>JAYRBT010000139.1:50777026-50816993 GCA_036023395.1 Myiotriccus ornatus
CTCGTATCAGGACACCAGGGAATGGCCTGAAGTTGTGTCAGGGGAAGTTTAGGTTGGAGATTAGAAAAAGGTTCTTCACCCAGAGGGTGGTTGGGCACTGGAACAGGCTCCCTAGGGAAGTGGTCACAGCACCAAGCCTGACAGAGTTCAAGAAGCGTTTGGATGATACTCTCAGGCACATGGTGTGACTCTTGGGATGGTCCTGTGCAGGGCTAAGAGTTGGACTTGATGATCCTTGTGGGTCCTTTCCAACTCAGCACATTTTGTTATCCTGTGAAGTCCAAATCTGCATCCTTTTGGATTTTCACTATTTAGTAAATTTCAGGAGCAATTTATATGCCTACCTTCAAGCTGCTTCCCAGGAAGACTTAGGATCTGCATGTTGTAGTCCTGCTGGTATTAAGAAGAAGTTAAATACAAAACATGGTTAATACTTTCAGGAGTTCCTGACATGTATCTGTGTCTCTGGGAACTGGAATCCCACTGAAAAACTCTCTGTACATCTCTGTCTTATGTACAGATATGTCTCAATTATTTTCAAACTTACATATTCAAGTTCAGCACTCTGCAGATGTATTTGCTGTTTAATAATATGGTTAAAAACTATTTTTACTTTCAATAGTGAAAACAAGAAAACAACAGATTCCGCTTACTGCACAGACCACAAAGATACTGCCTGTAATACTTGAATAAGAGAATTGTCATTTGGATCAACTCTAAATCTAGAAGGTAAGTAAATATGTTACAACTCTGATTACTCTGTTTTGCCTCATATTTTTGGAAGTAATAGTAGGCAATATCTGCTCAAAATAAATTACTACTTTGTCTAACCAAGTATATGACATGAAAAACTGGATAATGTGTTTTGTAAGACGTAGGTGGCGGGAAAAGAGAATCAGTTTTCCTTCTGCTACCAAAAGTGATCTATAATCAAATCTGTTAGCCCATTAAACCCTGTGTTTCCCTGCAGGTCCTGGTGCAAATTCTGACACTTTTTTTCTGGTGTAAATTATAGATTTCAGCAATGTGCTGACATTTGTTTCTGACAAGGGCAAAGGAAAAAACCAATTTGCAAATGATCTCTGAAGAAAATCCCATATTTGAAATAAATAGCTTGCTGATGAAATTCCCCAAACAAAAGAAATCAATCACTCTGATGTTCTCACACCAGTCAGAAGGAATGTCAAGAAGCTGGTTTCCACTTCTAACTTTCCCCAGGCCTTGTGCTCCTGTAATTGTTTCAGGAAGTCCATATGTAAGGAAACAAGTCTGGAAAGAATGTGCACTAAGAGGTATCTCCTCCTGAAAATACCTGTAATGACTAGAAACAGGACAGATGCTTCTTGAATAAGTAATACAGACTAATACTTCAGTTGGACAGACAAGGTTATGGCTAATTGAACAGATGATATTACTCTGTGTGGTAATTTTTTCGGTTCAAAGCTTAAGGAGGCTCCTTCTTTACCTCTGCTTAAACTGGATGGAGTTTTATATTGGAAGCTCAATATTATGTCATGCTATCTTTTTATTGTGCTAAAAATAATTGATGTTCTGAAGAACCGTTTGAGTTTTTTGCTTCATGTGGAACCATGAAGATGAAATTGTATGTTGAGAGCAGAGCTAAAGAATAAATTTTTGAACAGCGTTGCTGACAAAAGATGAGGTACTTCCATAATAAATTAAAAACTAAGCTAGACAATTTTTTGGTGTTTGAGTGAGACTGGCTGGGTCATAGGATGGTGTACTACAGTAATTAAAAATTCTGACCACTTTTTAAGTGGTTGCCATCCATAGATCTTACGAGGACTTACAGAGATGAGAAGTTGCTATTATTACTGTTCTGAAATGAGAATATCAGGAGGCACAATGAGATAACATGACTTGGGAGGTCTGTGAACATCATTGAGAGCAATTCTCAGATCATCTGAGATCAGCTGTTTGCCATTTGTTCTCAGCTTCCAAGTGAGCAGGCATTTTGAAGGCCCCATCAGCCTTCTTGTAGGGCAACTTCCTTTTCTCAGAGACTCCCCCCTTTCACTTCAGCTCTAGACCATTTTTTTTCTGGTATTTGTCAACTGTCTCTCTCTCATCTTCCCATATCCCGATCTGCTATGCACCTGCCAACCTTGACTGGTTTTTTGTGAGAAGATTTACTCTCGGGATAAAAATAAGACATTTCTTAGGTTGTAATAGGATGTGGCACTAGGGGGGTGCTCACCTGTATTCAGTGCCCTCATTTATACAGTATTATGGCTCATCACTAGCATGCTTTGTCCATCCAGGACATTGAGCTCCCCAAAACTAATCTTTTAGAAGTAGGGAAAAAGCTCATGGCCCATTCCATGTAGATTTAACTTCTGTGTTGCTAGAGGTGGGAGTAAATGTTAGGATGACCTTCTGCTTTCACTATCATAAGTGTTAAACATTAAAGGGTAGAAAGAAGAGATGGAACAACTTTTCAGATCTTTGGTTGCTTTATGAGACAACATATGAGATCCAGGACACTTTGGGATTAATCAATCCTTTTCCTTAATCTCTGGGTGAGTGACTGAAAGAAAAAGATTCGGTATTTTGAGAAACCCCAAAAGCCTTGTTCAGTGCTGCACTGTACAGAAGCAGCCTTGCTTTCCAGGTCATGACTCAGTCTTCCTCTCAGATGGACAGCTGGCAGTGAGGTGAAAGCTGGATGTGATATGTGGGAATAACGCTGAGTACATGAAATTGTAATGTTACATGACATTGTGTGGAAATATTATTAAAGGAGGTGGCTGCAGAAGCAGGAACTTCGATCTAGATCTTGCCTTTCATCATGTTAGATTTTGAATACATTTCTCAAAGGAGATGTCTCAGAGTTAAACTCTGTGAAAATAGTAAAAAGCACTTTCTGCTTTAGCTTTGCTTCACTTCCTCCAAAAAGCACTTCCCTCTTTCTCTGATAAGGTCAGATTCAGCTCATTACTACTTGTGTCTGTGGGTGGCTCAGTGGCTAATGATGCTGCAGCTACTGAAAAGCTTGCTAGCAAGAAGTGCTCTTGCTTACCGAGGCTGGGGAAGGAGATTGTGGTCTGCTTTTCTCATGAGTGCTGAGTTTGTCTCTATGAAGTCTCTACAGTGCCGCTAAAGACTCTTTTGCTCAGTGGGGAGGAGGTGGCTGTGCTACAAGTGCTGCACACGAACAGTTGAGTCCTGAGAGTTAAAAATGCCAAAATGATTAAATTCCAGAATTGACAAAGACAGTTTTAGACTACATGAACTTGATAAAACCTGTTTTTTTTCTGGAGAAGGAGCTGGGATGGAGATAAGAAGTATGTATCAGGAGCTTCTTGATCAAAAAGCATCATCTTTGTATCACACTGACAGCTGCTCCCCTGAAGCACATGCACTTCAGACCACTGATACAAAAGCCTCAAACAAAGAAGGGCTCAAGCCAGAGCTAGAAAACTGAGGGAACTTCTGGGATAGTGCCAACCTCTGCCCTTCCCTGCTTCAAATCTGGCTTCTGTCCAGTTAGTAAGAGTTACCTCAATGCCTGCCCTGAATCAAATAGGCAAGACAGGGACAGGCAAACCACTTTTGAGTTACACTTTTCCTCATTTCCAGCCAGCTGAAGCTGCACTAAGAAAAAACATTAACCACAGTACAGTGTTTGATTTCTCTGTCAGGAGGCTGCCTACACAGCAGCTGTGGTATTTGTATCAACAGCATGAGAAGGAGGAAATGAAAAAGCAAGGATCACTCTGACCACCATCATTATTGCTACTGAACTGGAGAACCTGCCGATGGCCTTAGCAATGGCCCTTAACTCAGCACATTGAAAGCTGAAAGGCTGAACAATATTGTTTTTGGGCACAGGAATGGTCAGGGGAGACTGATTTGCATATTATTTGCTCATTGCTGCAGTTTGCAACAGGGATGTATTCCTCTTGTTAGTAGATTGAGAGAGATACCAATAATCAATTACACAATACAACCTTTTGCTGTGTTTTTCTTATCAGAAAAAAACATGTTTCTTTCTGTAAGTGTATTTTAAAGTCTTTAAGACAATACTTGATCACAAAAAATATTTATAAACATATGACCTACATGTGTGGCCATGTTTATAAATATATCCCATGCGTGTGTGTATCTATATATCTGTGTGCATGGACAGAAATGCACACACATTCTTCATTACTTGCTAACACACTGACAGCTAATTCAGCTAATAAAAAACACAACAAATTCTGCACTTGTGCCTTTGCCAAAGGACAGTCTCTTCAGCATAGATCACTTAATGTCCCTGAGTATTTTCCCAGTAAATATTATTATTACATTTGAGTGCTGAAGGTAAGAATCCTCCTCTGTTTTTGCCATCTTTCATTAAACTACCATGTTAGCAACTGCCCTGGAAAAAATTAATAAGCCATGTCCCTCAAGTGTTTTAGGACAGTCCTCTCCTCACATATGTCATGGTTTAGAAATGGTATTTTCCAGTTTAGTACTCCTGCTAAAACCACACTGCTGCTTCCTTCCCCTCCCACTCCCCCTCCAACCGGAAGCATAGAAGGCAAAGATCACGGTTTGAGATAAGAACAATTTACTGGAAACAGTAAATTGTTAATATTAGTCACAGAACGTATAAGATGAAGAAACGATTTATGCTGCTCTTCAATCTTCCAGTGATTTGGGCAGAATGAAAGCCATGTGTTTACAGCATGAAGAGAAATTGTGAGGCTTCTCCTCCAGTACCATTCTCCTGTGCCCGTTTAAGGGGAAGCAGCACTGTATTCTCTGAATCAAAAGCAGCATTAATGGATTTAATGAATGACCAGGGACAGAACACTGTTCTATTTGGGGAAATTAGAGACAGATACAGACCTGACAGTTCCTGGATGAAGTGCTGCCATTTTATGAGCAAAGAAAGAAGAAAAACTAAGTGTCTTTAACTGTTGTGGACTTTCCCTTTTTTTTCTCTTTTTTTTTTTTTCCTTGCAAATGCCCAGTGCTATGCTCTGACCTGATGCTAGATCAAATTCACCCAAACCAGTCACTATTATCCTGAACATTTTATTTACTGCAATCTCTTTGACAATCAATGCCCCAGGGAAGAGATAAAACAATCTTGGTGTCCTACATCGCATTAATTGTTTTAATAAAATGGGTAGACATGTCAAAGGCTGCATAAAAGCTAATGAAAATTCCACATCAGCAATTGCCAATGATTTTTAGTACACTGACTTTTGCCATCAGTGCTTCCAACTGTCTTTGTAAAGAGCTTTGAGGTCCTTGAACATGTAAGGTGCTTCACATCTCCGTATTTCTTTCTGAGTCACAGTGCTGCTGTACAGTTAGATAAAACAACTCAGTCTTCCAGTGAACATAGAATTTAAGGCAGGATCTTTTCTTCAGGTGAAATGGATTATAACACTGGACCACAATGTAGATGACTGGTAACTGTCAGGGACCGCGCACAGGCGATGCATGTGTATGGCTGAAAAGATGAAAACCTCTTTCAAAGAAATTGTAAAATAGAAGAATTTGATGGGTCCTTTTTCTCTCTTACAATCTGAGAACCTTCCTATGGCCACAGTAAATAACTAAGTGTATGAAAGGTTGATTTGTATCCAGCTACATTCAGAGTATCATCACTGCCATTGTCTTCTAAGGAAACACTCCCCTAGCAAATTAGAAATTTGATTGTGCATATTCCAGTCTAATGACAGGAAAATTTAGTGCAGGTGTACCTAGGGTGTTACCTGGGCTTTGGCTCAGGCCCCTGCTACCTTCTTGAAGAGGTCTTTAAATGCCACCATTGCTGAACTTAGTAGCACAAACAGAAAGTGCAGCTAAAAATATTCTTCTCCTTCTTTTCCTTATGTGATTGTGGCTTTACAAAAATGTTTTCATATTTCAAAGAATCTCTCTCTCATCTGTCTTCAAGCAAGACACCCACACAAACAACAGAAGATAGATATTATGCAGAGAAAACAGTGAAACTCATAAAATATTCTAGTAAAAGCAAGTACCAAGTGTGCTCAGGAGCGAAAGATTACAGTTAAGCTGTTTTTCATGCAAATATTTGTGAAGAATAGTAGGTGTGATTTTAAATTGCTAGGATCCTTCCAGTTATCCTTTTGACACTGTTTCTGAAAAGCATTGTTTCAGTGCTCTGAAGTGATACTACTGTGGATAAAGCTATCATTAAATTTGGTGTGAAGCTGCTGAAGGCAGAAGTTCCTACTAATATACTGACCTACTGGGTCAGTATATATATCAACTGGCCCTTTTTGTAAGACAACCTTTTTTTTTACTTTCAGGAATTCCTGTAGATAACTATGATTCTATGATTTATGCCCTCATGAAGCTTTAAATTGTTTTCAGAACTGTATGCACTCAATTACACATTTGTTTTTTAAGTATCATGAAAGGTACCTCCTCCTCAGTTTCTGTTTCAAGTCTTAATCTTACATTAAAGTGAAAACTCCTCTCAGAACAAAAGAGCTCACAGAATCAGATTGCTGAGCAGATTCCAGGGTACCTGGCACAGTTATTGGGTCCTACATGAAATGCATGCCAGGATGTGTTTCTCTCCAAAACAGGCACAAAGGGTTCCAAAGGGAAGCGCTCCTGCTTGCTGGCAGAACTGGACTGTAAGGAGCACTGTGAAGGCTGTTTAAACCCACTGTTCCATTATCCAGCATCAATTTTTGATGTATGGTATCCTGCCTACACTTGTCATTTTCTAGCACACTTCAGCAGCTTCTGCCTCCAGTATGATTTCACAGCCAAGGAACACTTCTTATCCCAGTTCTTATGATGTAAAAGAAAATGGAGACAGATGTTGTAATTGGGCCTGCAGCTACAGGAACTACCAGAATGGGTGACAAGCTACATTTGCTTTTTCACTCAGTGTGCGAATAAGAAGTACAGAAATCTTGCACTTCCACACTGCCTCCCTGTTATCCTCTCTCAGCATTGTATAGTTCCCTAAAAGTAAGATGAACTTGATTGGGATCTGAGCGTTTTCATATTTCAAGGTTCCTCATCACATGTTGCTCCAGTAGATGCAGACCAAATTTCAAAAGGGTCATTGATGATTACTGAGAAGCATTTCACTTGGGAGTGTGGAAAAAGCTGCTTTTATTCCATTATTTCCAAATTTGTCCCACTGTATACCAGTACAGAATGGAAAAGGCAGTTGGGCACAGAGGAGCACTTCAGCCAGATGAATGTGGTAAATGCTCTCCAGGGCAGCTTTTGGCTCAGCTTCCCTGAAAGGGGCTAAGGCCAGTGCACCTCGCTCAGGTTGATGTAACATACTCTCATGGGGCAGGTACCCAACCCACCATTCAGCTGTCCAGTATCAGTCTTAGGTCTTTTGATGCAATCTGATGTGCGTTGTCTGTTTTGTCTGCCTCTTAGTTACAATGTTGTTGTCCTTTGTAATAAAGAGGAAAATTCATTACTGTGAAAGACAAAATTACAAGATCTGAGATAAATTAGGAAAGACCTAATTAACCTCCTCTTTTTTCTGATACTGTTTTCTTTAGTTTCAGGTATTGCCTTATGAAATACCATCACTATTGGATGAAAGAAGACACACCACAGAGTGGTGTACACCACAGAAGAAAGTATCTCCATTTCCAGTTTGGGAAGCTATGATATCCATCTTTTCATGGGAATGGCAATTATGCACTTTCATTGAGAAGCTCCATTTTGACCATCACTGGAACTCTTTGGTATTAAGAAAATATGAATGGTGGATAAACATGTTTTGCTGCAGAAACTACTTCAGTAAATTACAGATTTCACATCTACTTTCAGTTCATTCAGGATTCCTACTTAATTATATGGTTGTGAGATAATCCTTGCAACAATTACTTTTTTCCATCAGAGAAGAAATTTATTTTTTGTATTCCAAAGGATAAGAAAGTCTGTTTAAAGTTAGGATTTATCCTCCACTTTCATAAAATGAGCACAATTTTCAACCTATTTAATGCTCTAGATGACTAAGATGTTTAAAAGATACAATTTCTTGCTGTTGAGAAAGGTGGCCAAAGTATTGTAAAAGGAAAGAACTCTGAAGTAAACGTTTATTTCTACAGTAAATGTTAATTCCTGCAGTAAATCAGGAAAACCATCATAATCTGTGCAGTGTCTTAGTGGATAAAGAAAAAAATGTGGAAAAATACTAATTTGGCTTCAAACCACAAAATCGTTATTATTGGTTAATAACTCATTAAGACACTAAATGGGTTTGTACTTTTTGAGAAATTGCATTGCTATGTTTTGTACTAGCTTAGGTCATTAGCATTCACACTCATTATCTCTTGGAACTTTTCCTTACTTTCCATTTATTACTGCTCCTCTGAGTGTAATGGAGCTGGGCTGAGCAGGGTCCCAAACTCCTTTGGTGCTAACACATGATTTGTGGGTACAGCTTAGCTGCCAATTATTAGGCAGAGACAGAAACTGCAGAGCCAGGACTTCAGATTCCTGTGTGCTAAATCCATCAGGATGAACAGATTGTAAACTGCCCACTGCAAACATGATAGGCAGAAATTTAACATCATGTTAATACTTCATAACCTCCATCCCTTACATTTATAGAGCTTTTCCCTCTGAAGCTTTCTGAAATTGCGTTCTCCAGGCTGCACCAAGCAGTTCAGACTTGATACGAATAGTTGTGAACATCAGCTTCTGAATGACTTCAGGGCATACGGAATTTTTTAGATTAAGCTGCTTAAGTCTGAAGGACTTGTTCCTACTGTTTTTACCATCCCATAAAAAAAAAAAAAAAGAGAAAAACACTGACTTTCTTGATTTGGGGTCTTTTTTACTGTTTACCTGTGGTAATAAAGCTTTTCAGAAATTGATTTTTTTAATACAGTCTATAAAATAAACCTCTCACAATTTGTTTCTGGGGTTTTTTTTCTTCTTGCTATAGCGAGCAACTTACAGATGAAGAGACATATTTATATCAAATCACTACAGAATTGCTAAGGTCATTTTGGTCAGTGCTTCAAGTGATTCGAGCTATCTTTCACTTTTCCCCTTCAGTAATCCAGAGATCTTGATGGGGACAGCCCTGCTCCTTGTGACCCCAATTTAATTTCCTTTCTTCTATAATTTATTTCTATCATTCTTGCTGCCTATAACCTCCCTCTTTTCTTTTCCTTGGACAGCTAAACTGTGACTTTTATTACCCACAGTTATCCTAGAGCCCTCCAAGTGTTTGGTTTTACTACCCTGGAAGGTTCCATCTTCCAAGTTACCTTTAAAAACACCATGAACAAGTAAACCCAAAAGGGTCTTATAAGCTTTTAATGTCTGCTGAGTAGAGCTTACCTTGTCTTGTTAGTATGACCCAAACTATAGGAAATAGTAGAAGAGTGGGGAGACACTGGTAAGGATGGTTAACAAAAATGTGTAAGAAAAAATGTGATCTTAGGGTATTTTGGGTTAAAAGGGACCTCAGGCAGCCTCTGGTCCAACCTCCTTCCACTGGAAAAGGAGGGAACTGAAAAATAACTGGTTTAGTGTCTTGCCCTTTGTTCCTGAGATCCGCTTGATTTCTCTCCTCCCATGTCCTCTAACTGAACATGACAGGAGAGAAAGGATGTCCTGGTGCAGCCTCTCAAGCACAAGTTGATGGGCAGGAGGGCAGAGCCTCAGAAACTGGGACAGGGAAGGAGACACAAAGGTGGAGGAGAGTGGGGTGAAAAAAACTGGTGGGGAAGGCAGAGCTGATGGAATACAGAATGTGCTAAAGGGACATGGGGCTGAACTGGCAAGGAATCTGGAGGGAAGGCAGGGACCACCTTAAATACCAGCACTGGGTAAGTGCTGATACAGTGTCTGAGGTAAGCAAGGGTAGGAAGAGCAGGACTGCATTTTCCCAAGTCTGGTAAATGGGCTGAGAGGCTTCTGAAGATGTTTAAAAAATACTAGAATTAACCAGTGTTCTGGGTGGCTCCTCAAAAGGCTTTAAAGGGAGGCTGTGAAGAGGAGATCCAAGTGGGGAGACTACTAAGGAGTTCTTAGCAGATGTGTGCTCAGGGACTTCTGTGGTACAGGCAATAGAGGGAAAATGAACAGTGCCAGATCCAGAGTGATCAAATTAGCTGTCTTCTTTCCTTTAAGCTTCTCCTCTTTTAATGTTCTCATCTTTGACTTCCTTTAAGCTCATGCAGATTTCACTTTACTTCAGAAGTGCCGTTGTTCCAGTTCCTCTGTACTTCACCAAATGTCATCTCTTGTTTATTCTGAACAATGCTGAAAAATTCTTTTAGACAACCTTTTCTCTAATCTAACCTTGAAAATTGTTACTATTTTCAGAAAGAACATTCTTTTGCTTTTTCTTTTGAAAATAATTTCCCTCTCCCATCTTTTTAATACAGCTCAATTTTTGACATTTTAATTTTCAAATTTTAATTCTAGAACTGCCCATCATAATCAATATGAATGTGCTGAAGTAGGAGTCAGAGCATGGAAGATGTATAAGTTGCATAATAAAAGCAGCTTCAGCAACAAGAGTTGACCTGAGACAGAATAAAGTGTTTAAAGTCCAGAGGGCTTTCCAGTCAGACTGTAAGAATTTCAAAGTAGGTCAGACTGGCTGATGGTGTCACATTAAGCCTTGCTTTGAGACGGTTTTAAAAAGAATGCAGGAAAGTCCCTTTCCATTCTTTATATTCTTTTGAGACTAACAGAAAGGACAGGGCTGTCATTTGAAATAGAACTGGAATGTCTCAAAGATAATCCTATGAGCTGGGTGACTGCTTGTATGATAATCCATGAATCAGAGAAAAAAAGGGAAAATCTGTAATTGTCACTCAAAATACTGGGGTGTTTCAGACTCATTACAGTTGTCACTGGTGGGTGACACGGGACATCACTGGTGACACACATCATTAAAAAACCATCTCAACTGGTAATGACTGTGATTTTGTATGATATGGTTCAGGCACATTTTGGAGGAAGATATTAACAGCTTCAGTGGAGGATTTAAGGAGCATGAAAAGAAGTGGAAGAGACAGTTCTTTTGTTCAGCTGTCTCAAGCAATGGAAGCTGGAGTGTAGGAGGAACTCATGGGGAAGAGATGTTTACACATGAGTAGACCATACTCTACAATGCAGCAAACAACTTACAGCCTGCTTTGGTTTGTTTGCCTTAAAAGAAAAAAAAAAAAAAAGAAAAGCACATACCCTTAATTTACAGTAAATGACTTCTTTAACAGTCTGCTTCCAGCTCTTCCTTCAGTGATGACCTGTAACAGTGGATCATCTGCAAGGCTGTAGGTATGCAGACATTGTTTTAAGTTTCATCTTGATGAATTTCTAACTTGGTCAGTGCACAAACCTGCCTTCTTTGTCTCTGCATCGCAGGGTGGGTGTGCTCAAAACGGAACAAAATCTCATGGAAAACAGGTCTGCTGAAGAGAACAGGTAATTTTCACAAGTACTTAAAACCTAGTAGTTTGCCAAGTGCCAAGGCACTACTGACCTGAAAAAGGTTACTGGTGGAAGAAAGAACACTCTCCATTAAAAGTTCAAGGCAACTTCTGTTTTTGTCAGACTCCCAGAAAAAGCAGAATCATAATTCCAAAAAGAAATCACAAAATCAGAAAGTAAATGACTTCACTGAGTACATCCTCTCATCACATTATTCTTCTAATCACTCCTTTTTTAGTGTACTGTCTCAGTTCAGCACCTCAAATGATTTCTTTGATTGGTGGGAAAATACAAATTGGTGTAAACAAAATATTCTGTCTATATCCACATAGTACTTTTCTACTGAAATATTATTTACCTAAAACTGATTTAAAGATAAAACATTCAGTTTTCCTAGGACAAGATGATTGCATCTATGATCAGATGTATCCTTATGCTCGTATTTTGTCCTATTTCCTTTCCTACGTTATATGGATGTATATAGGTTTCTTTTTATAGCTTCTTTTACTTTAGGATAAGGTACTTCATAAATGCATAATTTAAGCAAGACAGTGAAACCTCTAGTAAGGAATATCTCAGACAAGCAATCTTTGTCTTAAGAATGCTCCTCAGTGATTTCAAACATTATCCCCTGAGGCTTCTGATATTATATTGTTTAGCCTCTGCTTAAAGGCACCATTGTTAGTCAACACACAACAACTGACAGGTTTAACAATATATATTCTGCACTGTATTTCAGAGAAAAAAAGATCTGTATCAAAAAGTAACTAAACTCATTTGTGCCTGAAAACACTAACTTGGGAAGGGAACAACATGAAACTGTTCCATGACTCATTTGGCAGTCATTGATGTTCACAGATACACCTGATGGAGAGCTCTACTCCAACATGGGCAGAAAAGCTTCCTGATGCAAAATAATGAACAAATGAAAGTAAAGATAAATCCAGGATGTAATGACTGATATGTGAAAACACCAGGCTTTTCTTGACAGTCTGAAAAATAATCAAGTTTTTAACGAGGTATATTCTGCTTGCCAGTGTGGAAAAACAGAAAAACAAACAGGCCTTCTCACAAGCTACTGAATGCTTTCAGCACTTTCCAGATCTTTTAAACTGAAAACAGCTCACAATAAAGTATATATAGTAAGGACTTGGTCCTCAGGAATCCGCACTGAGAAGCCGCTCTGGGTCAAGGTGTATGTACAAGGATGATCCCTGGTCAAGTAAGTACAAGTGTGTGTCTCTTCCAGGAGCCAGGCAAGACTACCAGATAAGAGTATGCCTATTTCCTTCAAAGCGTAGAAGACAGATATTAAAGATTTTGCATCAACTAACTGTCATTTTGTAACAAACTTTGAAATTATGCTTTCAGAAATAAAGGAATGCCAGAAAGAAGTGTAGTGGATCTAACAGCTGGTGGGAGCTGTATCCTACCTCTAGGCTGGTGAGTTTGCTTTCTGGTTGCATTTTTCTGTGTCCCAGTTTCTCCCACGATGAGGTAATGTTAGCTGTTCAATATGGCATAAATACCAATGAATGTCAACCTTTGTTCGCCTTTTTGGCTGTCAAGGGGCTTATTCACATTGCTGGAAGGTTTATTTTACATTCTGTGCAGGTGGATTTGAAGACCGTACATCTTCTACTAACCCAGAAAGATGTCTCACACCTGTTATATTACAGGGTGGCAGAAAATAGGTTTTATGTAATAAACGGTATTTCGGGGATAGTGAAAATTTGATCTCTAAGTAACGAAAGATGGAGAAGTCACAGTGAATGTGACAGCAGAACATGGACCACTCTAGTGTACCACACAAACAGACCTTTCTATCCTTTCTTTCTTGGACTCAAAAAAGATATCCTGTGCAAAGCAGATACATGGTTTATCTTTTCTATCAAACATAGAAACTTCTTCATGCTCTATTTAATTTTTTTTTTGATGTATGAACTATGTTCTAAGATTAAACATATTCAGATGTTAAGTGTAATTAAAAATTAGCATTTAAATACAATTCATGAGTGTATCAAGAGAAAAAAATAGCAAATAGCTGAAAGAAACATAATAAACAATGAAAATCCAGAACAGGGTATGTAAAATATTGGAAGGTTCCTCCTGTCTATGAGGTAAACTAGCCTAAACAAATTCTTGAGTCCACAGCTCAGGATTTTAAGCTGAGGATACAGACAAATTAGCATGGTTGCTAGTGTTGTTATGAAATGTCATTCCTGTTGCTCATTTATGCTGTCTTGCTACTGCCTTGGAGAAAAGATGATTTGCTGTGGCATATTGACCTCCCCACCCAGAGCAATTCTCTCAAAACTTCCTATTACAACTTCTTTCCTATTTCTGAACTGTTGGTATCATCTGAGAAAAAGGTTCATAATGTATAAAGGCCGCATTAAAGCCCAAAGTAACACATGTAACCCTGGTAACACATCTGAGAGAAGATTACTTAGGGGGTGTTTCAATTGCCAAACAAAAGAGAAATTTTCTATTCCTTGCATATTGAAAAGATTACTTTGGCTTGCTGAGTTGTTTAGCCATTGGAATGAAGAAATAGACATGAATGAATATAAAATTATGGGTCAGCAAATATAAAGCTTTACCTGTACTCTTAACTGGCTCAGAAAACTTCTTTTCAGCATAATTCTTTATGCATATCCTTGATAATTTTCATATAGTAAAGTTAATACCTATTGCTGTACAACTCTTTCAATACAAAGTGTTATGTTAGTGGTACATATTAATATGATGTTATTATTTGCTACTGGAAATAATATTTAACAGGCACAACACTATGATATTTTGTTCATGTTGGCTAAAATTAAATACTGAAACCAACTTTTGAAATATACAATTTTAACTGACAGGATACAAACAATATAAATGGTCATTCGAGCCGGAATGTTTTAACAAACTTTACATTCTAATTTGCTTCATCCATTGTTTACAAATGAAAGTGTCAACATTTAGAATCCGTATTTAAGTCAATGCCAATATCAATAAACTTCTGTTTAAATTAATGCAAAGCATAAACTGTACTGGAAAAGAAATTACTCACTTTACTAACTACTGCTAAAGTCTGAAAGAGTTTGAAAACGTTGTTCCACATTGCATGTGCAAAACCGCATGTAGTGTCTTCGAAGGACTCCAAGTGGCCGGACACCTCTCGTACCGGCTCTCCCCTTGGCAAACATCACACACATGGGGACTGGGGTTGCTTTCAGGCCCAATGGTGACAACTCCCAGGAAACTGTCACTTTTGGGCTTTCAAACAACTGGTCTGGATGTGGGAAATTTGCAGAACTGGAAGCAATAGCTGGAAAGCATCCTGAATATAAGAAGTACTGTTGCAGCCCTAATGGGGAGAGAAAACGTGGTTCAGTACAGCTGTCACATACTTCAAGGATTACACTGTACTTCTTTTCTTTTTTTTTCTTAATATTTGCATCCTGCTATATTAGCACATGCATTCACACAAGATTTTAGAATCTGTAGATAAGAAAAACAATAAATTACAACAGTTTACAGCTAACAATGACAGCCTGAATTACTCTACAAAAATCAGCTTTCCCCTCAGTTTGAACTCTTGGACAGTTTTGTTGATAATGTGAATAGAACAAAATGTCACAGTGTTCAGAAGTAGATTTGACTTTTTAAATACAAACCAGCTAGTCTTTCCGTCAATTCAACTAATTTTGAATTTGCTGTAGGTGGAAGAAGTGTCACTGAAATTAACAGATCGAATTATTATAATGGTTTTAACATGTAGTACTATTTTTGGAATTTCTAATACTGAACAGTGTAGTAGCTTTTAATTCTCCATGATCCTATGCTGTACTAATACATAGTTGTATATAAATATGGGATTTAAGAAGTACAAAACATTCTATTCCACAATTCCAGACATTCGCAGATTTTGCAGTTCCTGGAGCACAGGAAGGTAAGTCAGTTGCAACAGCAAATTTACCCTACAACAAAAGGAACTGTCTAGTAGTCTTTACTACAGCTCCATTCAACTTTCCATAATTTTCCTTAAAGGTATTGTTAATTCAGTGCAAAATTGCTTATTGTAAAAAAACCCTCTCCTAATTCTTAAGGGGATGCAGGTATTAGATACAGAATGACCATTTGTGGTCACTACTATATGTTTGTTCATTTATGTTTTAAGAGAAGTGTAATGTAATTAACGGAGTTAAAACCTCATGCTGCAGATAGTACATGTTTTAGGACTTTATGAGGATATTACTCCATCTTGACCTCTACTAGGTAAAACTGAAGTACATTTTACTCACTGTGCTTTTCTGAAGAAAAATAGATCATGGTGTCCAATAAAAGAAATCACTCGTGAACATTTTGGTGGTCTGACACATGGTTACC
This sequence comes from Myiotriccus ornatus, assembly GCA_036023395.1. Lineage (NCBI taxonomy): Eukaryota > Metazoa > Chordata > Aves > Passeriformes > Tyrannidae > Myiotriccus > Myiotriccus ornatus. The sequence continues at coordinate 50,792,837 of JAYRBT010000139.1, forward strand.
CATGTGCTGACCAAGCCTGCTGCTACACTGTGAATCTTTGAAGAAATCTAAGTGCCTGTGGATGGGAAGCACTGTAACACATCTACAATGCAAATTTGAAAGTAAAGAATAGTCTGAAACTATCTGTGCATCAGAAGCACTTTGCAATATATGAAGTAGGTAACAGAGCAGTAAGAACAGACTTATGTCAGGCAACTTGTGAATAGGTTAACAAAGGTTCTAAGCAGCACACTGCAACTTGTCTGCTGTGCTCTAACATATTGGTTAGAGTTTCAGAGCTGGCCAGCCACACTTCAGTCATACAGCTCTTAAGAATCCTCAGTAAATGCAACATTACCACTATAGTGTCTGTGGGAGAGGCTGAGCACAATACTGGGAGGTTTATGAGCAGGCACTGAAGAGCCAGAATGATATCGTCATTACTTTTTAAATAGTTTTTCCTTCAGACATGAATGCTCCTGTCTCATTTCAAATAATTTTACTAGAACATTTTGTAACAGGAAAAGGTGAAGCTTACCTCTAATAGCACGCTGTTGATGATGGGGTTAAGAACCTCTGCCTTCATACTGCTCTGTAAACCAGAAAATAAAATGAAATGCCAGGATAAGAAATACATTTAACAGAAATATATTGACATCTGAGAAGCGGTTTTATAAATTATATAAAGGTCTTTCTTCACCTTGATTCTTATTCATATTCTTATTCATAGTGTTTATTTCAGTATTCCCGGTAAATGTTTCTGCTTTTCATACCCACTTCAGTGTACCCTACATCTGTCTATCACAGAGTACAATGAACTAAGACAGGTCCAGGGTTTTATTTCTTCATTAATTCATGTACCACAGAGTTTCAAATTGCCTGCTTTTCTATGAATGTGAGACAATGACATTGTCTCTCTATCTGTCTATCAGTGTCCTTCTCATCTCCCACAAAATTTTTAACCCCTTGCTCATTTTCAAGGACACAAGAAGGAAATGTATAGGTCACAAGGAAAATGAAGTTCTTTGAAGTCACATGAGTATCTGTGGTCAGGAGGAAATGAAAGGCCCAGATTAGCTCCCCTACAGAAGGAAAACCAGATGACACTCAGACCTCAAACTGGAGGCAGTGTGTGTTGTGCTGGACATTGCAGGCTGGCTGGTGAAACATCTCATCATGCATGGCACTTTTCTCAACCACCAGACAGGAATAAAGATGGATACAATGAGAAGTGGCACTACTAGAGGCTAGAAAATCAAAATTGATTAGCTTTTTAAAATGTCAGAAGTTCTCTTTTTTATTCTCAATGTTCTTTGCATTGTGGTTTTCAGAATGACAGTAACCTTCTGCAAGAGTTGCTTTCTTTCAACACCAAACACAATACTGATTAATTTAACTGAAGGATTTCCACTTACAACCTTGTAGCTTTCATATTACATATTTATAGAAAACACGAAACACCTTAATTTTAGTTTGGAGAAAGACGGCAGAAGAATGGGAAGACAGAGAAAAGAAGGGCATTTTTGCTGTCAGTTACTAGAAAATCCATTACGAGCTCCACTGTTTAGCTGATTGTCAATAAACCAAAAAAGATAGAGAGTAGTATCAATTAAAGATTATTGGTTGTATGAATCAAGTTAAAGTTTGAAAGAAATACTGAGTGGCAAGCAAAGCTTATGGCGTGATTCTTTGGCTGTCCTGCGCGGGGTCAAGGAGGTGGACTCAGTGATCCTGACAGGTCCCTTCCAACTCAGCATATTCTAGGATTCTGTGATTCTTACTTCTGCTTTACTGCTCCATCAGAAACACTGCCAGCATTATAGGCTATATGTACAGCCAGCACTACAACTAATGTCTGAATTATACAGATATAACTGTAGGGGTGGCATTTTGTTTGAAGAAACCAGCATTTTCTGTTCTAAGCCATTTCTCAGTTTCCCTCAAGCTAATGGACTTTGCAGGATACTGGAATGTGTTTGTGAACCCAGGTGCTGTTGGCAGGTTAAGAAGGATGCTGAACCACTGGGACATGCAGGAAGATGTAGATTCTCTACAGCCCTGTATCACAGATGCTCCTTGCTTTCCTACTAACCATGGTGAGCAAAAGGCCCCGCATCTTCCTCCAAGAGCTTACAGGGATGGCACAGCACAGGAAGATCACCAGACTGCCCTACTATAGCTCTCTTCTGTAGTATTTTGGCAGTAAGAAGTGTCTTTGAGCTCCATTTTTTATATGTTCACACAAATGTCCATTGAAGCAATCTAGTCCTAAAAACTGAGTACAGAATTGATAAGAGCAAAATGTAGAGCAATGCTTACAAAAGCTTTAGTTTTCATTCTAAGCTGAGATAGTTTAATATTTCATGTGCAATATTTTTTATATATTTGTGCATGTATTTATTTCAAGTGTCCCACAAAGATATGCTAAAATACAATCCCAAAATGCAAAATAAGCATTTTTTTTTTCCTAGAGTAATGGGAAGGAATGTAAATTATTCAGAATAAAAGCAACTCAATAAATTATGTTCCTCACAAATAACTGAAAAAACTTGCTCAGATATGTGCAGGAAGAGCTCATGGGAGAACTGAGGAAAATTTCCTTTGAAGTACATTCATGTTTTCAAGGAGCAATCAGGAGAACCAGAATTTATTCTTCTCTGATGTTTATAGGACAATTTCAGCAACATCCCAATTTTCACCTCCGAATCCTGCTATAATACTCAGATGTCAGTCATTTGTGCTAGAAATAGTATCCTGCCTTTCAAGTTGTTTCAAAGATGTTCACAGATAAAAGGATGATCCTAAATGGAATATCTTGAGATAGAGTGATTTTTTTTTAAAGACAGATGACCAAACAGATTTTGTATTCCCTTAAACCTTTAGAAAACATAGTGGTACTAAGCCAGGGGATTTAGGAATGACTAAGAAGACAGCTCATGACACTATCTTAAGGTATGCAAGTATGATCTGTTAATGACTTTTACACAAACGTGTTTAAAAGGAATAGGCTGAGTTGGAGAAGAAAGTATCATCAAGCTATGGAACTTCAAATGTGGGGCCCTTCCATGCGAGAAGACACAAAGTGTTGGGTGGTGATCAGGAATATGAAGAATGTTGTCTAAAAAGAATGATTTTAGAAGGCAGGGGACACACTGCTTTTTAAACTTTCCCTGCTGTAAAAATGGTCCATGTTCTTGATCTGGGGAAAGAAGTGGTCTCTTTGCTGATACCTCCTATAAAGCCACAGGACTCAGGTAAGAATTTCTGTTTCAAGCGGGGAATTATGTTAAAAAGAGCACAAATGCTACAGAAAATGCCATGATCTTACCCCAGCTGCTGTTACAGAATCAGAAAACTTCTTTGATAAAGATGAAACTTCATTGCACATGGCACTTGTTAAACTGGTTTAATAAAAACAAGAGAGACAAATATAAAAATACTTCCTTGACCTGTTAATGGATAAAAACCCTATGACTGTTTCAGGCAAAACTTTGCTATTGTTAATGGCATTCCTAAGGATAAGTAATTGGTTAAATACTTCACTTACCTAGAACTTAACTGTTTAAAATATCTTAATGTCAAAACCCACTGAAATCAGTAGAAGTGATACCCCCAGAGAGCTTGAGATCTGAATTTTGAGTCCTACTAGACAGACTGGGTTATTGAATTCATTAAAGTTTCACTGCGGTTAACTACAAAGTTGCTGACAAATGCGGTCTCTTTGTTTACTGCTACAGATTGATTTTTGCATATTTTTGGCAAACACTGGATAATGAAACTCTATTGTCAGATAATAAGACTGCATTATGCACTCTAAAAGCAAATTCCATACACACAGGCACAGTACCTTCTGCAGAGGGAACAGGAAATGCAACCCAAATTAGCACGTACATTTGTTTCCTGGAGCGGAAACAACTTTTAACCTGCGAATAGGTCATCTTTTTGTAAACATACACATCAGCCATGTCAAAAAGTGACAGGTAGCCTATATAACATGATTGCACGAGAAAATATAGGACCCCTAAAGCCAGTGCTGTTTGTTGACCCATGAACTTACTGTGCCTTAAAGTGCCAAAAGCTCAACAGAACTTCATGAGTTTTAAGCAAACGTCAAAATTTTCTTATATGAAGTACATAATACTCACTTTGTCAGTACTTTTGCTTGATCCTGAGCTGTCTTTTCTACTTCCTGACCATGTAGAATTAATTCTGCTACTTTATGAAGCTGTTCAATACAACGAGCAGTTATCTCAGCCAGACTTTCAATGGACAGCATGTAGATTTCCTTAAATTAAAAATGGGAATAATATAATCAATAATACCAACACTGATAAATGTACTTATACACAGACAAAATAATTTCAAGCATAGGAGCCCTTCCTTCCCCAGTTGGAAATACCACCACATACATAGTGAAATAATGTCAGCCATAATGTCTTCCTAACAAAGAATTGTGGAAAATTAAATATTCAGAGATCATAAAATACAGATGTTATACTTGTCCTGAAAAATTAGTAAGAACAAGTCTACCACTTATTTGGCTGGGAACAAGGTCAGGCTGTTAAACCTAGTCCTAACAAACAGAAAGATCCCTAAACTCTAGAATAAGTAATAATCATTTTCGTATGGAGCCAAAAGTACTGAACCGTCTCTCAGTCGTCTCTCTTCTCCAGAGAAGAAATGGATAATATGCCCAATGAAAAAGTGGTTTTTATCAGCAATGATAAAAATCTCTACCTAGCACTATGGCATTACAAATTCCACAGGCTGATGCCAGTTGGAAATACGTAATGACATAAAAATCTGACATACATACAGTGTATATATTCTCTGTCTCCTTCTTAGATCCTTCTTGTAAGTAAACCTGACAAATAATTTCTTATTAGAATGAATTAAAATCTTGACAAAGATACCAATCACATTTATTATTGCCATAATTTGACAGAAAATATTCAATCACAATTAACCTTACCAGGACTGTCTAAATGAACACAATACTTTCAGCCCTAAGAGCTGTCTTTCATAAAGAGAACAAACATTTGTGAGTTGCCTAAATAATACTTCTGTTTTGTCTGTTTGTGATTTAAACTGTTCAAGACTTTAAATAAAGTTAGAACATTTTTCCCCATGTATTGTCACTAGGAGAAAGAGCTACCAAGGAATGCTGAGATACGACTTTCAGTGTGCTATTGACATTACACCACAGAATCCCTCAGCTCACTCTGTGTTGTGTATACATAAGCATATACACAAAAACACAGATATAAAACAATAAAAACAATGCTACAGTCAGAGGATCTGCTACTTTGATATTTAGTTGTGGAAACAGAATAACAGTAAGAATAATTATATAAGTTAGTCTCCCACTGGGTCTACAGTGAATAGTTGCATATTATTATTTCTTGCTACTTCCATGAGTTTAAAAAACATGTAAAGCCAACACACAAAGATAAAGAAGTAATCTTATCAAAGTATGACCATTTGCTTAATGAAACTTCTCGTCCAAAAGTTATTTTACCTCCACAGTTTTGTTTTTGTTTACTTTTGTTTTATCACTGTCAATTTTATCATCTTTGTCAGTCTTCTCTTCACCAGGCTCTTCAGCTTCTTCTTTTAGCTTCTCTTCTATGTCTGCTGGGGTGGAAAAACTGGCTTCTTCCAGCCACTCATGAGCTTTTTTCCTAGCCTGCCAAACAAAGAACCCAACCCCAAAGTTCAGTTAGAACAGAAAATATCAGATGATGTTCCTGAACCTCAATTAACAATATCTTTAATTACTTCCCTTTTAGACTCAAAAGATTGAATATATTAAGCCTCTGTGTGGCATTTAGTTAAATGTATACTTAAGAAACTGGAGGAAGAAGCATTTCTGATGGGTCATCCATGGATAATTCCTCAAAAGGTATGACATTCTTAGCAAATACATGGAGTTGGCATTAATACCAAAGTTATTAATATTTCACTTTATTAGGTACCATTTAAGTGAATTTACATGGAAATTTTTCTTGAATAGTTGTTTTTCCAAATAAAAAAATAAATAGTGGATATAAAAAAAAGAAAAAAAATTGGAGCGGTAAGGAAGAGATACTAAATTCTTAAAGGAAAAATAAATAGAAAATCACTGTATCTTCAGCTGCCTTCCCAGCCACAAAAGTAGATCAAACCTGAAGAGTTTCGAAGTTTTATACAACTTCAGACTACTGTTATACTTAGTAGGAAATTTATGATGTCACTTTTCTAACATGAAGTCAAATGAAAATATGCTAAGACCTAAGCCTAAACTAGCTATCCATAGTCTATCTATGTAGCTAGAGACATAAACATTCATTTGAGCCTAAGATCAGCAGATTAATCGGCTTTAAAAGGACCTGAGAATACAAATGTGACTAGTCATGACAAGCATCTAGACATCTAACTTTTAGATGATTGAAGTAACATGACATAAATCCAAGACTCCGCTTCTAGCTAAGAAGGTCTGAAGAAGTGTCTCAGAAGAATAAACGTGAAGAGCAAGAAAAATTATTTTGAACCTGATCTTTCTTCCCAGTACATTAAGACCAAATATGCCATGCTCCTGAGCGCTGCTCTGCTGAGACACTCTCGGTTCAAGGCTTTCTGACACTAAAATGTGCTAGTTAGCTGTTCAAGTGCATTGCCTTACTCACCTCACTTCTTCCATAAAAGCTTTTCTATATTCAGCATTTTAGTCTCACTCTCCTCCACTTTGCTTTCTGAGCTGCCTGAACTGAGCTAGGTGCTGCTGTGTCAGATTTCAGAACAAAGCCCTCCTTCTTTATCCAAGAAACCAAAGGCAGCTCACTAACAGGTGCTCACCTTATTAAGTTTGTCAGGAGTAGCAGCAACGTGCAATTCAAACAGCAGTTCCGTGAGCATGCTGACAAACTCTTCTCCCATATCTGCTGCAAGAAGAAAACAAGACAATTTTTGTCACGATGTTATTGCTATAATATTTTATATAATGAAACGCTCCAGCCAAATAGTTTCCCCAAGCATTCCAGTGCTTCAATACCAGTGACAGGGAGACCAGATAAGGATGTGTGGGGGTGCGTATGTGTATGCTCAAATAAAGAAGAGAACAAGCAACAGGGATACCCGCACAGCCAAATATGCCAGCTTGACACTTCAACTGGAACTCTTTCTACCACATTCTAAATTTCAATAAATTTCACAAAAACAGGTAAGAGGGCAAGAAATGGCATGACCCCATGTTATATGACAAAAAATCCCCGACCCACAAAATAACCAAAGAAGAGATACTAATCTATTCTTTCAAACCAAGGAATAAAAAACTGCAGCATGGCCAGATATGAGTAAGTTTCAGAAGAAATGCACTGTTCTCTCACACTGTTCATACATGTTCTCTATTGCTCTGTCTGCAAACCACAGCTAAGAAGTGTGTTTTATTTCAATTTTAAGGTTGAGATTTGCCTAAAAGAAGAATGTTTTCTGGTTTGCTTTGGAGCGATGTGCCTCAAAGAATCTGCACATTTATTTAACAAGATTTATGAGCAAAGGTAAGTATCAACAGTATTTGAACTTCATCTTTATTACATATTCTCCTTTGGCTACTTGCAGATGACATATTCTAACATGCTCTAAGTTTCTGAAAATTAGTATTTTGGTTGGTTCTGTTCATCTGCATTTACTGAGTTTAAAATCTATGTTAAGATTTCCTGATGGATTACTCAAAATCCAGTTTTTTAGCCTAATGACACTAAAAGGTCAGAGTCCCCATACTGAGCTTGATAAAAGTCCAGCTACTTCAAAAATTAATTTCATGCTTTGCTGTATTCCCATTTCTTTTGTTCATTTATTAGGTAGGCCAGATTTTCCATTTTTATGCAAATCTTCAGCATTGGATTTGAAAGCAGAGAGCCATTACTTTCCAATGAGTTTGGGGATTTTGGTAGAACTATTTACAATGCCTTGCAACATATGGAAAGGTGGTAAAATCTGACACTCAGATTATACTCTCCTAGAGGGAAGGACATTTCGCCCTTGCTTGTAAGGAGAGTGCTCATCTTCGGTGCTATAAAGTGAGTTAGTACTTAGCACAAAGAATTCTTCACCTGCAGTGACCAAGAGACTGAGCTTTTGTCTTAACAGCAGGGGAACAGGTCAAGAAATTTGTGGTCTGGCAGGACAAAGAGATGCACAGAGTTAATTTCATTCCTGTCCTTATCAGTAAATTTTGGCAATAGGATTTTCAGGCTTTGCAGTACAGTACCTCTTGGATACACTGTACTCACTCGCTCTTAAAACAACGCCAAATTGTTTTATGAATGGCAGCATGCTGAAAACTGATAAGGACTTCATCACATCAATGCAAAATTACCAGAAATGTTGATAGCTGGGATATTCAACTGAATACTCACTTTGGTTACTGTCTCCCTAAACCTCACATACGAAATTTTTGGTGTTAATGGCTTTCAAAATGTAGGTAAAGCTACTTTTTCAGATATTCTCCTCTTATTATTTCATAAACAACTGAAACGAAAAGAAGCTGCAGTGAAAAATATATGAAAGGTTTGCATAAACAAAGTGAGAGGAAATATTAAAGAGAAGGGTATGCATGTGGCTTTCTGCTACTTGTGTTTCTTTGTGGTTTTTTTCACATCAATTTTGCACCTGTCTGACTGTTAAGCAAAGGCATAAAAAAATACTACAATTTCAAAGTTGCCAAGAACAAAGCCTAGCCCAAATCCTTTCCTGAAACAGTCCTCCAAAGATCACTGCAGTAATTTCTCCTTGTGTAGGAGTGTTTATGGTAGAAAATAAAGCAGCACTAACATCAGAATCTCATTCAGATTCTGAGAGTCTAGGATAAGAAGAGATCCTGAGAATTTGCATAAACCAAACTGTCACCCTTTTCAAACACTTGAATGCAAAGTACTGTTTTTTCTCCCACTGAGTCTTTTTTCTTTTTCCTGAATGTATATAGCACTGACAAATAACACCATATAAACAACATGACTCGGATGCCAAGAAAATGATAGCAAATTAGCAGTAAGTGGTAATTAGCTTGTTTTCAAATACTGCTCAGTGGCTAGATAAGATTTTCAAACACCACCACTTAATCTCTGCCTTTTTTAGGAGGCTGTTTTCCTTACATAAGGGAAAAAAACCCCATGCTTTATTGCACTAGGAAGCACAAATCAAAATACTGCTGAAGGACAGCTGTAGTTTTTAACCTGTTTAGCAAGTAGGATTAAAATCAAAATTCTTCCACAGAATTTAACATAGCCTGCTATCTCTTGCTATAATAGCTAGCTTAAGTAAAAATCTATAATTCTACCTAAGAAATACACTATAAAAGAGCATAAGGCTTACTTGATTTTGTAAGTGTAAAACCTATTAAGGTTTGTACAGAATTGTAGGCTCAGCTCTAACAGAAAGCTGCTCTGAGAAGTGACTAACGTTTCTACTCTTTTGGTTCCTCCAATGGAACCAGAAATTTATCTGTAGTTCAAATACTAATAAATTTTGAGCCTGATCACACCAAGTGACTCATTTTGAACTGATGCCTGAAGTAAAACCCATTCAGCTCTAAGGTGAAGAGAACATGCGTGGTTATTATTTCCACTGTCATAGCAAACAGGAAGTGTTTCACTGCTGGTTTGCTTTTGCAGGAGAAAACCTGCAGTACAGTTTGACTTGGTCTTTTTTTTTCTTTTGCAAGGTGCTCACTGCCTTGGTTCCAGCCCATTCAAAAGCCCAGTTAAAGTTTCAAGGGGCATGATCAGCAGCCGTGCTTTCCTCAAAAAACAGAACTGCTGACCTACGGAGAAAGCACCACTTGGTGCAAGAAACAGAGCTTCTCCTGGGGCCGGTTTCAAAGCAAGGGACTATTTCCCACAGAAGTTAAGGAACTGCAGACATCTCATGAATCCTCACCCCCAAGCAGGTAATACACTTTCTTGACTTCTATTTCTCGCAATGCCATGGAGGAATGCAGGATTTTAAAGAGTAACAAAGGGGGAAAACCAACACAAAACTCTACCATACTAATACTTCACGCCAAACACTCTGTCCCCCATGGTGAGAAACAGTGAGTTCCCCGTCAGAGAGATCAGGTGAGCTGAGTGAGCACTGCCACAAGGAGCAGTCTGAGAAGAAATGACCTTGCTGTTAGAACATGTAGATGTTAAAACAGTTTTCCTAACTTTTAAGAAGGCCAGAGAAATCGTATCTAACCATCTTGCAAAATGTAGGTTTTATGGGGAATGTATCCCTGAGAAGACCAAAAGGATGTGAAAGAAATATCTTTTTTATGTTTCTGTGTTTCTGAAACACAACAATATGCTGTTCAATTGCATAAGCCAGTCTTCAGTCAGGTCAAGGGGATTGTTCCTATTAGCTATAAGAGGTTTGGTAAGGATCTCGCAGACCTGGAGAAATGAATAATGCTGGCTTTAAGCTGATTTACTATCTTTCTGCTCTAACCTGTTCTGGGGAATATTAACATTCCTGACCTGTTTGAGACACCTATTTTGCCCCTAACCAAAGCATCCACCCATTTTATTGTAACTTTTGTGAGCTGATCTATGGACTGTCATGCTGGACCCACTCTCTTCAATTCTGTGCTCTATACCACAGTTACGACATGCTTGTGCTACTTTAACTTCTTTCTCACACTCCACATGCCATGTCTTGCCAGACAATACCTTTAAAGCAGTTTTGCCATTATGCTTCAAAGTGGCTCCCACTCGAAAAATTCAGGGTTCTTAAGTCTCTTGATTACACTCTAATCTTTTACCAATCTAGCAAGGGAGGGTGCAGGGTGAGGAGGAAGTTGCTGAACAGAATAGCATTTTTAAAAACCCCAAAACTTTCAGATAATATAATGTCATAAACAGATTCTGTAAGAAAAATTCAGTTATCCAAGAAGTTACTATTTTCTCTTATGTTTTTGCTTTCACTGACAATAGAGCAAAGTAATATGATATTTATTTATATTTTATTTCCTATCTCTCACAATTTAATTACAATATAAATTCAAAATTAGGCATTGATTGACTTCCAGAGCTTTTAGAGTATTAATTTTAATCTCTACCTTCTGAAGAGTATTAGGATATCAGAAATTATAGTTTGGTTTGTAATTTTTAATATTACTAGATAAAGAAGCAACAATTATTCATATGGTTAAGTCTCTGTATTTCTAATTACCTTTTTGTGCCTGCATCACTTCGTCATCTGATTCCTTTGGAACAAAAATCTCTTTTATAGCAATTAAATCATTTTTCACAGTCTCCAACTGTTCTCCATCAAGTGCTGCTAAATGTGCCTGAATCTGTAAAAGAAAGGACAGTATTTCTAACCAAAACAGAGTATTACTTAAATGCTAATTTAGAACCTGATACCAAAATAGGCTAAGAAATGGAAACTCCCATTATGTTCAAATCTTGTCTCTAACCCTGCAATGTAGATATATTTTTAGTTCTTATCAACAGAATTTGTTGAGTATCACAAAAATTACGCCAGCCTTGCCAGATCATCAGGTCTCCACCTCTCCCCAGAACATGAGTTTTGAGCTACAATCTATGGTTTAATTGCAAACTGTAATAGGCATTTTGAGACTGCTTGGATGAAGACAGCAGGCAAAAAGAGAACAGGCAGAATGGTTAGTCTGAGCACTCACAGGAAGAGTCGAAAAAAGAAGCCTGTTTCCCCTCTGTTAAAACACAGCCAAAATTATTGACAATCTACCTGTCCTGAAGAACGTATTTAGAGGTCTTTGCATGTCTCAGGTATCTGCAAGTCCCTGTATGTCTAATAGAGTGGCACATCTAAGAGGGATGGAAACAGATTCTTTGAATCACTGTTTCTACTACAGTTACATGGTGTTAATCCCATGGGTGCACTCTCTGCCTGTGGAAGCCAAGAGAAGCTTGGAGCCTTTTCTCCCCTTGATACAAAATTTTACTTGTATGTTTCAAGGGGCTTTTAAAAATCTTGATAGACGTACAGACTGCCTCAGTGCGAGACTGGAGAAAGCAGTTACTTTCTTAATTGTGTTTATGTCTGTATGTCTACGTATTGTCCTCATGTCTGGATCCTGTGCTCGAGGTTAAATGCAAGACAAAGCCAGGAGACTTCAACTCAGGTTGTGAAGGTCTACCTAGGGCTTTTTTCTCCCTATCTAGAGTATTACCCATTTCAAGGGCTAACCGGGAACTTTTTTCACGGAAACTTTTAAAATAAAAGTTTAAACATATATTTTAATCCCTGCTATTAGAAACACGTAGGACATGAGCAATGCCTTCAGTCCCTCTTGCACTCCTCCTTGGGCTTTTGGGCTGTTAGAAGAGGTCTCAAGCTTGCAGTACTGTTATGTATGTTGTGCATGTGTGCATACATGTGCGGTTGAGCAAGCTGATTGTCCCGCTCTCTCTGCTCTGGTGCGGCCCTACCCTGAGTATTGTGAGCAATTTTGGTCACCACAATATAAGAAAGATATTCATCTCTTAGAGAGTGTCCACAGGAGGGCAATAAAGATGGTGAAGGGCCTTGAGGGGAAGCCGTATGAGGAGCAGCTGAGGTCACTTGGTCTGTTCAGTCTGGAGGAAACTGAGGGGAGACCTCAATGCAGTCTACAACTCCTCATGAGGGGAAGAGGAGGGGCAGGCACTGATCTCTTCTCTGTGGTGACCAATGACAGGACCCAAGGGAATAGCCTGAAGTTGTGTCAGGGGAGGTTTAGGTTGGATATTAGAAAAAAGTTCTTCCCCTGGAGAGTGGTTGGGCACTGGAACAGGCTCCCCAGGCAAGTGGTCACAACACCAAGCCTGACAGAGTTCAGGAAGCATTCGGACAACACTCTCAGGCACATGGTGTGACTCCTGGTCTTGTGGACTAAGGGTTGGACTTGATGATCCTTGTGGGTCCCTTTCAACTCAGCATATTCTGTGATTCTGTGATTTATCAGGGAATTGAACTTGTTGATCCACACAGTTGCCTTCAATCCTGTTGTAGTGAGTAGGACTATGTACAAAAGGTTATCTAGGACATAACATGATGTGCATCAGAAACCTCATGGAAACATCCTGTGTAAGTCTTAGTTACCCTGTGGTATTTCACAGTAAATAAAAACAGTGTTGGTGCATGAAATTAACCTGAACTTGTTTTCTATCTATCTCTTTCCTGTTTTGTGGGTGGGGGTTTGGTTGTTTTGTTTTTGTTGTTTGGGTTTTTTCCCCAAAAGCAGTCCCTTGAAACTTACAAGTGATGTTTGAATTTATAGTTTGTAATTTAAACATAATTACAAAAATTAAAATCAACATTGACAGTATGTACTTGTTATTAATATAAGGAACGCTAATTACAAAAAACAAACCAACCAACCAAACCAAAACCAAACAAAAAAACCCACCCCCAACTCCCGCGTTGTTTTTAAGAAATTCATTCAGAAAACTTTTTCAGTATGAGAAGACCACTGCTGAGAATCTACAAAATTCTGTTAGTCTAATATTGGAGATCTACTGATCTACTAGCAGAGTCAATGAACTGAGACATGGAATTAGAATATATATTTATCACAGAGGCCTTAGTAACATTACCATGTTCTTCAGAGAGGCAATTGTATACTTCCAGTAATAGTATCTTGGGGTAGTTTTATGTAACTTTAAAAACTAACACAATATGAACAGAATAAGTAATCTGGAACTCATTTTAATTCACTAGCCTCCAGATGTAGTAGGTCTGGAATTTCCGAATCTAAGTATTTGTGCCTGATACAAAACCAAGACTTCAGCCTCCTTGCAAATTCTGCAAATCTGGAAGATATCTGCATAGTGTCACAAGCTGAAAAATGCACACTACCTATGGTACTAACAAAAATTACTTTCAGTTATAAAGTTGTTTGTTTTGAGTTAATCTTGGAGTTAAATTTTAGGTATATTGAGATTGAGTTCCTAAAGCCCAGGGCTGGCCCAAGGGACCAATTCAGCTCTCACTGAAGTTGATGGAAAACTTATTGTTCATGCCACAGGCACTTGCAGAATGAAATTAATGTAAAGATGAATTTTTTAACCAATCATATTGATTTATGCTGTCTGCATACTGTACCTGAGCTTCACTTTCATTTGACAGGATTTCCAGAGCTTCAAGATGAGACAAACCTTGGAATTCATCAAAAAGTAGCCCATAATGTGCTGTTCTTTCAACTGTAACTTGCTGGGCCCTCCTCTGTTTCTCTTTTTCTTTGGCTTCTCGCAAAAGCTGCAAAAATATACATCATTGATGTTGTTTATTGATACTCCTATAAGTGTGACAGATTTTATTAGTCTGCTTCTGCTTGTCTAGGAAATAGTAATAAAATTTGGGACTATATTACCCCTGCAGAGCTAAAATTTTAGAGATGAAATAGCTAACTTCTTTTTTTGATAAATTTTTCTAATAAAGTACTTAAGTATTATTCTAAGTGGGGTAACTGCTAACCATCTTTCTTTAAAAAACAATGAACAAACACACAATCTTGCCTATATTCTCAAAAGCAATGTCAGCTATGGATACTGTACAATAAATTTCACCACCAATTATAATGAAAGAAAAATAAAAAGGACTATTTCATATGCAGCCTTAAAGGGCCATGCAATTCATTCCACAGACCATAAAATTGGAAGCAGATTATTTTCAGGACCTACCCACCTAATTGCATAACTAATGCACCTACAGAAATATTTCCTTTAAAATATTTTTAGCAAGTACTAAAGTCAGTTTTATGCGACAACTTGGGGATATTTTGGAGTGATCTTACACACTTCTCTCGGTGTATAAAAAGGATAGAGTAGTGTATCCAATATGATCTTCTACTCCTTCCTTCTATTCCAAGGAAGAAATGGCTTCTCATATGAATTTACTACAGTAAAGGTGGTAAATACATCTGAACTGCATCTTAAGTCATGTGCAAGCCTCTGAATACAGGTGAACTCCCACCACTTACTCTCTTCCATCATTAAAAATTTCTACAGTATTCTCTTCAGTGATTCATTTGTTACAAAAGACTTATGATGGTAGATTTTTCCCCTGAAGTCTCCACCTTCAAAAGACAACTCACAAAGTTTTATGAACGCATCACTGCAAAGGAAGCACCGTCTTACACGTGCAACCCATGAGAACTGATTTACGTTGTATTCTGCCCCAGACTTTATGTGCAAATTCATGCATGTTGTTTAAGAAGACATTCTCAAAAGCTCGTTTAAACCTTGTGGGCTTGACAAGAGTTAATTGCTTTTGGCCTACTACAACAGTATCAGTCTGTTCATACTTAAAAAGAAATACCTTGCTCCTCTCCACAAGGAAGTAAACATGCAGTAAAATTAAAGGTTGTTTGCAACGTCTATTGATTTCCACAGCCCCCCTTCTCTCAGTGTCTGGAGAGGTGAAATAACTTTGTACTGACATCATTTACACTTCTTTTCTAATTTTATAATTTCTCTGAACTTTAAAATATATGAGTCACAATTGTGTAAGGATACCATTTGTTTTGATGGATGTTAAGATACAATTTTTCATAGCATTAATTCCTAATGAAACATATGCCATATTCCAGTATTACTCGGTTCCAAGGAAAGTAGTATAGCAATGTTTATGCTGGAAGATATCTATCTACAGCTGTTACCAAAACACAAACAATTTGATTTTGTCTCCAGAGTATAATGATTTATCACCACCTATACTATTTTATTTAAATCAGCTGTTGCATATGTGATTATGCAGAAAAGATGACTTTACGTTTCTTTTGTGGTTCTGTGAAGAAAAATAAAGTAGAGGAAATATAAAGCATAATATTTATTTCCATAAACCTAACCAACATCTACTCCAATAAATAAAGCCTCTCCCTGAGGCATCTGAACTCCTGGAAAAAGAATTTGAAATTGCATTGACTGAGCAGTATTTAAGTAAATCCAACCTGAGATAGCGACACTGTTCTTGCCATCAGTGTTTTGGTTCTCTTAAATCCAGGATCACTTTCTGCAAGGACATTCATGGTTGTCTTCCCAATAAATTCCAAAGCATCTAAGCCTCCGGACAGTACACTCTTCCCCTGTATAAAATAATGCAATGTGGTTATTTTCTTACCACTTTATGCTAATATGAACTGTTAAGAGGAGTGCTTTTGTCAACATCATCTTTGAATGTTCAGGTCCCTAAATTTTCTATACTAAGAATAGGACTGATACATTTACTTTGTTCTGAATATATTTTCCAAAAGGAAAAAAAAAGGAGCTACACAGATATTTCTAGTTAATTAGAAGATTTACACTGGAGGAAATGTAACAACTGTTGCCAATAAAAAAAAATTATGAATAATACCACAAAAGGGCTGGAGCACATCTCCTATTAAGACAGACTGAGAGAACAGGGGCTGTTTAGCCTGGAGAACAGAAGGCTCCAAAGAGACCTTTTAACAGCCTTATAGTATCTAAACAGGACCTATAGGAAGGCTTGAGATGGACTTTTTTCAAGGGCAAACGGTGATAGGGCAGGACAGAATGGCTTTAAATTGGAAAAGGGTAGACTTAGACTGGATATCAGGAAGAAATTCTTCATTATGAGCATGGTGAGACACTGGAACAGCAGAAATTCCGGATGCCTCACCCCTGGAAGTGTCCAAGGCCAGGCTGATCAGAGTTTGAGCAACCTGGTCTAGTGAAAGATGTCCCTACCAGGGAGGACAGGGGGTTGGAACTAGATGATCCTTAAGGTCCCTTCCATCCTTAACCATTCTACATTTTTATGAATATCACTTTAACATCACCCAGTAGCATCCAGCTTGAGGGAGTGTATTTTAGATACAAATAGTATTGAACCAAGTCCATCATGAACCTTGCCTTACCCGATTTTTAAAATTTTAACTCTTGTGATGACGCTGGGACTGTCTTTTTAAATACATACATTTTTCCTGTGTCTTCCTATTTTTCATGTGCACTGAAGAAGAAATTTCACTGGCTTAAGGTTTCCATTTCAATGTGGATTATGCACCTGTCAGATACGCGAATGCTGATGTAAAATTAAAACCCTTCCAAAGTCTCAAACGGCATTACAGGTGACTTACTGAAACCTTAAGTGATTCTTTTTGCACCACATTCATCCCTGTGGTATAGTAGCATCGCCAGGCTGCCTACAAGCACATTTCACTTATTTGTGATCTTATACAATGCTCAAGTCATCTTACTTGTGTCTAGTTCTCACAAGCTCCAGGTTCTGTAGGAAGTCTTAGGAATAATCTATAGGAATATCCTTCTGGCCCTAAAATCTTTGATATTAGAATGATAAGGTACTCAGAGTGAACTGGATATACACTGAAAAAAGAATTGCCTATTTGTAAACATGCTCATTGGGGAGTTAGTCTTTTATGCCTTTATAGCCTTTATATAGTATTTTCTTATTTTATCAGCCTTCAAAAATTATAACAAATCAGTTTCTCTGGAAGGACTTAACTGTAAAAAAAGTAGTAACTGACTCACTTATGTTCCACTTTTTTTTTTTTTAATTTGATAGTTTAATTTAACAGCTATTTTGTCATGGAAAAGACTCTAAACAGACTTAAAACAGAACTGTTTTTACAAAACCTACAACTTAAAAAAGTGTCAAGTTGAACCCAAAAATAATGAAAAATAACTAGAGCTGAGAGGCCAGCTAAAATGACTCACTGTGTTCTGTACAGCATTAGTGATAGCTGACAGCATGCCACGAGATCCAGATGAAGGAGAAGAAGGAATATTCTCGGAAGAGCTTTGGTCTACAGGATCTTCTGCTTCTAACAAGAGGAAAAAAGCAGGTTACAAGCATACTTTCAATTATGCAAGACACAAATTACAGTAAGCTGGATTTTGTGATCAAAATCTTAAAATTTTGTAAATTTGTCAGTGTCAAAGGGTTTTGTCCAACTTCAGTGAACTTGAACTTACGTGTAATTGGTATTTCAGCTGTAGAAGGTTCTGCTGCTTCTGAAGATGCTGAACTTGCACTATGAATTCTTAGGGTAGTTCCTGCTTTTTCCTTTACTGCTGTTATTCCATGACCTGCAGCAGAGGCAAATTTTAAATTATATGATCTGAAAACTTATAACTAACAGTGCATAGTATTCTTGTACTCTGTGAATTATGACAATCAAAATAACTATTAAATTTACCTCAATTGCCTAATTTTTTCTGGATTAATAATTCACTTCTTCTACTGTATCCAGTATAATAACTGAATAGAAATGATAAAGCTGAAATATAATACAAATTACTCTGGTTCTGAAAAGTCAGACTTGTTTCAGTGGCACATGTTAGTTTGGTTCCTGTTTTTCGAAATGCTAAATATTCTATTGCAAACAGAAATTGATGATCTTCCTAAGGCCATAGGGTTTGACCTCATCTGGTTTTCAGAACTCTAGAACAATTAACCCAAAATTAATGGACTGTGTGTGACTGCAGGGCTGGGTAAGGAACTTGTTCTTCAGTCTTCTGCATAGAGGCTATGTCAGGAAAGTATTTTATGCATACTGACTCCAATCCTCAAAGTTATTTTAGGATTTAGTTCCTCAGCTGCTCATTTGAAGTCAAATTCTAAAGTATCTCTCCTCAAAGCTACTATTTAAATATACTCTGTAAAGTTTGCTAATGTCAGTTCACACAGACAAAATTCTTATTCCTGTGGTAGCCGATCTCCAATGGAGACTCTGAAACCTTTACCTGATGCATATACAGTGACTCCTGAGCCCTCTATTAAAATGGTCTAGTTTAATATAAAGAATAAATGTTTTTACCATTTTTATCTGAATATTTTTGACAGAACAGGATTATTTTTCTACACAGAGTTTATTTACACTAGCAGATCACAGGGACTAGTAACATCCTGCTATAGGATAGGTAGGATTGACCGGCAGTCAGCAAGGGGAGGCAGTACCTTCCTAATCTGCACCAAGCATAGTTGAAAAATGCTGTTCTTAAAAAAGATTACTCTGAATTTGTCTATTTTGCTTCTGAATATGTCCACCAGTATGTCCATGATATGCTTCTCTCATTACAAACGATACAGCCAGTACATCTTCTTTTGCTGGAAGTTTCTGCATATCAGCTGAGGTGCAATAAGTAAACAACAAACCAGACAAGCAAGACTTCTTTCCAACATCAAATGAAATACCTGCAGTGACAGGATGTGATTTTTTTCTTGCACAGTACATTGTTACTGCATCTCACGTACAGCTGATCACTTCTGGCATCTGGACAATCCAGAGTGCTTTAACTATCTGCCTAACTACTCATGCGAAGTGTTAATGACAATTTCATACTTCTTTGGTTAAATTGAACTGTAAATAGATAAATTATTGCAGAAAAGGTATTAATACAGATGCTCAGGCAAATATCTAGACATCTGAGGTACAAAGTTAAGCATAATGATTCATTAATGTTGCCCACACTTTCACACAACTGCGTGCATTCTGTTAGGGAAGTTCAAAGTATCTTTTCTGAGTTATATTAACTGCAACAAAATAGCCTATCACTGACCAGTCTCTGCAGTGTTTGAAATAAACATATACATAGAAGTGTGTGTGTAGTCATATAAATATGCTTTTGAACATCTGATTAAAATAAAGATGCAGCAAACCTATTTGAAATGGAGTAGGAAAAAGGAAAGCTTAGATTTATGATTCTATGATTTCCAGACGGCTTGCACATCAGGTGCTCTGTGAATTCAGTAATAAATATACTCTAGAAAACACATGTGAAACTACCGATCTTTCAGTGCTACTGGAAGGTCACGTACAAGAAAACTGGAGTATCTGAAGGAAAACATAAACGACAGATATCCCCTAAGGGACAGATCAGCAGAAACAAGGAATTTCATAAGCTGCATGAGGTCCTGATGTTTTACACTGAAACAGGGAGCCTGGGCAGGTAAATGCTTTTACCTGTCTACAGAAAATACATGACTTTTGTCTATTTCATCTCATGGTTTACAAGATGCAGTAGTACCTCCAGCTGTACAGAACATGCCAGCTTATGCACCACAGTGATTTAAGTCATTATTGGGAAAATTTCTTGCCTTTTACCAAGTCTGTTCCAGTGCAGATACTGGACAGCAGCACACTTCTTAGTCTAATCCCAATCTCCCAAATATTTTGATGGGTTCCATGAAAATATTAGCATGAATAGATTCTGGAGTAATTTATTTAATCCCCACATTCCTAGGTCTTGCTTAAATGACTATTAATTGTGCTTTTAAACTAACGCAATAGGTACTAATGTAATAGGTACTAACGTGATGTAATAGGAGTTAACTGATTGGACTTGCTAACATACTACTATGGTCCTGTAATTATATAAAAAGCCCCTATGAACACTGAGCAAAAATTTCAACTCTGTGTGAAAGCTAAGGATTTTCAGATTAATTTCTCATTCTTTTTTCTGTATCTAAACATTTTTTATTTTTATTTTTAATGGCTTTCAATTGGTTCTCATAGTTTTGCAGATAAGCTAATATTTCCAAGAAGAGAGGGCACACATTTGCTGTATTGATATTTACAGACTTAAAAAAGGCAGCATTTTTGGGTCTGTGGTTACATGCACTAGAATGTTAAGACAATATTCCAGGTCAGCTAGGGGTGGCTTTGCTGAACTAAGCTGTATGGCACACATATTTGACTACAACAGCAAAACCAGATGAGATAAGAAGACCACAACTGGAGCAACAGTTAGATATACATGTGCACAAACGTGGCAGAAGTGCATGTTGTTTTGGAAGTTAAAATTATTATTTGTAATTTCAAAAGGCACAGAAATAAAAGAGGTCATGGGAGATAAGCCTACATTTTAGAGATAAGGATGCACTGGTTTTGTTATACTGTGTGTGGTAATGCAACTGAGCTGATATTGTAAAATTAGAAAACATCTAAAGTCCCCATGTACTCTTTTGTAACAGAAGAGCTATGCAATGGGTTTTGTTAACCCCATGCTTTTGGAAGAAAGCACGTTTTTTCTCCTGTGGTGTTGCTTTTATTTCTCATGCCTTTCTATTGGCTGGCAATCTCAACAGCATATTATTGTTCCTGTTGCTACCTGGGATCTTTCATTTGAAGAGGAAGGTTTTGCAAGCAGTGCCTAACAATGTGACCGGCCTTTTGGTTTGCCCAATCTGCCCAAGGCCGGATTACAGCACTCACAAATGCTTTAGACATATCTCACTTCACTGCAGGCTCTCTTATCTTCCACCCCCCAGCTTAGCAGCTTTGGATTCCCTGCAGAGCTGAAAAAGGCCAACAGACACCTCTGGAGGTCAGTTCAGCATATCTCAAATCTAAACTACTCCATTTAGGAATCTCTGTCCTTCATCCATCTAGTACTCCAGGCAACTGGAATCCCTATGTCAGTGGTGCAGATGGGGAGGAAGAGTTTGAGATTTTTGCTCCTGGCTACCACACAGCCTTTTATAACCTGTGTTGTACCATGGGGGCACCTCTGATGAACAGCTCATCCAAATTTAGTCTTGTAACATGAGTGAAGCTTCATCTTGTTCAAGCTAAAAATGAAGACTGAGAGCTTAAATTAGCATCTTTCACCAGTTTAGAAAGTAAGGAACCTGAAGCTGACTTGAAGAGAATCACTCCACTACATGAAGTGTAGAGATGTGGAAAAGCCATCTGTGCTCGGGTTTTGTACACTAAGAAGTCAGACCCCATTGTGCTCACTTTTAGGCTACTGCATTGGCATTCCAGTCACTTCAAGCCTGTAGAAATTTCTCTTTCTTGTAGTAAAAACAAAAAGACAGGTAGATTTTGATAGTACCTATGCTATCTAGTCTATAAATCAGGAATCACTCCAATTAAGGTAGTAGATGAGACTTGATTCAGATCTCCTTATTCCAATGGTTAAAGGTTTTAATAATAGCAATAGGCATAAAGGCTGTTACAACAATTTATTGGTTCTCAATCTCTTCTAAACTATAAGCCCATATCAAAAGCCATAAAGAGAGCAAATGGGACTGCCAGCCCCAAAACCATGTCCACAGTTCTTTCCATCTGTTAATTGCACTCTGAATTCTTAAACAGAAAGAACTGTAAAAAAATGGGGTTGTTGCTACAGCAGCTGTAAAGTGTTATTTACAAAACAGTTGAGTGACCACCATGTGATTTCAGGCCCAAAGCAGTTTTCCCTTAATCACCTGAATTTATGCAATAATAATAATAATAAAAAAAGTCTTCTGAAGAGATTAACTATCCTTTTTATGATCACATAAATCACAAGCATAACACCCAGCCTTTTTGTTTGTTTTAATACTGTACTTTATTTCACACAGGGAAATAGTAACTATAGAGAATGGAAAAGAGATTCAACATGTTTGAATACTTTAGTTTCACATTATCTGAAGCATTTGCATTTCCATTCCACACAGATGTCAACTTAAACTATGCAATGCTGATTATTACACATACCCAAATATAGTAATATCCAAGCTCATGAACACAGTGATATCTCAAGTGACATTTCATTCTGTCATACTGAGTAACAAAAAATAGTTTTCCGCATACCAGGGAGATACATACATATGGGTGTCTGATATTTTCATGTGCCATTCTGATAGCTAAGGAACTAGATGAGGAATATACACAAGAACAAAATAATCATGATAGCAGAACATTAACTGCAAACAATGCATGAGAGAGATGCATTAAGCAGCTTTATACTATGAATTTCAGAGACCTCATGAATGAAACAGCTGGGTTACTTTTTTTACTACTTTTACTGTGCAAGAGGTATTGACAGATGTTGGTCTTAGCCATGGCCCTAAAGGTAAAACACCCTAAACTTACATGGAGTGAAGCACATGCATACAGTATGATAGAGAACAGATTGTACTTGGAAAAGTAGCTTCTGAGCACTGTAACTTCAGCACCTTATGAATGCCATAACTCACCCAAAACAACAGAGCATATGGAAGACAAAGGCTTGTAGGAGAAGGTAATAACTTTCATTAAGTTAGCAGACAGCTTAGTTGGAAGAAAAATAAATCAGGCAAGCTTTCAAGCATACAAGCTCTTTTAAAAATGGAAGTCACAAGCTTCCAGTACAGACTGAAAATATATTTTACTTCACATAAGCCCTGGGGATAAAAAGTTTGCTGTTGCAGCTAAGCTAACATAATGGATTTTGGTGCAGGTGTGGGAGGTTCTGCTCCTTCCCATGTTCCATACTTGTCCCTTCTGCTTGCCCTCACACTGATCTCAGGTTCAAGGGACTGAAGAGGCAGAAAATGGATTTTCCTTTCTTCTAGAATTATCCTTATGTCAGTTTAGCTTCCTAAACTGGATTACAGGCAGCTCAAAGGAGCATGAGTGCTGGCATAAGCAGAAAGAGGAAAGAATGCAATGAGAAGACAGGTGTGAGACTGCACATTTCAGTGGCTACTAGCCATTAACAGGCGTCACCTACTGTTAGAGTGGAGTTTTATCAACCCTGTTACTAAAGGACCAGACGGTGTAATCGCTGATTTACTAAAAAATACAATATAAAAGAAAGAGACTTAAAATGGTGATAATTACTACGACAAGTTGTGCCTCAGATCACAGTGAACCTACTTCTCCCATCTCATCATTCCAGCAATCATTTCAGTGTCTCTGCTCCATTGTGGTTCCACAAGGGGGGACCTCAAATCTCTTGTACTTTTCAAA
The DNA here is from genome assembly GCA_036023395.1 of Myiotriccus ornatus. Classification (NCBI taxonomy): domain Eukaryota; kingdom Metazoa; phylum Chordata; class Aves; order Passeriformes; family Tyrannidae; genus Myiotriccus; species Myiotriccus ornatus. The sequence continues at coordinate 50,816,496 of JAYRBT010000139.1, forward strand.
AACAAATCGCTTCGCATCGTTGATGAAACTGATTCAATAGTTTGTTTAGTGTGACATCTAGCGTCAGACCCCAGACATGGTTTAGGCAGTGACTGCTACTAATCCAAAGGCATTACAGATTCTGTCGTATAGAGGAGTATCACAACTGCCTTGTCGTGGGAACCTTGATCTAAATAATGTCAAAATCAGTTCAAAGACAACAAACTTTTTTTGGGAATAGCTATCACCAAAATAATCACTAGCTGTACGTGCAGGGTTAGTTAAAGAGGGATGAGGTTCAGATCATGTGGAAACTGCCTTATTATTAGGAACTAAAATGAGTTATACTAAACAAATGATAACAAAGCAGTAAAAATGCTAATGTGCTTGTGAGTTCTATATCAGGGTTTGAAGGATAATGCAGCTGAGATTCTTGGAACAGCCATTTCAACTCAGTCTTAAATAGGTAGCAACGTAAGAAAATTTATTTACCGTAAGAACAATCATTCACTGGAACAA
>JAYRBT010000139.1:50844710-50866487 GCA_036023395.1 Myiotriccus ornatus
ATCCCTCCATATGTTATCCCTGCCAGGTACCACAAGCTGAAGGCTCTCATGGCAAAACGCACCTACCTGGAGTGGCCAAAGGAGAGGAGCAAGCACGCGCTTTTCTGGGCTAACCTGAGGGCAGCTATTAACATCAACCTGCCCATGGCCATTGAGGCAAATAAGGAGCAAAGTGATGTTACATATTCTCGGTAGTATAAGTATGTGAATAACTGATTTGACTGTTTGGCATTAAATTCTGTTAATAATTTTTTCTATTCTTTTACACCATTCCTAGTTTGTTGTAAAATGCAATTGTGATACATATAGAGATTGCTATTGCTTATTCTAGCTGTCAAAGCATCAAAGGTCATCGGTAGTTGCCCATCATCAACAAAGAGAGGAAGAGAGAAATTTTCATAGTGATTGATCATATCTTAGGGTTGCATAAATTTTGCATTTTTCCCATTGAAAGCCGTATTTGAAAGTAATGATCATAGCGGTTGGTTCAGTGTCGTCATGACTGTCAAAGAATGCATTTAATCTTTGTTCTGACATGAATGTTGTGGGGTTAAGATTGTAAGCATCTGCTTCCTTGGATTTACTTAGATAACACAAAGAAGAAGAAAATTCTTGTTGAAAACCCTTCCTGTGCATGGGTATAGTAGATGTCATGAGTACAATATCCCTATACCTTTTGCCTGTTTTCCCTCCTAGAAGTCTTTCCCTTCATCACAGAGAGAGTTTCCTAGGTAAAATTTAGATCCATGAATCTTTTTTAATATTCTTCTTCCTTTGCTGTACTAAACATTCCCACTTACCCAGAGATAACTACCAAGTCATGGTTTCATGGAATTCACTATTCATTGTCTTCAATATCACAGTAAATATCAGAACTTACAAATTTTTTATAATATTGTAATATTGCTGCTTTCTGATATGATCATATCAAGCTGTGCTGGGTTACGTATTTTTCCTGTTTCCTAAAATTTAGAAGCTTGATGTTTGAAGGTGATCCCCCTTTTATCTCCAGCCTTTCACTGAACTCTGTTACCTTGCTCTTTTAAACAGCAGGTGCTGAGGGTCATCATACAGGTGAAAAAGGAGTAAGTTTCCTTGGAAAATAACTTCTCTGCTGAAATCTAATGGTGTTTTTTTTTGATAGGCGACATCTAGTAGTTTGCTGTGCTTATTTGACCGTCCAATAAACCTCTCATTCTTCATCTGTTATTAAATTTCATGTGTCATTTAACTGGTGATGTGGAGTTGTGCATTTATACTTATGGCTTAATGGAAGTGCAAAGCCCAGTGATCACAGCTGCGAGCAGCACATGAGATGAGCAAACCAGCAAGAGGATGTGATCCTTAACATTCGCTGAGGAGGTTCACCAAGCACCCACCAGGCACGGTAGCTGGGTGAAACAGTGAATCTGAAGTTGTGGGAGAGCTTCCTGGTGTCCAGTGATGCTGAGACACTGCTGGCATCCACCTACCAGTTCAGGTTAACTGGGTAGGTTCACAATAGAATGCACGATGCCTTGCTCCCAATGTAGAGCTTTGGAAAAAAGAGCTAGAAATCCCTACGAAATCTAATTTCAGGTAAAGTTGGCTACTGACTTCTATAACAACAAATTTGAGGTCTCCCCCTTTCCAAAGCCAGGATGAAGCTTTCTTTGTGTGCCTTAAAGAGGGGTGCTAAACCCTCAGTACTTCAGTGGGAGCTGGTGGATGCACCATACTTCAAAAGCATGTTATTTCTGATGAGGAAAGATGTTCAAAGACAGAGAGGAGCTTAGTGCTCTGCAGGACTCCAAGACAGGAAGGCTTTACCCTATACTGAGTGTCACTTGTGCTTCATGGCAACCCAACATGGTGGCCAGAGGCACTGGGCACCACGGGGTGCTGCTGAAAGTGCATCACAAACCTTGTGGGCCAGCCAGCCACTTACAGCCAGCTGTGTGGCACGTTCCACAGAAGTACAGGTGTTAAACCTGGGGATGTGGCCTCAGTGCACCACTGGAGCTCTGCTGCAAGGGGAATGGGAGCTTCAGACAAAGTCTGAAGACTTAGTCAATGGTTTATATACGTGTAATTGAGACTATATATAACTTTGTCCTTTAGGATTAAGAATGGTAACCCAAATATATTTACATTTAAAAAAATTATTCAGATTGATTTTGATAATGACAGTGATAGATTAAAAAGACCTTAATCAGAATTTTTAACTACACAGTATAGGTAGCTATAACTACTAGTATAGTGTGCTATTTTTGAAGTAATATTGAAGCAACTATACAAAAGCTAGCAAAAACAATTAGTAAGCGGAGATTGATGTTAGTCACCCATATCAGTGACTGTGGGCAAATCTGGTTCCCTCAGCCTGCAGGAGTAACCTTGAAGGGCACACCCACTCAAGGGGGGAAACTGCACACACACTGCCGGAAGGTATGTTAAAGACTCTACCACTCAAAAATGAGACTGGGCTTTTATATTTTATATATGATTGACTGTCAGCCAGATGTCTCCAGGCCAGCTGTGTTAGCTCAGCAGCTTTAGCAAAGTTATCAGTAGTATCACTTGTTTGTTCCTTTATCAGGCACTTTATCAGGTCTTCCACATCTTCAGGGGTGCCAATTTCTATGAGGAAATATTGTTCTTCCTCAGGATGCTTGGGACTGATGAGTCAGGCTGGTTTCAGCATTCTGCAGCACCAAAAGCAGCATGACACAGCCTTCTCCATTCTCCACTGATAGCTTTGCAAACAGGGTGTTGTTGGAGCTGTTTTATCCCCACTCTGCAGAGCATCCTGTTGCGAGCTACAAGCTGTTTCCTTCTTAACAGGTTCTTCATGACAGGATTTTTCTTGACTTCCTCCATCACACCACATCATATCACAGTTTGCCCTTAGGCTGTCACCTGGCCAAGGGTTAGTGACTTTTTTATTTATTTGGTAAAGCAGGCTCATTTTATTGTGGTTTAGAGTATTTGCTGTGGGTTGTTTTCATTTGTTTATTTTTGTTGGTTTTTTTTTAAGTTGCTGTTTGACAATATTTCTCATCACTTCTCTGTTGGAAGTTCCATTTCCTTTTTCCCTGAAACTCTGTACATACGTTTTGGGTTTTTTTAGCCAAATGTAGCAAATGCTTTCCTTCACTGCTTTTTATGAAGCAATAAACTGCCAATTTTTTATTTTTTTTTTTCAATGTGTTCTTAGAGCTTCTTTTTTAGAAGAAGTTTGCAAGACTTACAGGACATGAGTACCAGGTAGAACTCTTGAAATATTGTCATATTTATAAAAATGGTGTCAAATGCTGCTCTTCCTGAGCTTACCAGCCTGGGAGCACATATGAAAGCAACACTGTGTGTTGGCTTAGTTAGTGTTCAGCCAGGCCAGAGTTTTAATTGCAGAGGATACATTTAAAGCGTTTTTATGGCTAAAATTTGCAATAAAGATCAGTTTTGAATCCTTGAGCAGATTACTGTGTATGACAGGATCAGAGTCACTGATACCAGGTAAGACAGAGAGAACAGTTTCATTTCTCAAATACGAGAAATATTATCCTAAATTACAATCTAACAGGCTTAAATTTTGCCCTTTTCTCAGACTAAGGGGGACACCTAGTGGCCGATAAAATTATCACTGTTTCCTGAAAATCATAGCTCCGTCTAGAACGTATGCAATGGTTTTTGCCTCAGGAAAACTGAGAGAATCGTATCAGCCCAGCAACCGGAGTAGCCTCTTGCAGGTGTGTGCGGGCTAGAGAGGACAGGTCAAGATGAGCCCTTTCCCTTGGCAGCTCCCACGCTGGATCAGTGGCTGTGACTCAGTCCCCCGTGCCATTGGTCCCTCCTGCTTGAATCTTAGAAATCAACATTATGATGTGAGCAGATTCTGGCTTTACAATGAGCAGTCCTTATTTTCAAGCAGGAGGCCAAGAAATACAAGCCAGTCATTTTCTCACATTCTGTTTTCTGTTCGCAGGGTTTTGGTTTTATGCCTCATTTCCACTGTACCTGCTTTCCCTTCTTTCACCAAAGCATGGTGTAGGTGCTCATCAGGCTGATCTGCAGGGCCTCAGGCAGCAATAGACCGACATCCCAACGCCATTACCTCAGCAGGAACTGGAAGTGTTATGGATGCACAGCGAATTCAACCAGGCTTACTCTTTTTACGCATCTGTAAAATTGTGAATAAATAAACCCCCATTCTTCATCATCATCTCTCATTAAAGCCTGCAGGTGTGCCCAGAGGTGAGCAGGACTCACAGGTGTTGACACGTTGGCAGTGAGTCTACTCGCAGGCCCAGTCAGTCATCTTGTGAGTGATAATAAAAGCAAACCTGCGTGTTTGGTGCTCCAGACCTGTCAATGGACTAATTAGAACACCCTAATTAGAAGCAAGTAAAATGTTTTGGTGAGCTTGCCGCTGGGTATGCTGCTGGGCACAGGTCCTCCAGCACGCAGGAGCTGGAAGCAGTGCTGGTACCTCCAGGTAGTGCCTTGTGCTCCTGCCCTCAGCCACACGTGGGGCAAGCACACACCGGCAGTGGCCACGGGCCCTGCAGAACGGCCACCCAAAACCCCAGAGCCCACAGGGGTCTCCAGGCATTCCTCCGACCCTCACACCTGCATCATGCTCTTTTGTCTAGCAGCGTGCCACAATATGACCCAAACCAATATTCTGAGTGTTTTATTAACAAGTATAATACATATGAACTGTATACTAAATATTGTATGAGGACTGTACAGTACAAATTTATGTTCACAGTTTGACATGACAAAATGTCATTACTGAATTCCCATTGGACTACCAAAGTAGAAACAAGTGAAAGTACAATAAACATTCACATCTTTAGTAAGAAAAGATTACCAAAATGTCTCCATATTTGCAAGTTATAGTAATGCACGCTAGAAACCTTTAATTACCCATTCTGTCTTATTAGCTTATAAAATATATTACATTTTATTAAAAAAATTCTGCATAGTTTATAGAAGTATTAAAGTAAATAAAACATCCTTGCTATATTTGCAGGTGAGAGATGCTAAGCAAAAAGATTATTTTGACCCTTTAAATTACATTTTTAAAAGTGCTAATATCTGTAAAACATAATGAAAACTGGTGTAGCCCTCTTAAGAGATGTAACATGCTTTGTAAATTTTTATAGAAAGGATTTGTATTCATCTACATGTTGCTAACATTGACAGCGACAACAACATATTTGGACAAGATGTAGCATTTGAAATATCACTGCAGAATGGTGGGTGTCTATTTAAATAAACCCCACACATTAATACCTGCTTAGTTTTTTGTATTAGAAACTAGTAATTTATTCTAATCAAATGGCTTAAACAGACATATTTTTGTAGAACACTATTGCCTGTTAAAAGCTGCCCAGCGCAATAAAACTCGGGGAAAGGCAGGGTTTTTAAATACACACATTCTCTAGGATCAGGGTTTTCTATCTCAACTGGCTTTTCTTTAGGGCAAAGACCAAAGGACTGGCTTTGAAAAGGAGTTGTGTATTTAAAAATTACAAGGTATCGCTCAAATCAAAGTTTGCTAAAATCAATCGATGAGCTGGTTAAGTTGTAACTTCACATTCAGCTGAAAGATCAAAGTGTATTTGTTTGTGACCTTTTTGACATCCCACAAAGACACCACAGACACAAGTGAAAAATCCTATAAGAAAGGCATTAACATGAAATGTATCAAGTGCTCATATTTAGTATTTAAATTTGTTGTCCTTATTCACAAGGCACATCGGTGAAGATATTTTAAAGTTCTACTGAATCTCCACTGTATTTGTCCGCACCATTAGCATAGATATTTTCAGGAAAAACGTATATAAGCTCATGAATTAGTACATGGCAAATGACCTAGACTAAATTATCTGAAATAAGTCTTAGTTACAAAGAAGTTCTGCTTTTAGGGTACTTGATCTTTGTTTCTGATTTTAAAGAAATACTTTAAAAGAGAACGTATTAATGAAAACATTTTATAAAAGCCTCAAAAGCGAAACAGAGAAAGAAATGTTCCTTAGACATCCCGAATTTTATGCATTTACATTTGTTAAACTAAAAATGGGACCAGTCGCCATGAAGCTGCTTGTTTTGATAGCACCTATATTTTTATAGTAGAATTGTTTTCATCCCAGGATACTAAATGTCTGTAAGCTTGTGACTGATGCCATAAGGTTCTACACAGCCTCTCAGCAGTGATGCACCTGCATTTACAAAACTGCCATTAAAACAAAGCCAATTCTGCTACCACTGAGAACAAAAATATCCAATGAAAATCTCCATTCTGGAAGAGCTGTTCATTAATATCTGTCTCTTTCCTACAAGTTCCTCCATGTCAATAACAATCCGGCCTACCAAAGGAAAAAAATAAAGACCAATTAATGTCGTAAGTTTTTCAGCGCCATAGATGAGCAGATCAGGGTCAGTTACGAGACAGATGTAGCGTAACTTCCCTCAGCCCTAACCAAGTGGAGAGGATGTCTGTAGCTGTAACAGAACATATGGATCTTCCTCACAAAAGCACGAATGTTCCCAGCCCTGCTTTGCAAATCCTTGCTCTTCCCTTCGTAGAGTACATCTTCAGGGCTCTATTCCTTAGAATAAAATTGCCAGTTCCATACACCCAGTGCAAGAGTTGTTAACAACTGGAACAACACTATTTCATAGAAATTGCTGTTGAGTTTTTCTCCAGGAGTACAGACCTCTCCTCTTATTCTATGGGTATGTGGACGTCAGCAGAACAGGTGGTAAAGTCTATCACCAAGGGAAGGCTCTTTCCATTCACACTCTTGCATCTCCAAGATTATTTGTTTGCTGTTGGACTATACAGGCTATAGAAGCACAGCCTAACTGCTCCATAAGCTCAAATATACCCACCTGCAGATGGACATTCCACCTGCCTCCTCCTGCACAGCTCTATGCAGCTCTTCCTCTCCACAAACCTCCATTGTCCAGTGGGATTTTCCAGGAGAAAGGAAAACCTTGCAGGTAATAGTGTTTATGTTGCACAGAACAAAGGAGGAAAACACACTGGTGCAATGAGAGTGTGGAGAAATATATGCTGTTCCCTTGCAGTGCCACAAAGTCTGCCAGCTAACACAGACAGAAACCTTTCTTTCAGAGGGCTCCCAGATGGGAAAATACCTGGGGTCAACTGCAGGCTGCTTGAATTCAATTTATTTTACCTATGGAGTTCTGTTTGCTAACAGACATGGGAGTTAAGACTTGCTGATGTGAAGTTTTAATGCAATAGAAACACCAACAGAAAAGCCTTGTCTACCTACAAAGAGAGACTACCAGAGTCACAAATCAAGAGTTAGGAACTGGATGATTTGGTATACATTTTTATCCAAAACAGAAACATGACTCAATTTATCAGAAGTGCATCATATCAGACACCACCTTCTTACAAAAATATTGTGGATTAATAATTTTAAATACTGTAGTGTATTAAAGTGGTACTCACAATACAGTTCAGAGAATTTTTGACATGATGATTTCTATTTTCTGAGGTAAAGAGAAAAAATTATTTAGAGGAAATGCAGGGGCATGATTGTAGGGGGATAGTCCATATCCCTGAAATGAAGAGCAGTAGATTTCTATGAATATCATGTAATGCCAAGTCACAGGAGAGTACAATAAAATCAGAGAATATCCTGAGTTGGAAGGGACCCATTTGGATCATCGAGTCCAACTCCTGGCCCTGCAGAGGACACTCCCCAAGAGTCACACCATGCGCCTGAGAGCACGGTCCAGACACTTCTTGAACTCTGTCAGGCTTCGTGCTGTGACCACTTCCCTGGGGAGCCTGTTCCACTGCCCAACCACCCTCTGGGTGAAAAACGCTTTCCTGATATCCAACCTAAACTTCCCCTGACTCAGCTTCAGGCTGTTTTCTTGACTGTGTGTGTTCCACCCATACACTTGCACAGAAACCAAACATACAGTGTCACACAAGGTCTTCATTTAACAAATCCACTGGGGTATTATGCAATAAAAACAAGGGTATCTACTACACTATCATAAAGATGACAGATGACATTGGTTTAGATGCACAGTGTTATGTATGGACCGATTCCTGCCAATTTTTCTTCTTGACTGGGGTAAATGATACTATGACTCAATCCTTCTGTAAAGTAATTACGCTGTTTAGATTTATTTCCTCAGCGTTACTCACTGTTTGGGCAGAGGGGATTTCTAAATCAGGTGTCTTTCTAAAACTGTTGCATTAACCACATTGCAGAAATCAACACAGCTGGGAGAGTCCATTCATTGCATTGTTGAGCATAAAATGAGAGTGTATCCCTTACTGGGCACATAAATGAAAGTGTCTGGCAAGGACTAGCATTTTGGATATTCAATAACATTTACTACTTTATCAGTATATGCTGGGTTGATTGATTATATGAAGAAACCAACAAAAGCTGTTAGTTTACAAATTCCCTTATTCACAAATGGAATACATTAAACATACTGAATGTAGAAAGGGTTTGCTTAGCATCCCCAGGAGAGAAAAAAAAAGAAGTATTCACATTCTTTAGGTCTGACCCGTGGCAAGGACATAGGAGGGTTAGATAACATCTGTTACTGACCATACGTAAGCTTTTAATGATATAAACTCAGAGATCCAGACCAGCTGAATCCAAATTAAAATGCATGTGTAAAAAACAAAAAAAGTGTGACAGGAGTCAGGGACAGAAGACATTCAGACTAGCATGTGGCGTTTTCTGTGAAGAGCAAGATGGTCCGAACGGGAAAAGCTACGGTCACAGTCTGGGCACTGAAAAGGTTTGATTCCCGTGTGCTTGCGGAAATGCCGCGTTAGTTCATCAGAACGAGCAAACTTCCACGTGCATCCCTCCCAAGTGCATTTGTACGGCTTTTCACCTGGAAAAAGAAACACAGAAGTGGGGATTTAAGACATGAACCCATCAGTTAAATATCTGACAGATTTGTTCTCTTGCCTTGTCAAATTTCAGCAAGTACTTCAGTGCTTACTGAAAAGGCTAACAGTACAAGGCTGCAGAGTATTCTGCACTAGAAACTGTGTAGTCAGAGTTAACAGACCAAAAAATTGTTTCCTGCCACAACTTCTTTTTTTGTTGTCTCTCTGTTCCTCTCTCTGCCATATTAGCACTTGTTTTGTCTCATCAAGCCCAGAAGTGTGAAGGTTTAAGCTTTTTTTCATGTTTTTTCAAAATAGGAAACTCATTCCAGATTAGATGGGGGAAAGGACTGTGTTACCATTCAGAACAGTAGGCAGAAATCTTCTTGTGATTACTGAAATTTAATGTAGTATAAATAACTGGCACCATTGTAACAAGTATCTCAACTTAAAATCTCTCTCAATCATTACTTTCTAATACGTCATTCTCCTCCTTCTTTAACACCACTGTACTGCCCCAAAACCTTGGATGTGTATATACTCATTCAGCATGCCAAGATGAACATTTCTGTGGAGAGCAGAGATGGGGATATGCTTATTTGAACATTCAGAAAAGAGCACCATCGGACCACTAGTGGCATGTCCACAGAGCAGATGTGTTTCCATCTGGCACGCAGTCCAGATTTCTGCAAATGGGCTACTCCTGTGGAAGTCTCGGTCAAATTTAACAGTGATGTCATAGTTGAGGCAGTGCAATTTGAACTATTTTGGTATTTACAGGTTGTGCAGATTGAGTAATTTGCAAGCAATTGGACACAAAACGAGTGAAGAGCCAGTGAACATAAAGCACACCAGCACACCCCAAGAACCTGTTTTAACTTAAAGTCTCTTGCTGTGCGTATTCCTGCTATGTCCTCTGTCTCTTGCTCAGCCTATAATTATATCCACAATAACAGATCTAACTTCTTGCATTTTGTTATTAACACCTGTGGTCACCTGGCCATTAGCAGGAACAACAAGCTTAGGCTACTGTTTTACCATAGACTTCATGAAAGAGAAGAATAGCAGTGCCCAAACCTGTATGGGTTCTTCGGTGAGCCTTCAGATGGGAGCTTTTAGTGTAGACTTTGTTGCAGCCTTCATAATCACATCGATGTATTCTGCGTTTCCTTTGTGTGTCCGGAGATTCCACAGGTAAAGGTCTCTTTCCTGGCTGAACTATAACTGAAGGGTGATTCCTGCAAAGTCAAATTGAAATGTTAAAAATGAAAAACATTTAGCACAGCAAACCTCAGCTAGTGTGATTCATAACACAGCCTTTTATTCTCTACTACTCTGTCTCTTGGCAGAAAGAACAACATTACATGCATGTTGAAAAATTCAACAGGGTTAGCAAATTTTGTGTAGCAGTAGTATTTTTAAATGTTTACTCACTTTGTGGCATGATGTAGCCATTTTTACTTTGTACCCTTTTTTTTTAACTTTAAACCTCTTCAAATTCTTGTTTTTCAGTCAACCCCAGATTTCTCGAACTTCATAGTGAACTGTCCTTGTATTTGTTCACAATTTTTCGTTATCCTTCAAATATAACTATTTTGCTTATAATTGGAAACAGCTATCCCGTGTTATTAAAGAAATTGTATCTTTAGGGTTTCAAAGCAGAAGTCAATCTTTATTATTCCAGCCACTCCTTTAAAATGTAATTAAGAATTTCCTGTTTGGTGCTGGCAGGAGGGTGCGGCCTCCCTGTACCACTGACGTCAATTCCTAAAAGTAGAGCTTAGCCCGTGTGCCACACCCACAGGATGTCTGAAGTTGTCCCTCCACCTTCATAAACATGATTTTTCACTTTAAAAGCCCACAGGTACAGTACAGGTAAGACATGTCCTAACTACATACAGACTTCTGCAACAAACACAACCATAAACATTCACACACGCGAAAAAATACGAGCTTCTTAAAAGGTGTTGACTGTTGAATGCCACCCTACTGCAGAACTGGGGACGACTTTGATTCTTTCCTCCACATCAATGTTAGGGAAGGCAACAAGTATGTTTGTGAAAAAGGTATGTGGCATTACAGATCTTTCAAACTAACAAGGTTGCACTTTTCAGCCCATTAGCAGATCTATATCAAAGCTTTTAATAGACTCTTTAGCTTTTAACTGAAACTTAGAATATAACTTGCAGGTATTAGCATTCCTTGTTGCAAAACCAGTTCCTTCATGTGACACATGAGCTTTCTAGAACTCCTGTCTTTTCTCAGTTACTGTATTTCACATTTTTTTTACCAATTGAATTATGCTTTATAACACTAGGTTCTATTAGTTACTCACACCAAGTTCCTTTAAGGCTTAATTTTCAGAAACATTGAATACCTACTTTTCTGAGCAAAATAAAGGGCATGTGCTAAAGACAGAAAATCTTCTGTATGGTTTAAGAAGAAAACAGCAGGATGGGGATTAGTGATGTGGGAAAAGTTTAATTCTTTTATTAAAGTTACAAGTTTAAAATTGGGAGCCAAATTTTCTTTCACTGGTGGTTCTGTGACTATTGAGTGATGTACTCTTCAAGTACACATTAGATCTAACTAAAAATATTATAATGGCAGGAAACCCCAGATGGTGATGTTAGACACAGATGTACACACTCTGAAATAAGAAAGGCAGGCTTCTAGCTTCCAAAGAAACAGTTCTCTAAAGCAATGTTCAGTTTTAATGCTGTTGCATACTAGTCTTTTGGATTCTCTGGCTAGAGCTCTGGCTTAGGACAGCAAACAAACTTGACTGAAATCATTATGTGTGGGGGCTAGTCCTGGACATGCTAAAATCTTGGAAAAGGGAGAAAAAGCATATTGACCATACAGCATTTGCAATGATTTTCTATCTCAAAGCATCTAGAAAAAGCCCTGAGAATTTGTCTCCTTTTCCCTTCAGAGGAGATGAGATTGGCAAAACAACGAAATGCTATCAATAATCAGATAGGGTGTGGCAGTTTTAAAAAATGGTTAAGGCGGTGTCGAAATTCAGATGTAAATATTAAGTAAGTGCCAATAATAAAAGTACAGCCCTAATTCTTTCATTCCCTCTTATACAACCAGATACAAATTCATTTAAGTCTACCCACTTATGTGTCACTCTTCAATAGTTAAAGAGTATCTTCCAAAAATCATGTTACAATTTCAACAGCTTTTCCTCCTTCACCACAGACCACATTGTGTTGACAACATGAGTGAGACTTTGACATTTGCATGAAAATACGTTAATGAAGCTTCTTGTATTGGGCTAGAGATTATTACATCAAGTTTGATTTTGGAAGTTATTACATAGTTACATTGATTATCACAGGTACTAGAAAGTCCAGCCACTCCTGCAGAAAAGCCACTACCATTATATATATACATACATACATATATATATATATATATACACACAGTGTGTATGCCAAAACCTAACACTCAATCAAAATAAGTCACTTAAAAGTGGGACTGAAGATTTCCTATGCCCCCCTAATACAGCTCATGTGTCTGAAGAGTGCACTTTAGGCAGCTGGAACATATGAAAAATGACAAAATAATCATTGCTTAACTATAGCTCAATGCAGAGACTGACAAAGCTGAAAGACTACAGGTGGTTTTTTTTTATAAAGGTTTAGGTCTCTCATCTTGTAACTTCTCTGATTTGTCTACGTATTTTTTAATGATAAAAAGATAGAAAATACAAGTTATAAACCTCTTGTTTTGGATACAGCAGAATATGAACTTGAAAGGGCTGGCTTTAGGAATAAGAAAGAACTGCAGCTCTACAGGACAGCTGTGTAGGTATTTAAGCTGTTACAATGCAAGGACAGGGTCTCCACAAACATAATGCTCTGCAAGGGCAAGCGGAGGAGATGCTTTGGAAACATGGACTACTGAAATTTTTTTTGTAACAAAGCTATCTACACAGTACACCAAATTTTATATTCTTTGCTCAGCGGATGGGTTTCCTGTGGAAACTGGACTCATTGGGAAATTTATAATGCAAATCACTAATGCAGGTGACAAGTTTACAGAAGTCTCAGCCCTGGAGGAAGGGTGTGGTACCAGCCAGGAACAGCACTTACTGGTTTGCTCTTGTTCAAGAGGCTTAACAAAGACAAAAAGTAAACTGAACCACTGAACCATTCGATAGTCCTGACTTAGCAGTAGTTAGTACCAAGACCTGACTGCCTTGTGTGGCAGGTCCATTATGGAAGGTAAGTAAGCAACTAGTAAACACGGATGTCTACTATTGTATGTTTAATATGATAAAACATATAAGGCTATTCTAAAATAAACAGCATATAGTTTAAAAAAGCTAGCTGTTTGAAGCTTGTTTGAAGCCAAGGAGGGGTGCCCACAAGAAGGTTGAGTGGAATGTAGTTAGCCCTGGAGCTGCAGTGTGCCTTCTAACCCAACGGCCATGAGCAGGAGGAAGAGGCAGTCTTCTGAAGGAAATGCAGGAGCCCACCTGCCATACGCTTTCTTTCTTTCTGAATCACACTCACACTGGGTTTTGAGAGTCTGGCTTGGAGCCCTTTTCCCCTACTCTATGAGGTGAGGTCTAATACAACTGCCCCAAGGGCAACAATGAGCATGAAGAAAGGGCAGAAATGGATTGCGAGATTATGTGCTATCAGCTGTGCTCAGTTCCCAACTTCAGCTCCTGACAGGGCCACGCTGGCAGCCTGTGTGCCTACCCAGAAGGATGTTGGGTGCTGAAGGATGAGCCGGGCTCTGGGCCATTCCACGGTTTTAGTAAGTTGACAGAATTTTCCCAAGGAAAACAGGAAATGGAGAAAATGCCCATGGCTGCTCAGATACTTCCTGAGAAATTTTTAATGGTTCCAATGAAAAGGTTTAATAGCTTCTTCTTTCTAGCCCTTGCCCTGCCTTCCGCAAACAGCACTGTTTTAAACCCAATTAGATCTGTGATCTAGTTCATGCAGTGGGCCCAGTAAAGGCGATACCAGCTCAACAAGTTAGTACTGGGATGGAAACAAGTGGCTGTGAGGAGGGAAAGCTTCAGAAACTACCTGAGCTGCCAAAAATATCACCCACAGAACAATGGCCTCGGGTAAACATGGAATTTCACTGGATATATGGAGAACCTGTAAGCCTGAGGAGGTTCTTTCAACCAACCAGCCGAAATTTTTGAAAAAACAAAGAAGGCCTCCAGGAAGAGAAAGCCACAACACTCATTTTAAAGAAAGGTATTTCAAGTAACATAAATACAGAGATCAGTACGAAATCTCTTTTAGCTATCTTTCAAGTTTGCTGCTGGTTTTACATAAACAGATTATCACTGGCTTATTGGGAGTTCTATTCTCAGTAAACTGTAGGATTGGGAATATCATTTCAGAAATGCACTATATAAATGGCAGATCTATGTGGTTGTGATATATAGATATGTATCAACTCCTGTATTGCTAAAGAAAGGAGGAAAAAAAAAGCTGAAATCACATTTCACAATGGCAGTGGTGGGAGGGAAGAATATTTTTCTGTATTTACCACATGTTCCAAAGCACAGCAACAATCATTCCCACTCCTCAAAACTCATAAATGCTCCAGTGAACTGCCTTCCATTCTTCTGCTGATCTTGGGACTACTGTTGGCTACTTACTCTTGCAACATTACTTGCTGGGGAGACAATGAGGTCATCATTGGAGGTGACATTTGTTCAGGATAGAAGTCAGTCTTCGATGGTTCACTTCCTGGCTCTACTTTGATTGTTTTCTTCAGTGTAGGCTTCTCGTAAGACTCAATGACAGGCACTGTATGGGGGAGGGTAGAAGGAGGGCAACACACAAAAGATAGGAAGAGTTATGGAAATAAAAAGTATACATGAAAATCTATAGTTAAAACAAAATAAATCCATCAGTTCTATATTTAGTGTGACAATTCATGGTAAATACAAAATCTTCCAGCTTTAGTCTATCTCCTGATGAACTATGATTCAAAGCACTTCTATTAATTTTCCTCAGTCCAACATTTTTATCAATCCAAATCTCAGTAGTTAAACAGCTTTATGCAGGTATAAAGAAGGGACACGAAGGGTCTGGAGCACAAGTCCTAAGAGGACCAGCTGAGGGTGATGGGATTGTTTAGCCTGGAGAAGAGGAGGCTCAGGTTGAGACCTCATCACTCTCTACAGCTACCTGAAAGGAGGTTGTAGCCAGCTGGGGGTTGGTCTCTTCTCCCAGGCAATTTGCAACAGAGTAAGAGGCAAGGGCCTCAAGCTGCACCAGGGGAGGTTTACCTTGGACATTAGGAGTAAATTCTTCACAGAAAGGGTGATTAGACATTGGAATGTGCTACCCAGGAAGGCGGAGGAGTCACTTCCCTGGAGGTGTTTAAGGAAAAACTGGATGTGACACTCAGTGCCATGGTGTAGTTGACAAGGTGGTGATTGGTCACAGATTACACTCAATGATCTCAGAGGTCTTTTCAACCTAAGTGATTCTGTGACCTTGGTAAGTTCGATAAAATATTTGTGAAACAAATTCTACACCTGCATATTTTGGAAGAACAGGAATTCTGTTCCATTTCCTAAAATGCAAAGAAATACAGGAAACAAGTGCTTGGATAAAGAATTATTTTCACATGATGAGATGGTATAAAAAGAACTCTGACAACACCAACCTTGCATGCTACTTGGAGTTTCCATCTCATCTGCAAGAACTGTGGACACCATGATGGGCTGCTGGAGATGGGGAGCATACATAAAAGGAACTGGCTGGACCACAACAGGCTGTATAACTGGGAGTATTCCAGGGCTTCTCAGTCCGTGGCGTGAAAGAGCAGCGGCCATTACAGGTGGGATTGTTATTGGCATAGAAATAGGCTGTACTCCTGGGGGTGACGGTGTGAACTTACTGAGAGGTGAGCTGGGTGAGGACAGAGTCAATCCAGGTGAAGTTCTCCTATGCACAGTCTGAAATTTTAGTGGGGAAGGAGAACTTCCAGTTGAAGGTGGTGAGCTCCGTTTATTTACTGTAAGGTCTACTGGCTCCATCTGGATTCCATTTGATAGTCCTTCAGGGTTGGAGTAGAATTTACTGTGCAACATACTCGGTGTAGAATAAATGACGCTGTACTTGTTTGGCTTCATTTGGTCCATATAATTGGATGGGTATGACTGTCAGAAGGAGTGGAAAAGAAATAAAGAAAATCAAATAATAAATCACACAGTTACTGCTGAAAAAGAAAGATGGCTAATAAAACTGAGGCAAAATAAAGAAGTTTAATGAAAGCACTTTATTGTACTTTCTAAATAAAAGTGAATTAAATAAAGCCTAAGATTCCACACAAAGGAATTTATTCAAGTACTGATTCACTAACTGTTCCAGAAGCAATGTAAAACAGATTATGAAAACAAATCTTCAAGGCTTATTCAACTATTTTCCCCGTTAAAAACTGCTTGTTATACACTAAGTTGCACATTTCTTAACTGACCTGGGAGACACATGCTGCTAATGCCCAGCACATAAGTATATACTGAGGGTCAAGAATCCTAGCAAGACGGGAGATAAATTTGACTTAGAATTCCAAGTAATGGGTCCCAAACAAATGCTAAGGTAACTGATAAACAAACAATTGCTAAAGCAAGAAATGATGTATCTGAATCCAATAAAAATAAAAATAAAAAAATAAAAAAAAAAAACACAATAAAAAATACACAGCTGAACTACATAAGTACTGGGTGAGAAACTGAAGAGAGGAAAAGGAGAATTCTAAACCTTTCTAAACCATTTTTTGAGATATAAAGCAGCTAACTAGCCAGTCTGAGTTTGGAAAATAAGTATAAACATTTGGAAGAATATTCCTGTTAATGGTAGCTAGCAGTTCTTATTACAATATAAACCCCAAAGCCAATCTTGACCTATGTGATGATCTCCATATTTTAATAATTATTTTATACATTATTATGTTATTTATACTAATTATTTTTATAAACCAAGAAGTAGTAACATACACTGCAGAGTACAATATTATTAAACAACTATCCAGACCAATTCTGCATTTAAAAACTGTTGAAAATCGAGGCTGTTTATTAACAGCTAATTTACAGTAGAAACGGATGTGATGTTCTAACGGAGCAGAGAGACACAGAACATGCAACGAACACAGATTTTTAGTCCTGTTGGCTATTTTTTGAAATAAAATGCTGTCTTTGGATTTTAAGTAAGTAAACCTTCACATTAAGGCTAAGCAGTTTCACACTAATCTTAAAAAACTGATTCTTTGGCACTACAAATACTTTGACGAGTGTGATTAAAAAAATATTCAAAATGGTAGAAAGTGAAACAGATCATAAGTATAAAACTACCGTATTTTTATATAATTGTTTCCATAACATTTCAATTATTTTTTCCTATGGTAAATACCTCTAGAAATACATCTTCCTGGTTTTCAATGTTAACTAGAAGTACTTTGGCAAAATGACACGAACGTAGTTTTCTTCTTTTCAGTTACTGTTTGAAACAGTGAGTTTAGAAAATATAAAATTTTCCTGCTGCATTCAAAGCGCTGTGATAAAACAACAAAGCTGAGGCACCTCTTCCATAAAATATTCAAACAAAGTAGCATACACAATGGCGATTAATCTTCAAACAGTAAACATTACATTAAAACATCTGAAATTTTATTCTCTTTATGACTGTTCTTACAAATTCAATCTATAAAAACATTCATCTTTAATGGTAATTGGTTTCTCAGAATTTCATTAAAACGCCTTTATTGCAGCAGTGCTGTCTGTAGACTTGCCAGCACTGCTGAACGAAGCAACAAAATCATTAGCATTCTAACTGAAGACCACTAAATATTGATAGAATTTAATATTTAACAGCATTTACTACCTATTAAATTTGAACAAGTTATGAGCATCATAGCCAAAACCCAAAAATTTAAACAGGAACAAAACATTAAGTACTTCTGTTAAAATTGCTGTTATTGGTTTATAGTTAATGCTGTTACTGGGTTATAGTTCACTCAGCTTCAACTGTAAACTGTAAACATTCCACTACTAAGCAGCAGTGCATTTACAGTGCTGCAGGTTTGTCAAGAATGACCACAATGTCAGTGCCTACAAACATTTCTCTTTCACTGCAAGAATGCCAGAAAAGAGAAAGCCTATGCAATTTAAATCTCAGGGAATGCTGTTGGTCAGCTATAACCTTTCTATATAAACATACCTATATATACCCTCTTTCAACTCTTCAACACCAGGGGTGGGCATGTGTGTTTGTTGAAAAGAATACCAAAGTATTAAAATGTTGTGCAGAGAACTCTCAATTAGAAAAGTTAGGTAGAATATATTTAGACAAGCAAGAAATACTTCCCAAGAATTAGAAAGAAAATAATGATGCTTTAAAGAAGTAATTATTTTAGGGACTTGGTATTTTACCCCATATGCCTTGCATTATCTTGCATAGAAGGTTTTCATTGTTGTAATTAAGCTGGCACAGATTTAGTATCAGCTACATTTTCTGGCAGTTTGGAGAAGCTGAATCATTTTCCTACACTTTTCTTCCTTCTGCAGTTCTAATTGCTCTTCTATCTGAACTGCAGATAAAGTTGTCACAGAAAAATGTGGTGTGACAAATTATGTGTTTGGGGAAAAAAGGGTGAAAAAGTTGAGAAGGATGCTAGAACAATGAAAAAGGGAGTATCTGCTGTGGATCAGGCACTACCAATGAAGCCTGGTGGAAAATCTGTTCACTTGGTGTAAGTCACACTCAGATCTACCCTGGTTCTGAAGTTAAACTTCCTGTATCTTTTAGCATAGTAACGTTTCAGTTTCTAGGTCCTGGGACACAGTGATTGCCATTAGGTTGATATGAACCACAGCTTTCAAATTGGATGTCACCTTTCTTTTCTTTGCCAGGAAAGCAGACAGCACCCCATGGGATATGGGATGGGAGAGTAAGGAAGACTTCACAGTCTCTTTCCATAAATAGGGAGCATTAATTACAGCAAACAAACAAACAAAAAAGGCCAACTACCTCTGTTTAGTTTTCTAAATGTCACCAAGTGCAGGAAGCAGGAGTGTATTTCATAGTCTGCAAAAGCAGTCTTTTCTCACCTGTCCTAGATTAGGCAAATATTCTGGTGGAATGATAGAAAATGAGACACCATTGCTCTGCCTTCCTAAAATATTTAAGGTGATGCATTTTCCTTGTGGGAATTAACAGCATATGCAGGAGTTTGATCTGACTTGGGACTGAAAAAAACCCAACAAATTCTCTTTCCTGTAAATTCTGCTTTCCTAAACATCCTTAGGCAGAACAGTATGTCACAACAGTAGATCATTATAATGATGCAAGATTGTACTTCAACATGTATCTCCTTACAGTCCCAATCTGGCTCTTTTTATGTTTGGTATCATCACTTCCCCTCTTTGGGTCTTACAAAGCAATTAATTTACCTTTCTTTGCTGTTTGTCCGTATAAAGCTCAGAGCACTGAAGCTACAAAGAAACTGGAAAGTAAATCAAAGGAACCTCTCAAATTTTTGAGTCATATCCATGTGGTTTATACAATTAAAACAATAAATTCCAATAGAGAATCACCATGCTTACCTGTCAAGCATTAAGACTGCCCAAATATTTTGTCTGCACCCCATTACCATCCAGAAAGACTACTGTTTCCTCAAGAGGACATTACTAAGCACTATTCTGATATAATTTGTCAAATTCTGTTATACTGCCACAGTGAAACATCTTATTTGTTGTACAGGTGAACAGATTTTCAAGCAATTAATCGAGTCTTTTATAAACTACACAACCCTACTAATTTAACTTCAAAATTTGGCCAGCCTCTTGGAAAAAAACATGTAAGAAATATTAAGTACTTCTGTTAGAATTGCTGTTATTTGTTTATAGCAAAAAGTTCACCCAGCTTCAACGAACTAAACATTACATCACTGAACATCAGTGCATTTACAGTGCCGCAGGTTTGTGAGGGACAATCACAACATCACCACCTATGAACATTTCTTTCAATGAAAGAACAGTAGAAAGGAAAAAGCTTGTGCAATTTAAATCTTAGATGCTTTTAGTCACAAAGTCTAATAAAGAACAAGCATCCCTAGGTGTAGCCCTATCCTAAGACAAGAACACCAGGTGGGAATTGCAGCAGTACCTGCCTGGATACTCACACAGTTAGTGCATTCCGTGACAGGGAGCTATGATGACTATGATTGTCTTTGGAGCACACTGGCTTGCAAAAGGGTAAAAATGCTGGAGACTGGGCCAACTGGTCTCCCAAGGTTGTAGGCAGCTTCCAGACAGATTCCCCCTCCCACAGCAGGGAGGCCTGCATTGTACATCCAGAGCAAGGAGTGGAACACTCAGTTTTGAGCGGATGAATAAAAGTGCCAAGATTCAGTCACATGCAGAGATAAAATCCTAAAGTAGTTCCACAGGTGCTTTGATCCTTTGGAACTGTGCATGCTGCAAGGCCAAGGACTACAAACCTGCATGTTTCTAGCTGAACCTGTTTATGTACATTTTATAACCTTTTAGACCTGACTATATTATATACCATATTATATTGCCATATATATATGGCAATATTTAGATACTCCATTAATAACAAATCCAACCATAATGACCCACAGTGTCATACTTCTTTTGTGCCTGACCAAGAGTCTTCTCTCTACACTCTGCTACACAGAGAAAAATTGTTTCAATTCAATTTAAATTCAAATAAAGATGGTAACTCATAAAAGAGCAACTTCTTTCACCAAACTGTAACTGGTATTTGTTCAAATGTTTAAAAAGTCCTTGCAGCAAATATTTAGGTAGGACTCAGATAACTTTGTCACTGGTTCATTAAGATGGATGTGTTCAATAATTCATTTCAATAAATGGCATGAGCTGTTGGTAGAGTGACGAAATACTGTGGGTGCAAGCTTCTGTCACCTTAGAAGAAGTTAATCCTTTCATCCACACACCCTGAAATACAGCGGTGTCAAAACCATTATTAATTTCCTTCTCCCACTCCAACTAATGGTATGTTTTAAAGACAGACCTTACACCTACAATGTATGTTCAGATAGAAGAGTGAATAATTCCTAAGGGGCTTAATTTAATTTGGCCTGTAATTATACTATTAGAACGAAGGATGCAATACAAATAATCCTGATTTTAGATTTCTGGGTATGTCAGTCTGTAGTGATATACTTAGCAACTCCACAACCTCACACTGACAGTTTCTTTTCCATTCCACCTCCTCAAAAGGTGGTCAAGAAAACTATTTCACTCAGTGGGTGCTATCCTTTCCTATGTTCTCTCCGTATCACAATTCCTGCCATTAGAGGTGTCTCCAGAGCAGTTTCTGATGGGACCATGTGGCAGCAGGGCTCCAAGGAAGCCACAAGACCAAAAGCAGCTAGGAACCTCAAGGACTTGGGGTAAACAGCCTGTGTGTGTAAGACACCACAGCACTATGAGAAGGATGAGAAGCAACATTTGGAACTACAGTCTTGAAATGCACTGGGCTCAGAAAGGCTCCCTTGTTCTTCCCCTTCCAGTTTTTCCTTCATCTGCTGGTCTGGGAAACACTGCTCGCTCCTCTCCTGGTGAGCCTCCTGAGGGACCAACCCTGTCCATCTTGCAGAAGTACACGTCTGCTTGGGGCATCTGTGTGCCTCATGCATCACTGCAAGCCACTGCAGAACTTGCTTTGGGGATGAAGGCAGATGTGCACAAAAGAGGGCCAGAAAGACAGTAATGGCACTTTTTTGCTAAAACCAGCCCATTTTCTGCTTTTGATGGACACCATTAGATATCCTTAGATAATAATGGCCAGTCTTTGCGAACGAAGAACCAGGGAAGGTCTTTACACCTTCCAGCCTGCGCATTGGATTTTTTA
>JAYRBT010000139.1:50866598-50897015 GCA_036023395.1 Myiotriccus ornatus
GGCCCTGACCAGGAATCGAACCTGGGTCTCGGCGGTGACAGCGCCGCGCCTTAACCACTAGACCACCAGGGGCTCCTTAGATAATCATTGCTAATAAGGTTACACAATAATTGTGAGTAAAGCGACAGGCAGACTGGCCAATACTAAGGTTCTTTCCTGATCCAAATACTGGAATTCATTATACTCACAATTTCAGTGACAGTTATTTTTCTATCACTGCTCTCAAGTAAATAAACCCCACAAAAGTCAAACTTTTAAAATATTAAAATATATATTAAAATACATATATACTTAACTCCCCAAATATATTATCAATAGCACGGAAGAAATCAGACTGCTTACAGATGCATTTAAATCTATGAAAATTATTCTGTATTTTAAATAAAACAGGAAACAAACTTTCCACTGAAAGATGCCATTGAGAGCATGAGTTTAATGCTCTAAGTTACGTAAACTGACTTCACCCTTTTAATTGATCAGCCTTTCTAGGGGTGTGGTTTCACATTACACTTAATCTGATGTTATTGTGGTCTACTGCTGAAAGGGGAGGCCCTGTTCCATCATCCTCCCCGCTCCCCTTGCTCTAATATTGAGCAGCTGCACAGAATGAGTCAGATCAGCTTACTGATCTGACCAAAAAATGGGTATTTTTGGTGGGTTAGCAATTCTGACCATTCAGTGAGTTGATCCAACAGTCACACAAAGGAGGCACAAAACTGGCAAGGAGGGAGAAAATCCAAAACCTTGCCCTTCAGCAGCAGCCTGTATCTTCACCACTCTCATTGTACTGCTTCCACCTACATGTCCCTGCTGCTCTTGCTTATCAGACTCTTCTCTGAGATGACCTCATATATCAAATTCACTGAAAATTAACCCAATTTTAAAAAATGTCTCCTCTTCGCCCTTTTCCCCCTGCTTCCTTCTCCACTGCCCTAGTTCTCAGCTGTTCACACAGTAAAGCAGTGCAACCAGTTTACCCAGCAAAAAGCCATTGCTGGTTTGTTGGTTTTGTTTTTTTTTTTTTCAGGATTAAGTTCAGAGCGCAGAGTTAGCCCCAGGCACATGTTGTCACAACCAAGAGAGAAACAGAAAAAGGGACAGTGAGAAGGCTGTTCATTTAGTTCAAAGGTGTTAACACTGAAATCACAGACTCTCCCCACTTACTGTGAAGCATGGCAACTTAATTTCAACCCACCTCCATCTGCACCACCAACTACAGACATCGTATCTGCAGAGCTCACAAGTTCTTGGATGTTCTCTCCTCTGTTCTGGAGACGGGAGCTGTTGAAACTTCGCTGTTGCTCCCATCCCCAGAGCAAATCTGACAGGCAGTGGGTCAGGTCATTTAAGGCAATAAATTAATAAACTACAGAAAGTTTTCCTAGAATGTGAATCTGAGTACATTAAGAGCAAAACTTAGCTTCACGGGCTTCCCTAAGCTAGTTCAAAGCTTAACAAAATCTTAGTGTGACTTAAAGATGAAAAAAATAGAGTCATGACAAAGGTCAATATATTTTAAAAGTCTTACCACCGAAACAGGCTCCATGGCTTCTTGCTTGATAGGGACTGGGTCAAACATTAGCATCTTTTTTATTCACCTGTTCTAATGCTTCTGATGTCCTGGCCTGCAAGGCAAAGACAAAGTGTTAGAAAGCCACCCTAATCAACTTTCTGAATTGTAGAGAACTTACTATTTTGTAAGATTAAAGTGAATACTTATCAATCTCTAATACAGATTCTTAAATATTTGACTGACCTTAAATATTTTATTTATTTTAAGTTCTTTCCAAATTGCTTTTGAAACAAAGAGACATTTGCTCAATCTAATGAAAGTTAATTTGAATTTTATTCTGCATGTCAGCATACCAAGACCACAGAACTGTCACTTTCCTTAGCTGTCAGTGTTCAAACACATCACACTTTAGACTAAGTATTTCTCAACAGCATTAAAGCTTCAGAATAATTTTCTTTATACAAGTGAACTGATTCTGGAGAAGATATCTCTCTTCTAAGTGTTCAATAATTCACATACGGTGACACTGATATCAATGAAAGAAAAATACTAAAATCCAGGACTAACTTGGACTACATTCAACATGCTGCAATGACTTAACATAAAAAAATGCATGTTATTCCCATGACATAATGGATTTAGTGACAAGTCAACAACTACTACTGTTAACTGTGCAAAAGAAAAGCACTTCCAAAAATCTGCTTGCATTCTGCGCAGCTTCAGTTGCTTTTTCTTATCCAATCTCAAAATGCCCCAAATTGAAGTACTTAGTGTGATGCATGTCATAACTATCATACATACTACACATTTGCCATGGTCATCTTGGAGAGACACTGTGAAGGAAAGGAGGAGATACCTCTTTGAGGTAAAGCCATAAGGGTACAGAGTAGACTCTAAGGAAAGCAAAGGAAAGTTGTTCACAATAACATTTAGACCTTGGCAAGCTTTATATAAATCACTTGAGGTTATACATTATGACTGATGTTCAAGGAGCAAGTTCTGACCATACCCTGTACAGTTCACAGTCCTGCCTGGAAGTGGTATGACCTCTATTTAAAGACGCAGGGACAAAAATAAATGACACCAATTCCCTTCTGGCCAGTAGATGGCACTAGAAAGAAGCAAATACAGACAGACTCCGCCATCCAGGCAATTCACCCCGTGGAACAAGCTGAAGGCTCACCAGCAGATTTGTAGCTGTGGCTGGAAAATTCTCTCAGAAATGTAAATGAACATTTTAAGATGGAGCTGCTCAAATTAAAAAAATTCTAATAAGCCTACACTAATGAACAATCTTGCAATTAATGTGTGTTTATAGATCAAAATTTGTTAAGAGCTTCCAGAGAAAGATGGCATAAGTTGTTACAAGTCTACCATTAATTATTCAGGCATACGAATAACATTTAAAGACTTTTGAAAATATATTACAACGGTGTGCATTTTGAATAATGGAAACAAGCAGCAAAAGTAAATTAAAATATCTTCATAATTCTTCTCACAAAAGTCGAAGGCCTGACAGAAGCAAATTGCAAAAGCAAAGTGAAACAAATAACACAGCTTAATGTAATTTCCAGTTTAAAGTTACTATGTAGTTTTAGTTTAGGAGCAGTTGTGTAACTTTCAGCACTATTTGCTAAAAGTTGTGATAAGTCCGTAAATACCTTAAATACATTTGTGAGAAGGTTATTAATTATACTATTTTTCTTTGAATGGTTATCTTTTAGATAACCATTACTTAGTTATCTTTTTCAGGTTTTTAACATTTCACATAGCTAGAACTGATGTTTCAGAAGACTGCCTTTCCAGAAATACATGCACATATCTATGCATCACTCATGTTCTCACACATATATATGCGATGTGAAAACAAAAAAAAATTTATACTTCTAGACACTAAAAATATTTACAGTAAAATGTAGCCACTCAGACCCCCTATATAAGAATTTGGAACTAATTCCTTCAGTTTTCAGGAAACTTCCAATTTTTAGTTTGTATGTGCATAGATAAAGTGACACACTAATTTGTACTTCAGTGAAGGAAGGAAGGAGGAAAGAAAAGAGAGAAAGAAAAGAGAGAAAGAAAAGAAAGAGAGAAAGCAAGAAGAAAAAAAGGAAGAAAGGAGGGAAGGCAGGAATGAAGGCAAAAGAAAGAAGAGTTTCTTCTAAGTAAATGCAGTGATCATACTTTGTCATTTTTGTAATTTTAAAATTGGATTTCTTTAGTTTAAGAGCTACTCCTTTTCAAGAAAGTGTGTGAAAAGACACTTGATATACATTTGACATGTCATGCTACACATTTGAGTGTTTCCCAAGATAGCTCTAAATTACTGTGTAGAGATTAGACTGACACAGACAACAAAAAGTGTACTCTCTGAATAAAAGTGAAAAATAATTCTCAATCTTTCTCAAGTGCAGTCATCTAAGAGCAGCAGAGGAAAACCTCAGTTTTATTACTGCATCACAGTAGAGAAATCGAGCACTTTATCACATGTTACTCTTAAGAAGTAGGTTTATTTTGCCTATTTGACAGTGAGTGGAAACCAATTTTCAAGAAAGGAAAATTAAGTAATGCTTGGTCCTGTCCATCCAGATCTTTTTTGGTGGACTGCTACAGAATCAATACAAACCAGCTCTGGATTTGGCATTTAAAATTTAGCTCAAAAGGATGCTTTCCTAAGGCTGTAAATAAACTCACAAAACAATGGTCTTTGTATTTAAAAATAATGCTCCAAATTGATAGCTTGGACCACATGCATGTACACTCACACACAAATAAAGCATACCAATTCTACTAAAGAGTAGGCAATTTTTCCCCGTAGATTTGTAAAAGCATGCCTACTAATGCAAAAAATCCCAATCTCTCTCTCCTAAACATGTGAGAAGGGGGCAATAGGGACGGTAAACAGTCTTATCTATTATAGAGGAATCAAAAGCCAGTTGGGTTCTACTTTACACCGTGATTTCAGAATGTACTTGTTTGAAAGCCTGCAAATTGTTTAGTATATACAACTAATTTCTGGAGAATCAAAATACTATCTCTCATTCCTGAGGTGCTCTGGATAAAACAGTGAGGCAAAACCAATATATATTCATATTAAGTCTATTAAAAAATAAGGTCTTTGTCTTTCACTTTATTATGTAAACTATTTTGCATTAAAGGGTTTTCTCATGTGGGGTAAAAGAATTTAAAATGCATGTAATCTGAAACTAAATAATTAACTGCAATCCGGTAGGCAAACATTCCACCCTCTCTTTTTTTTTGCTCTCTTTATTTCAGCTAACAAGCCACAGTTTTATTTTCTTGCCTCCTCCCATTCACTCCACCCTGTGGCTCTCTGCCAAGTCAGTCCAACTTGTCCAAACAGGACACGGCTTTTGATAAGATTTTGCTCACACCCTGTACTTCAGAAAGACGAATGAAGCAATTGGTTTTTGTATGGAAATAAGGACAGGTGCAAGGTAAAGTCCAGGCAAAGTCCCTCAGTATTCTCCTATCTGAAGTCCACTGAAGACAACTAGCCAGAAACAACAGAAACTCTGCCCTTATGATCCAATATGCAGCAAGATCTCCATTCCAGAAGGGAAGTTCATTATTGTTAGAGCTTATCACCTTGTCAGGATTGAAGACTTCTCAATACCAACTTCCTGACAGGTGTATGGTTTGTTATTTCAGAGACATAATTATATGAAAGTTTAAAGATCCTTCAACATGCATTCTGACAATAAGGGCTTGTATGGATTATGTACCCCAGATGAAACGTGCAAAGTGGTTAAAGAATGCACCCAGACTACACATCTGCACTGCAGAGCAGCTGGAAAAGAGCAACCGCAGTGCAGCTACTCCCAGCAGCTCTACACATCTACCTTCAAGGTCTACCAACTCTGTGAATGTGTTATGAGAGGAAAGGGTGGGGCAGAGGGCCAGTTTTGACTGCGCGCATCCAACAACAAAGCTTCCTTCTAACACAAAGCCTCTGCTTTCATCAAATACCTGGAAGAGCAGTGAGTGACCTGAGTCCTGTGCCAGACAGGGGGTTGGTGACCATAAATTCTGCCTCTCTTCACTCTGCCTGAAAGCACATATGGGGTTTGCTTCCTCAGTCTTTTTGCCTGGGGGAAGCAAAGGAATGCTGCCACATGAACAGCAAGGCTTTGTCTAGAAGCTTTAAGGTATGAATGTTATTGTCAGTATAATCACAGAACAATATAATGATATCTGCTAAATTAGCACTGCATGAGTGCTCTCTGTAAAGACACTGCAGCTTTGCAGCGTGTTGGTATCTAGCAATCAACTTTAAGTCCTGTGGCCAAAGCTCTTCAGTCCAATCCCTCTGGGACACTGGCTGTTGCTTTGAAACTGTGACTTCTCCTGTGAGCCTCGAGTCAAACTTCTCCTGCTACTAAGGAGAAGCAGTACTATCAGAAGACTCTCCACAGGTGAAATCCAAAAGGGTAACCCAAGTGAGAAGTCATCTTCAGTGGAGCCTTGAAAGAGAGCCTGACAGAGAAACCAGTTTCTGAGACCAACATTCCATAGAGAAGGTACAAAAAGCGCTTTCCAGGGCTAGTAATGTGTTTTCACTTACTGGACCAGTTGCTCATCACAATCTGAGTCAGCAAAAAACTGTTTCTAAAGTTCCATTAACTTTAATGGGAAGTAAGCAAGCGCTTAACTGCACTCAACCCCAAAATAGCAGCAGGCAAGGAAACTCTCCAACTCAGCACAGCAGTCAGAATCAGTCAAAGCAACCAAGAGTGGGGGAAGGAACAAAGTTCCAGATATGGTGCTGGGGGAAGAGATCAGAGCAGCCTGCCCATGAAGAACATAGCAGAGGGAGAATCATGAAGAACTAGCACCCCAAGAAAATGTTTCACTGATCAGCAGCCTTCTTTGTTTTTTATTCACTAGATTTCCACTGGGAAACAGTAGTAACTGTCAAAAATGTTTGGATATTATATAAAATAAAATGATACACAGGCAAAAATTTTCTCCTTTAAGTTTTACTGATAGGCATGAAGAAAAAGAGCATTTCTACAGGATTCTGTTATTTAGTATTTCATACTATTTTCACTTTTTAGCAGGGACTTGGGCATCTTTTACCTTTCTCCTTTCAGGACTGCAAGCAGGCTGAAAAACCTGTGGTTTTGCACAATTTGTGCATCATAACTTCACTGATGTCACCTTGTTTGAACTCGAATTGCTCTGACATAATTATTTATTGTCTGTGTAGCAGACTAAGTTTATGATAATACTGTTGCAGGCTCTTTGAAGCCACGTGCCTGGAAATGGCTTTCTTGTATGCAAAAACTTGGGGCAAAAATGCTCTTGAATTCCTTGTTAAGAAAATGTCTTCCTTACCAAGGAAAAACTGAGCCCATGTACACCCTGTTCAACCCCCAGTTCTATATTTACTGAACCTAAGGGAAGGACAACGAAAAGCTCTTGAGGCATCTCCATTAGACAATATTCTCCCTTATCAGAGCAGACTGCTGTCTGGTTTCCTGTCTCAAGCTACTTCTTAGAAGGAGAAACAGTCTAGTAAGGATAAAAGATCAGACTTCTGAAAACAAGTGAAGTATGTGGAATGGTATGATAATCTTCCCTTCCAAACCGAACTTCGGGGTTTTTTTGTTGTGCTTTTCTTAAGAGGTTAATTTTTAAGATAATTTAAAAAGAGAAATATTAAGCCTTTTTGTTATGAAGAAAGAATGACAGAAAATACTGTTCTCTTCTGCAAAGGTTTCTGCTATTTCAGGAAACAAACGAAAAAGAAGATTCTACATTTTTTATAGTAAGGGAAAGAAGACAAAAATCTAATCCTAGAGAAAGGAATAATTTACGAATAATAGCCTAAATGATTAATTTGAACAAGGATCTGAATACCGGGCAAATGTCGATGAACTTCTATGTACCCACAGAAACGAAAAAAAAAACCCAAACAAAAACAACTAGGGGAAAGAGCTGGATACAGCAGTGGGTACAAATGTGACAGTGATCAAAGCAGCTTAGACTCTTTAAAAGCGGAAAGTCTGTCATGCCTTCATGGATCAAGTTAGTTTGCTGGTAACACACACTGACTGTATGATAGGCAGACCACACATTTGGTTGCATTTTTTTTCCGAGTTAGTTTACTATTAAAAACCTGTTGGAGCTCTGTCTTTCCATTTGGCTGTTCTACACTTACACTTCCTTCCCCTGGGAACTATCACCTACGGCTACAAAATGCTTAAAGGAAGCTCTGACATCAAGTAAATGCTTAACAGGGAAGAGTTAAATCTCTTTCCTAAAACTAGCTCTGCCAAACTTCATATTCTGGATTGTAAGCAACTAGCCTCAGAATGAAAACACAAAGCTTGAATGCTGACAGCATAAAAGAACTCTAAAAGACCTCCTGTTAGCGGTGTTAATTAGTATTTAAAAGTTGGTTTACAAAACTATTTTAATTTTAACCTCAGTTCTTTATTTCGTAGAACTTCTGGCTATGAAAAGGTGCGAACCACAAAATTTACTGCATTTATTATACACCAGTTTTCAGTATTAAACACAGTTATACGTAACTTTTCCTCTGACATTGGGAAAAAAAAGATTAATGTTTGAAATCCTGTGCAAATTAGCAGCACTAGAATGAAGATATTTAATTGTGTTCTAATGGATAAATTCATCTACGGTGTTCTAAAACGAACAGAAAAACAACAAAGTAAAAACAACTGAGAACAAATTATTAAAATAATCAGTAAGCAACTTACCAAAACTGTGTGGCCAAATACTTCTTGTTATCTGGATTTCTGAACAGACAAAAAACAGTTCGATTAAGTATATGCACATAATTCAATAAAAATTATTTTTTGCATACAATCAAGCCCTGAAACAAGTTTAAAGTATTTCTGACACTTCCTAAAATATACCTGCAATGATCACAAACTGCTGACTTGTAGCATTCAGAAGAGCAAGAGTAGGAACTAAAAGATTACTTTAAAAATTATTGAAATAAAAAAACAAAGGAGTAAAATGAAAGGGTGAAAGTATTTCTGTGCGTACAGAAATCATGCATATTCCAGCCCATAAGTGACAGAGAAGAATAAACACTCCATCTTGCATTTTCATCCAGGGCCTGATTCAAAGCACACTGAAAGTAATGCAAGTCTTCCTCTTGATTTCAAAGACTTTTGGCTTGGGTCCTTTAGCTCTTTTTCTGTCAGACCCAAAGCAACAAAGATTTACGTTTTTCTCAATTTCCTCTCAATATTTCACTGCCTGCCTGCAACAGGGTGAGGGGTAAAGATAAATATAAAAACAGGAGTAAAAAAATTATTTTTATGCCTCAAAAATGGAAAACGTGGGACAGCAGTACCTATTAACGCCAAAGAAAAGTTAGCCAGCAGTGCCCCATTTTCTGTATTACATCTGGAGGACAATGAATCTTCTAGGTTGTATAAGGAGAAAATATCTCTTGAGATCTGGAAATACAAAGTGCTTATGGTGGACCATTCAGCTTGGGTAAGGGCAGAAGCCAAAACCCTCTTACAAGTACAAGCCGACAGACGTGGATTTTCTTCTCATACTCTTTATAGACCAGTGCAACTCTGTGACTTTAATGGAGCTATTCCAGATCAGCTGATGAGGGAGCGAGAGCAGAAAACTGGCTCACAACTTTCTGGAGACTTGAGTTCAAGTTTTCAGCGAACAGAGCAAAGCTCTCCAGTTCACCCCCAGAACTGTATCGGAGTCGAGGGTGTGCGTTAAAGGTTAACTTGGAAACCTCGTTATGACATAACACAGGCATCTTAAGCAATCCTGAGTGTGTAGAGAGATGATAACTCATCGGGTGGGGATTGGGAGTTGAGGGGCAGTGACAAGGGGCCTGGACGAAGCTACCAAACTGCCAGAAAACAGCCTGAAACAGGAAAGAGCACCACATATGCCACTTGGAATGTGTGACGCAAACCCCAGCCTTGAAACAAAGAACAGGAAACAGCTCTGCTGGCTGCGCTGGGGAGAAAGCACAGAGAAACATTTAGGCGGCCCTCCCTGACCCTATATTCATGAGCAGCTGGAGTCTTTTAAAACAACAACAGTGGGTGGAGGTGTTTGTTCATTGGGTGTGAATAAAAACACTGTCCTTATGCAGGGGACCTGCCCTATTTACAAACAGGCTCCCTTAACGTGAGGAAACAGGAGATTTTTAGACACCACAGGTCATGAGGATTTGCTGAAACCTTCCCTTAGACCAGTTGGTTTATTACTGTATTTACAGAATGCCAGTAGCTAAACAGAGCTACAGCTTCCTAACATCAAAGAGGCAGCACCCAGCCTGACAGTGAGCACCTTCTTCACCGACAGACCAGGGGATGAGGCCACTGCAGGAGGGATTTATAGAGCTTGGGGCTGCTCCTGGACAGTGGCTCACTTCTACTCAGGACTGTTCAATAGCTGGGGACCAACGTCACTCAGTGCACACAAGAATATTTTTCTAAGCCATTGCACGCTTAGCCTTCCACATCCCTGTCCAAATGCACTCAGACTTCGTTTCAGAACCTGATTTTCCGTGGATATAATACATTTATTTTAGAAGTACCTGAATATACAGCTGAATAAATGAAATAAGCTGCCAACATGAAGCAGAAGAATAGCACATCTTGTCTAGATGTCATGCAGTAGAATAAATTCATCACTTCTTTTCCTTCAGAGCAATGGTTTCAAATACTGTCTTCTCTTAGATACATTGCATTGGTTACTGATATACCATGGGTGGGACATCTAATATTATCCAATGTCAGAACGTGTTGCAGCAAATTACATGGATGAGTACTATAGTAACACCAATGTGGGGTTTCAAGGCTCGAGTTTAATAAATGCACATGGGGTGACAACTGGCCAGTACAGCATCTACACAGCAACATGTGGGTGTTGATTTTACACCAATAGTATCAGTTCCTTACTTTCTTCATACTGAATAACTGGAAATATAAATAATTTGGTGGTTGAATAACACCCATCTCTCTTATCTCTAAGCCCTCAACTAAACTCACATTTACATTGTTATTTATCTGAAGATTTTGCTTTTGGCTAAGCAGGTGTTGCCTAGGTCAAATCCTCACAATATCTAAGGGCTCCCTCGCAGTTCTGCTACTTGGAGGAAATTCTGCTTGGATTCTCACGGAAGGGAGAGATCACTTCGTATCCTTTCCTGCCCACCCCCCCTGGCCTTAACCCCAATCTGCCTTGCGGTCTGAGACACAGCAATAACAGGGTGCACAGGGGAAAAAAAAAAGAAATATTGTGAAAAATATTTGCTTGTGAGCCTACCTGTGAAAAAATAAAAAAGGCTACTAAAGTCAGGTTCAGTGTTTTTGTATTTTGATACTAGACAATATATTCTTAAAAATACAAGAAAGCTAGTCTGAAATAAGTATCTTCTTGGGTTAGGCAGGATTATCAAATCCAGATGTAATTCCTCTGACACAAGAACCAGCTCCTCATGTGATTATGAAGACAGTGTACCTTAGAAGTATTGTATGGAAAAGTCACTAGTGAGCAGCCATGTAATCCTGTTTTCAATACAGGTAATGTACATTTATGGATAAAGTCAAGTCTTCAGAGCTCTCCTATCAGACACCCAAATTCAGCTTTTCCCAACAGTAAAACCTTTCGAGTTCAGTTCCACAAATAGTGACACTTCCTGAATTTTCAAAGTCAAGGAAGCAAATAAAACACAGCAAAGAGTGCAGGTACAGTACAAGGGAAGTGCAAAAAAGAACTTTAATGTATATTTTTATATAACCCTTGAACGACCACTTGAGCTATTCTGAAATAGGTCTTTCTCCCAACCTCCAGTGAGGTGCTGTGATCTCCCAGGGCGGGCTCGTGCTGCTAAGCCTTTTTTTTCCAGGGCTCCCCTTGCAATGCCAGGCACTCACCTGACATCGGTTCAAAGCAAATAACCCCTGTTCCCATTTCGGTTAAAAACAAACAAAAAAACAACCCCCCTCCAAACCCTAAAACCAATCAAAAAAAAAAAAAGGGGGGGGGGAAGAGAGGGAAAAAAACCCCAGTGGGCATCCAGCAAAGGGAAGGTGATTTACGGCCGTTATTTCCAACTCCACACTTCTCTGCCGTGCTGTGCCACGTTATACCTTCGCCGGCACGGCGGCCAAGCGGTGCTTAGGTGAGGTGACAACACGAGGGCCAGATTTTAGGGCGCTGATTTCACCCTGACTTCACCGGGCGTTAAACTGGGGGACACGGCGCTGCAGCGTCGCTCCGCGCTGCGGGCGGTCACGGCCAGCAGCCGAGCTCCTGCCCCGGCATCCCCTCCGCCGCCCGCGGAGCCGAGCGAGCCCTCTAAGCTTTCCACCTGGGTTTGTTCGGGCGCTATATACCGCCCGGGATACGACGGCTCTTCAGTCTATACCCGAGGCCGCCTGTCCCGCTCCGGCGCGATGCCGGGGCTGCGGCCCCGCGGGCCGGAGGGCGGCCCCGAGGGGCGGGCGGCCCGCAGGCCCTCCCGCCGGGGCAGGCGAGCGGGGGGGCCCGGCCCCCGCCGCGGGGGAGGGCACCGGGGGAGGCGCCCCCCGAGCGGCCCCGCCGGCCACGCAGGTGCGCTGCCCGCCCGGCGGCCACGGCGGCCCCCAGCACAAGCTCCCCCCGACCGCGCAGGGAGTTCCCCAGCGGCCGCGGCAGCAGCCCTGCTGAGAGCCCCGCAAACCCCGAGGCCAGCCCTGCTCCCCCCTCCCCGGAGCTGCGACCCAACGGAGACACAGTTCCCGCCACCTCCGGCGCGGCGGCGGCTCCCGCGGCATCCCACACCTTGCCGCCTCGGGCTCCACGCCGCTCCCAGCGCCTGGAAACTTTCCTCCTCCGGCACCTTCATCCCGCAGCCGGCAAAGCCCGGCCCCCGCATCCCCCCCGCCCTCACACTTACGCTCCGCGGGCAGTGCGAGGCGCGCCGGGTCTCCGTCGGCTCCCGCAGCGCCGGGGGCCGCGGTAGGTGGCGGGGGCTGGGGGCGCTCCGGTGGCTCCGAAGCGCGAGGCCGGCGTGTCCCGCGTCCCCGCGGCTGAGGCGCCTGGCGGTGGCTCCGGGTGTGTGTGCGAGGAGGAGCTGCCCGTCCGCCGCCCCGCTCCCGCCCTCCGCCCGCCCGCTCGCCTTCCCCTCGGGCTGCTGGCACCGGGCCCCGCTGTCACATGACGCCGGCGCCGCTCGCCCTGCCAGGCTCCCCGGGCCGGCGGGGTGAGTGGCGGTGGGAGGGTCACGGTGGGGAGCGCGGCCGGGCGGGTCTCCGCCCGCAGGGTGGAGGCTCCGCCGAGGGGCCGGGGCGAATCACTGCTCGCAAACAGCCGGGCACGCACTGCCTGCGCGCCCGCCCAGCCTCCCGGGGGCAGACAGCCTCGCACAGACACTAATTATCCCCAGCAGCCCGGGGAGGGGAGAGGAGGGGAGCGGGGCCGCCCCACTGACAAACCTGCCCGTCCAGCTCCTCCTCCCCGCCCGTGTGTCAGGCAGAGGCGTGCACCTGGCAGGGGCCCCGCGGCACGGCGCACCCCTCCCTCCTGCCCTCCCTCCGCGTCCACGCTGGCCGACCTGCGGCGGCGGCAGCAGCAAAACAACAGCAACACCCAGCGCCCGGGGGGAAGGAAGGGAGGTGCTCGGGCTGGGCCGCTGCCGCCGAGCTGGCTTTGCCGGCGGGGGCTGGGAAAGGGCGCGGGGGGGCGCGGAGCCGGGCGGCGGCTCCCCCAGCCCTGCCGCCGTGGGCTGCCCGCGCCGCGCCCCGTCGCGCCGGGGAGGTGGCGGGGCCGGGAAAGGGCCGGAGCTCGGCGGGCGTGGGGCAGAGGTGTCGGCCCGGCTCCGCCCCGGCCTGGCGGCTCGCCCGCCGCGACCGCCGGCTGCTGGGGCCCGTGCCGGGGTGGATTTATACGGCTGCGCTCAGTCCGTCGTTCCCCGGGCGCGCTCCCGCCTCCGGCACGAGGGAAAGCGGGTGGCGGGGAGAGGCGCTGCCAGCTCCCGCGCCTCGGCCCCCCGTCGCCTGAGGCGGCGGTCCCCTCCCTTCCTCCCTCCCTCCCTTCCCCACCCGTGCCGCCCTTGCCTGCCCAGCCGTGTGTCTGGCACCGGCCCGGGCAGGTGTGTGTGCGTGACCCAGCCCGCCCCTTCTCCGCGCTGCCTCGCAGCGGGAGCGGCGGTGCCGCCCTGCCCTGCCCTGCCCTGCCCTGCCCTGCCCGTGGGGCCGCGCTGCGGGGGCGCTCCCGGCGCGGGGGGCGCGGGGCCCGGCGGGGCGCTCGGTCTGCCCTGGCTGCCTGGGGCAGTGTTCGGCGGGGTGCACTGCACGCACCGTCTGTGAGTGCCTTTATCTCAGACCCGCGAATAGACCGAGGGACTTCATTCGAAGCAATACTTTTTGAAAGAATGTATTTTGGCTGGCTGTCTCGACTCCATTGGTTAGGGAAAGTTGCTGCCACTAATTCACTATAGTGTGTTTACACTGGTTATAGTGTGCCGTATAAAGTCGTCTCCTGTACTGATTGATGCATGGTACCTAAACATGAGGCTAAGGAAGAGGTGAATGCTGTGCTTGGCAAGGCCCTGTCCAATGCAAACTGTGGACACATGAAAAGCCAGTGATACTTGTATATGGAGAGATCATCCTGTGGGACTCCAGTTACCTGCTTGCTTTCGTGGGTAAAGTTAGTGATAGTGGCTGAGTCTCTCCAGCTGTGTAGGACCAGTCTATGTGTTTAACTGCCTGAATAGGACCCTAAATGTAAAATACATGTAGGTTTTATATGTTTGGGTTGAAATGTCTGTTCTCTTTGATTATTATTGGCCCAATCAATAATGCTGTAAAAACAAAACGAACAAGGAAGGGGGAAGGGTTGGAGAAGTGTTTTCAAACACACAGCTGTGTGCATGTTCAGTCTCTGTCTTTATTTATGAGATGTTTTAGTACATCCCTTGACTTAGCTTGGTAGTCTGTATGGCTTTAAAAAAGCAAATTAAGACACCAATCTGAGGCCCTGAAGGGTATGACTCAGTGACATAACAATAAATTGTAGTATCTCCTGATAAGTAATTACACTGTATCATGTCACAACAAGGTATTGTTGAAGTACTATCATGTAGCTCATCGTGTCATTTTTTTATTATAAGCCTATAAAATAAACATAATTGCTGTGTTATAACATACACATGGGCACAAAACATTTCACTAGGGCTGTGAAAAGGAGCTGCTGTAGTATTCTTGCATGAACGTGCTCAAGATAAAGTAATGTCCCAGGTTTGCATTCTTTTATTCTGGGACTAGAAGAAATTAAACAGCTAACTAGAACCCTTAGGTCAGAGGCAGAGCTGTTTTGATGTTAGATCATGAGAAATGCCAAAATACTTAGTAGCAGCCAGCATGCTGCTCCTGGTGAAATCACCGGCTTTTCTTCCTGTTATCTAGTTCTGGCTTCAGATAAATCTGTTTTAATCCAGTGTAATTTTAGGGTCTTCTTGTGAAGTGGTAGAGAGGATAGGGAGGAATTGTGAATGATGCTTTTGCAATGTCAAGCAATACTATGAACCTGTCAGCATTTTGTTGCCTTCTTGGGTTTGGTTTCTCATAATTTAACAATTCCAAAACTTGATGGGAAGTTCAAATTCTGAAGGGAGCAGAATCTCATTGATTTTAATGGGAATTGAAAAACCAGAGGGAGAAGCTGGGAGCAGAGAGAGTCCTTGCCATCTGGTTAGCAGACCCAGCAGTTTTAAGCAGGTCTGGAAGTGTTTCTAGATCAAAGGACTGGTTGATGGCAGCCCTTAACATCTTACAGCACAACAGCTCCTCCATCTCTGCTCTGCCCATTATCCCCACAGTGTTTCAAAGGTTGACATGGTGAATGACTTCTCTCTCAAAACGGAAGGAAGAGAAGTGGTATGCAAATCCCTGGTATTGAAAGAAGAAACAATGCTGTTTGAGTGTCCTTTGGTTTGTAGCACATGCCATGAGCCCTTGCCATGAGATGGAGCATTTGATAGGATGGGGCCCTGAAGATCCATATCCCCAAATTTCTTATATAAGCAGACAGGAGGTTTTATGTATAGTGAGTGGAGGTGAATGTATGGATCTCTGGTGTGAACAAATTGGTATTAAAATGTTAAATGAAAGGGTATGTTCAGATGTCTGTTAAAAGATGAAATCCAGCCGTTTGGTGAAGTGAACCCTGATTCAGCTAAATTACCACTATGATGAATGTAACTGAAATTGTACGCAAATTTATGGCTTTTACAGGTAAAAACCATAATCAGCTTCCCAAAAATCGGTTAAAAAAATAAAAGAAGTAGTTAAGAATTTTGTGTACTTTTTCAGTCCTTAATTCAGCTTCAGGTTATGGGGTGAAGTGGAAGTAGTTTGCTGAACCCAGGCAATGCCGTTGTTCAGCTGGCATTCCTTCCAAGTTGCTCTGTGTTACAAAATGTACTATATATATCGTCAGTGATATTTATGCAGGGAAAATGTCCACTGGAATCATTGGGCTTTGTCTACATTTCCCTTAGTCTACAGATAGAGAGTAAGGCCTTGACATGTTTGAAGTATTTGGATATCTGTGTATAAACTTACTCTGTTCTGCAGAGTTTCAGGTCAGATAGTCACCTCATGCATCTGGTACTCACTGAACTGCTTCTGGAAGGAATGAGGAAGAGGTCATCACATAGCCAGCAATATTCATTAATTTTGTTAAACACAGTTCACATCTTGGAAGAAACCATAAATTTCATACTTAAAATACTATTAATTTATTGCACCCCAAATGTTTAATCTCCACAGTCTAGCGATGATACATGCTTTAATTCCAAGTTGTTAGAAATGTAGAAGTTGAGGCAGTATGAATTTAAATAGAAATTTAAATGAGTTAAAACCTTAGGTATGTTTATGCTGCAGTCATGGACATACCTGAGCTGGTTTAAATCTCGTCAACTGAGGAGCTGGTAGCAGTCTAGCTGTGTCAGTGTGGACCGTGTAGCTGTCTGGAAAACATGCCCAAAAAGCTGGGTAAATACTTTAGCGGTTAGGCTGGCCTGAACTCAAAGGCTAGACTACTACCAGCGCCCAAGATAGCTAATTTAAAGCTTGCCTGACTACATTTACACAGTATTGCAGTCACATCAGTTGTGACTATAGTATAGACATATCCTTCTGTGAATTTTGTGACTCAGCCTTGTCTTCTGGCAGATATTCCTGTGCTGTTCTGGGAGTTGTGTGGGTAGTGTCAATTCAGTGGTCACCGGGAAAGGCCTTTGCAGGTATTAAAAAACTCACAGCACAACTTAGGATGCACTTCTATTGCATTGAAACTTCTCATGTTGAAATGGTGGGCTCTCATCTTGTAGCTACCCAGGCACGTGAGCAACTTGTGAGTCAGCCTGGGTGTTTGCCTAATTGGGACCTTACTGTTTGCTTGGAGGAAGGGCAAGGTGGTGGTGAGTAGCCAGGCTTCCCAGCTCTGTCACATAGGTGTGGACATGAGGAAACCAGTGGAGGAACTTGGGCAGAGCTGGTGTTGAGGTGCATGGGGCCTAGAGCAGAGGCAAATGCGTGAACCCCTCCCTGCCTCCCTCCTGCCCACAAGTGGATGACGAGCCCTGCTGCCTGACCTGGCCCAGGTACCTCCTCCTGCCTGCCCCTTCTTGTGTCCCGAGGACCAAGAAAATTACTGTAGCTCCTCAGCCCTGAAATGAATTCACATTTTGTGTAGAAACAAATTTCAAGCACCACAACATAAAGTTCTTTTGTGTTCACTGCCTCACATAGGGAAAGAATGGACAGCTGCTCTTTCTAGTTAAAATCACAAGTTGCACATGACTGCCTTTAATGAGAATCAACTCTCTGAGGGTCAACCCTCAAGTCCACTTCAGCAATCAAAATTACAGAGGCAACATGTGAGGGCTGGGGGGTGTGTGTGTTGAATTCCTTGTTATATGTTGATGTTTTTGAGAACAGGCACAACTTTGTTGCAGGTATAATTGCTACTAAAGGATGATGAGCTTGAATTTCATTATTTGAAGTGTAGAAAGATTTTTGTATTAAGTAGTGATGTCCAAGATGTAGTTGGGGGTCATAGGAGAAAGAATAACGATTTTGGAAGCAATAGCCAATATATATGTGTGAATATTGTTGGGTCTGGAGACCAAATCGCCTCAAATTTATGCTGATGTGAACTTGAGAAGAGGTGTGGATGATGTTATAATGAAGAACATAGTCTCAGTGTGTAGGTACCCTGTCTCTTAATACTGCTCTTGAGCTTTATTACTATAATGATGTTTTCCTCAGGCCTGGGGCTGGAATTTCTCCTCATGGTGTAGAATAGGAAACAGAAAGATCATGTGATTTGCTCATACAAAAATATGTGCAGTCAGTGTTTGATTATAAACGTTCTATTGCTTTTAGTCTTTGTCCACTGTTCATTCCCAACAGAAAGCAGTGGGAAACACGTGGATAAGAAGTGAGTTACTCTGTTGACTTTCACTGTATAAAGATTTGTTCCATATTCCAAAATATGCTCTGAAAGTCTTGAATTGATGGGAAGTGGAGAGAAGTAATTCTGCTCTTTGCTATTCTCAAAAAAAATCTTGTAATGCACCAGTTAGATAGAAAGTTGAATGGTTAACAGATCAAAGTTGACTTTGCTGTGCAAGAAGTAATTTAGAGGTGTCTATTTATATCCATTGAGGTCCATATAATATGGACCATATCACATATGAGGTCCATATCACTTGACTTTGCTCAGTTAGTCAGCTCAATAGAGTTATGCCAGGTTACTCCTAGGGGAAAACCAAGGAAAACCTTGGATCTTCCAGGACACAGTTAAGCCTATATAACTATTGTAGGCTACAGTTAAGGCTGCCAGACCTTTGGTTATTATTTATTCGCTTGACAGATGGGAAAATAGGTAAATGTAAAGATATTTTTATTGAGGGTTTTTTTGTTTGTTTCATTAATTTATTTACCCATTTTGTCATGTTTTATTATGCATGGCTTCAACTTTATATAACGTGAGTAGGACACAGATTGACCTTTGGAGGTCTCATATATCCAGAGATCACAGGTCTTTATGTGTCCTGGAAGAATGGAGGAACAACTGTGGGTCTAATTAGGGTGATTGAGAGCTGTCTTAAAATATGGAAGATGCTAACACCATTTTTGCCTTTTTTTTTTTTTTTTTTCTTTTTTCCTCCTTTCACCTTTGGGGAGTTTGTTTGCTTGTGTAGTTTAGGATATA
This sequence comes from Myiotriccus ornatus, assembly GCA_036023395.1. Classification (NCBI taxonomy): domain Eukaryota; kingdom Metazoa; phylum Chordata; class Aves; order Passeriformes; family Tyrannidae; genus Myiotriccus; species Myiotriccus ornatus. Next base: position 50,885,362 of record JAYRBT010000139.1, read on the forward strand.
CTGTCAAGAATTTAAGAGTCCAGTTCAGGTCTGACGTAACTCCATTGACTTACTGGAATTTCCACAGTCAAAAATGACTCATAATGCTCAATATTCAAAAACAAACTCCAAAAGCATGCAGTTTTGGGAAACAGTGTTTGGTTTTGGGTTTGCTTTTTTTTTGTTGTTTCCTTGCAAAGCTGGTATTGTTTGAAAATGTATACCAGCAGAACTTGAAAAATTAATGCAGAACTGAAAAATGCTGTCTCTCTTTTACTCTATTGTCACTGAATACTTACGGAAAAGGTAACACATTTCTTCCCTGAATTGTGAGGTCCTGATATGACTATCAGACAAAATGCAGAATTTAATTTGTTTGACTGAAGAGTGTACTGAAATTGGTGTGATATTTGTTCCTTCTCTTGCTGTTTGAAAAACCTTTACAGGCTCTGATCAGTTTGTACTAGCTGCCATCTTTATATAATTTTTGTATATTAAAAATATCACTATTTAAAATATCACTATTTAAAATAAGTATTTCAGTAAAGGCTATGACAGCCTGGAGAAGAAATGGTGTCAGGAGACCTAACAGCATCTCCCAAGCAACTCATGGAGGTTACAGAGAAGGTAAAGCTGAAGCTGAGGAGCACAGTGTGAGAATGGGAGACTGGTCCTAAAAATGAGGGAATGGGGGAGGGGAATTCTAGCCAAAACAAGAAAAAACACTGTTTTGCTGTGAAGTTTTGGAACAGGTTGCCCAGAGAGGCTCTTAAGTATTTTCAAGAGGTTTTAAAGATCTGACTGGACAAAGCCTAGGCAAACCCATTCTGAACTCAGAGCTGAACCTGCTCTTAACAGGAGATTGGACTAAATGACTTCCTGAGGTTCCTTCCAACCTGACCAACACTGTGATTCTGCATTAAGTACCACTTTTAGGGGAAGATAAGGATCGTTATGTGCTTTAAAATCAGACTGTTCGTGGCAGCTTCTAGCTATAAAATGTTGTACTTGTTAAATAGCAAACCCAAATGAGAACAAATTGCAAGTTAAAATTCCCATAATACAGACATTAGGAAGCAAGTGGAGAAATGGCCAGTGGCTACAATCTTACAAACATATGTGTAGTCCTGTATGCTCCAGCAAGAATGGTGTCTGTTGGGTAAAAACAGAACAAGTGCTGTTCTCTATTTTAAGCAGCAATGCTATAATTTTTAATTTTTCTTTTCAATTACTGTGTATTCTAAGTATCAAAAGCAAAAAAAACCCCAAACATTTGGGAAAACATATTTCAAAAATATTTTTTTATTATATCAGCATGTCTAATTTTTTTAACGTAACTGAGTTTTCATGATACTTCCAAATTATTTCTTATAAAGGGATGATACCTGGAATTTCAGTGTATTAAAAAAATAAATTGATGCTCTAGGTGATATCAGCTATATCATGAAATATAGACCTCTTCCATGAAATTTAATTCTTTGCCTTCTACACATTAGTAATACCATTATTGGTCCACCTATTTTAATGAAAAGTGATTTGACAGAAATTTTTTATTATATACTTAGCACTGTAATATAGGAAATGTAGGAAAATATATTTATCTGCAGAGCAAGATTCTATACTCATACATTAATGAGAGAAAACACCTGTGAGATGGCTATTGCTTCGACCACCTGTGCCTTACACGTCCAACTACAGTGTGAAGGCTAGATGAAATTTCACTTATACAATATGGGCAAATACTTTGAGACAGTACACCCAGCAGAAACTTGAGATGAGGATTATCTTGTAGGTCTGGTTTTTCATCTTAGCTAGGGTGTGTTGCCTTAATAAGTAAGCCAAATAATTACTTATTTACAGATTCAGCAAATGGTAAGGTCACACTGGCATTTCTGAGCAAAGAACCACACTGAACTGATCGGTTAAAGTGTCCTGAGTTTCTTTGAAATACTCCAACAGTAGTTATAATTCAAAAAAGTCTATGGGAATGTAAAAGTAAAGGTATTGGGTTAGAAGTGGATGTGGCATTCAGAATATCTGAAGTCATGGGGAGTCACTAGGTATCCTGTCTATAGCTCAGTTTATTTTTCAGCATTTCATTAAAAAATACTGACCTTTAAATGACATGGAAGTAAAGAAAATATTTCACAATATGTGCAAGTCTTCCAGTTGTACTCATTGTTTTTTCAATACAATAGGAAAAGCATTTGTACAATATGTTTTGCCAAACACCTTCAAAATTTTTCGTTAATCAGATAAAACTATGACCAGAAAAACATTTTCCAGCCTAAGCTTTAGGGGAAAACTCACAATTTCTGTTCCTTAGTCTACATCCCCTCATGCTACTATTATATTTTCAGAAATGACCAAATTCTTTTTAAGTCCTCAGGTTTTCAATGTGCTTCTTGAGACACTTTGGAAGGAATCAGGTTGTCAAAAAGGGGGTGTTGGGATTTAGCCCCAGCTGGCAACTAAGTACTATGCACTGCTTGCTCTGCCCCTGCCCCCAGTGTGATGGGGAGGAGAATCAGGGAAAAAAAGGTTAAACCTGTGGGTTGATAGGAATAAAAAAAAATCTAATAATAATATTAAAATAATTGTAATGAAAAGGGAAGCAACAAGAAGAAAAGAGTGCAAAATAAAACCCAAGAAACACAAAGAATGCACTCTACAATTGCTCATCACCCGCTGACAAATTCCCACTCCGTCCCTGAGCAGTGATCAGTCCCTCCTGTCCAACCCTCCAAGTTCATTTACTGAGTATGACATTCTGTATTATGGAATATCCCTTTGGCCAGTTCAGGTCAAGTGCCCTGGCCATGCTCCCTCCCAGCTTCTTGTGCACCTCCTTGTTGGCAGAGCATGGGAAACTGGGAAGTCACTGACTTAGAGTAAGGACTACCCAGCAACAACTAAAACGTCTGTGTTATCAACATTATTCTCATACTAAATCTAAAATACTAAAAAAACACAGCCCTGTACCACCTATGAGGAAGAAAATTCACTCTATCTCAGCCAAAACCAGGACAGTGGGGGAGTCAGTATATTACAGAAATTCTTCTCTGTTGGCATTTCTTAAGGGAGACTGGGCTACAAATGTCATGGAGCTGTGTCTGACCTGTTCTACATGCTTTGGGAAAACTCTGCTTCCTTAGGTGGACTAACTGTACATTTATTTTGAATGGTGTCAGAGACTATTTCAAGTACAGCACTGCACTTGTAGCTTGTGAAGAGTATGTAAATGGCCTTTGTTTAATTAAAAACTATGTATGGGTTAAAAGTTCTGATATCAGTATTTGAGGAGCTGTAAGATATAAAACTGGGGTAGCAGGTATGTGCAGGGAAGGTGAAACAAAGCTTCTGTTCACAAAATCTGCTTGCCTATATTGCCATGTGATGTTAAGTAAATCTTACTTCTGGTCCTAAATGAGTGTCCCTGATGTCTCTGTCTTGTTGAGCTCTTTCCTTGTTTCACTAAAGAAGCCACAGCATCTGTGCTGGTTGTAAAAGGGCCATTTGTAGCAGTTGTCAAGGAATGCAAGATTACAACAGACACTAGGTTAAATAAAAAACAGTTGGACATTTTATGTGCCTGGGATGCAGGGATTTTCCATTTCATCTTTTCTTCAGACTCTGATGTTAGCATCACATACTCGCTAAGGGAATTTGTCTTTGCTGCAGCTCTGTGAAATAGAGAAGCGTGATCCTTACTTCAGTCATAGAAAACAGGTAGTGTGAGCGGGGAAGGGTGAAAATTAGTGTCTGAATCAGTAGATTCTTTGTTAAATGTTCAAAAGCCTGTCTCAGTCTGGAATTATGGACTTAGGCTTTTATGTTTCAAGAGGTCAAGACCTGACCATGGCTTTCTTGAAAGCACTGGAGAAGCAGTGAACCATCCTTCTCCTTCTTACATGGAGGTATCCACTTGCAATTCAGTTGTATTTGGTGGAGCAATAGAACTTTGAGGATAGTGGACTTTTCCTAAGTAATTTCCACGATTATAAACAGGATGGTGAAAAAGCCAAACGAATTTACAAGTTGGTTTAGAAACTTCTTTTTCCCTACCATATGATAAAGAAATATTCATGAGTAATAGGAAAATGCCTGAGGCCATAAGCATACCACCATGATTAGGTAAGATTGCTCAGAGTTTGCTGTGAGCAATCTGGTGATTTTTGAACCATGCTGAGCCAGCCACCACCACAGGTCTTGGACATGGAGGCAGTGGTGACATGACAACTGACTAGCTCTGCTTTTTGGGCTGCTTAGCTGGGGTGCATGGCCACACCAATACTCTGGGCCTGGAGTTAGCTTCTTCCAGGGTGGTTGCTCTCTGTGCACATCACTGTACTAAACAGTCCAAACAAATGCAATGTACCTTCATTTCTGGTTCCAAGCTATGGAATGTCTGCTAGTGTGTGTTACTGTCCCTCTATGTCTGAACAAAATCTGCTATTACCCTTTCAATATTTTTAATGACTGTCTTATGCCGAGTTTCCCAGATGCTTCAGCCACGTTCAGTCCCTTGTGGGCCTCAGGGCAGGCACACAGCCTCTCAGACCTGGAGAGAGGTGTGAACGGTACCTTTCCCTCCCAGCGCTTTTGCAGCAAACGCTTTCTGCATCAGATTTGCACAGAAGGGTTTTATGTCCCTCCTAACACCCTTGCCCTCACTTCTGCAGAGGCTGGCTATGTAACTTGGTGAGGCTGAATTCCAGTATCTATAGTAACATTTAAACAGAAATGAAACAGTTCCCAAAACAGGAAAAAGTTACTGAAAACTATCCAGAAATTAGATCTTAACTCTTGTGGGTCACACAGGCAGCAAAACTGTAGATGAAATCCTTATCCCTACTGTGTCCTTTCACAATATGCAAGAGAGATGGAAGAGAGGAAGAGGTCTTTAGAGAGGAGAAAATTGACCTGAAACAAGAACAGACACAACTGTGTGGCCACTTTCCAAAGGTCCAAAGATGCTTTGAGAAACTTGGTAAGAGGGTTTTACCAGGGGTGGGTGGGGGAAGAGCCACAGGAATGTTATAAAGGCTGCGTTTTAAAGTGTATTGTTGCTGGGAGAACACTGCTATTCATGTGCCAGCTGAAGAGTCTGTCTAGGATGTCTGGATTACATGGGACTAAGAAGAGCAAGATTATGAGAACATGACAATGGCTTTTCAATTTACTCTCCTCTGTCTTCACTGAAGGCATGCTCTCCTCAGGCTTCTTGGAATCCCTTATGAACAGCAAAGCTACTCCTATGGTGAGCACCATAGGAGTAAGGAACTGCTTCAGGAAGACCTTCTGGTGAGGCATGGCAAAAGCAGATTCACATCAGTGAAGAAATTCCACCTTTGGTAAACAGTTATTTAGAGATACCATCATAAAAATCTGCTGTAGCAATTCTGAAGCTTGATTAAATAAATAAGTGCTGTATTTATAAATAAAGAATTTACAAATAAAATAAATTAAAAATAAATAAGCATGCTGTGTTTATGTCTGCAGGCATCGAATCTGCTCTGTTATCTCTTCAGGGCATGCAGTCTCCAAAGTCTTTCTTTGGTTCCTTCCATTGTGCCTGTTGCCTTCTCTCTTCTTTATGAAGCCTTTTCAGAGAGCATCTGGAGTGGGCAGTATATTGTTTATACTTCTAATGAAAGGCCTGGACAAACTGCTACTGGTCAGCCAGGTATAGTTGGAAATTTAGTGTTTGGGGTTTGTGGAGCCTACAGTTTTGTACAGAATATATGTTTTTTTCTTAGATAACCTTAATGGCTCTCACTTTTAATTAATTTACAACTTTTTTTTGTTTGTTTTATGTTTGAATACTTGACTTTTTCAAAAGAAATGTGATATAATTATAGCATTATATTCTGGCACAAAGTTTCTTCTCTTTTTGTAGCGTGCTTATGGCAGGTAATTATAAATTCAGAATACAGAAGTTTCAAATCAGAGTTTTTACTTACTGGATTTCAGAGGTGATAATAAAATGTGTGAGTTATTTAAGATGTAATGTGAAAATAGAAAAGATGCTTCAACTTAAAGGTCAAGTTTTAAGGAAACACTATTTTAAAAAAATGTGACAGGTAAAATAACATTCATTTTCAAAAGCAGTTGAATTTTATTACTTTGGAGACATAATTATATAAATTAAAATACAAATTAATGTTTCTTAAAAAAGGTCTATTAACTTCCTGCAAAATTTGCCATTAAGTCTGAAGTCTTTAAAACTCTCAAATCTTCCAAGGAAAATTGTTGCGAACACCAGTCCTTTGGGGCTGGAAGTTCTTGGAAATAAGCTAGAAAGTTAGAACTTATATGGGCACTGTCAACTTAGAGAAGTCCTCAGTGACATGCTTTTTCCACAGTACTCCAGAAACTATGACTTACTCTGTTAACAAACTAGCTTTTAGTTACGTGACTAATTAATTAAAAGGTTATCCGTCCATTTAAACTTTTTTTAAGCTTTTATGATCAGGGGTGGGGAAAGAGGTTAAAGGTGAATGGAAAAAGGATCAGATATGGAATAGTTTGACCACAAAGGTTATAAATCTGTCTTCAGGTGTACGAAAACCCAAAACTAACAACAGTGATTTTGGCAGGCAGTAGTGAAGATTTGGGAGGATCAGAAATTCTAGAGTGGAAAATCAATGTACACGCCCACTTGACAAAATTCACCCATGTGTTAACAGCCAGCAAGAGCCCATTTCATGCATAAATCCTATTTAAATCCCTAAGCTGGAGTACAATTTTAGGAGGAATTTCAAAGATACATTTGAGAAGGAGAATTTCAGTCTTTGTGAAGTCTCCTGGATTCTACAAAGGCTTATGTATGTGTCCAACCTAATATACTGCATATACTGCTGTTATAATAACTAATAATTTGTAAACTTAAAATGCTGGCTTTAAAGGTTAAGAAGAATTGGAACCTAAGCTAAGAAATGCAAGACATGAAGAATAAAATCATGAAGTCTCTCTCTTTTAAGTATGTGTCAACAGTAATGGAGTAGTTAGTGCAGGCTTTATATATCAAAACCACTGTTACGAACAGTGGTCCAAATTCTTAATGCCAGTATGTCAGTAGTTCAAGGAAATGCAAGAGGCTGCTGTGGTAGGGTTGCTCTTCACTAAGCTTTACCTGCAACAAAGTCACCTACGTTATTACTTCCTATAGTTTACAGATGAAATAGCATGATGGGGTAAGAACAAAATATTTGCATCTTTTTTATATTAGTTAACATCTCAACAAATTCAAGAGGAAACACCTTCAGGAATCAAATAAGTAATATTGTGTAGCTATGTAGACAGGCATTAGTAAGGCAAGCTGGTGTTACAGTTTTTTCACTTTAAAATTCATTTTAAATTGAGATACAATCATACAGTTGGGGAGATTATATTTTTTTCCTTTAAAGATTCTGATCTAACAAACTCTAAGCCGATACGTTCACCAACAAGCTGTTGAGTCTTCAGTGGAACATGTTATCCAAGGTGGATTTCCACTGTGTAGTTGCCAGTGTTTTAAGACTTGCAGTAAGCATTGCTTCAACACTGCTGTGTAGCCAAGCAAGAATTGTTTACTTTAGGAAGATGCCACATCTTTTCAGGCCAAGCTGATTTCTTTCCAAATACACTCCCACCCCCTCATTTATTTGTCTTTGAGGGTTTTTTTTGTGGTGGTGTGGGTTTTTTTTTTTTCCTTCCCTTTATAATTTCTTTTATTGCTCGAACTTCTGTCAATTTTACAGACTAGAGTTCCTGGTTTTGTATTGATAGATAAAAACAACACACCAAAACAGTTTCTTTCAATCTTAAAAATGGCTCACATACCCCATTGCATAGAAGGACACAAAGTACATAGAAGGAGTGAAAGAAGTAAGGTAATTCTGTATTCACATTGATTCTGTGAATACAGCCTAAATTCTGCATTCTCTTCAGCTGTGTTGCATCAAGAAGTTTTTTGACCCCCCATATTTAACAGGAGATGTACTTGGGTGTGCCTAGTGATAACTGTAGTTGAGAGAAAGCAAAGCAGTGCAGGTCCCTTTTTATGCCGGTGGCTCGAACACTGAGGAACCTTGAAAACTCTCTTGTTTCTCAGACAGGGTATCTGTGGAATTCCTGCCGTCTTTGTGCAATGAATTCATACTGAGATCTTAATACTGGCTTTCTTCAATTGCGTTTTGTTATGCACTTGGCATGCTTTCACACCCAAACCTCCCATCTGCAGCCTGCACCTGCATTGCTCAATATTTAACTCAAAGATCTCTGAACTTCCTGGACCATTAAGGTGTCTTTTGGTTTGTGGCTTGCTGGTTTGGCTGTTGCTTACCATAAGAAGGTAGTTTAAATGCAGTAAACAGTGTAGTTTTCCAGTTTCCTCAGTTTTGTTTCTGCTCACTGAAAAGAGCTCCTTTCTGGTATGCTGCAACTTTTCCTTGGCAAGAAACTTGGGGCATGAGGAGCAGAGTATAGCATTTACAACCTGAAATTAAAATGCTATTGCTTTGCATTCTTACATTTTCTGTAAAGTAGCAGTGTGAGTGCAGGGTGTAGTGCTATCTTTACCACAAACAAACCCACTATTTTCTGCTCTCAGCTACGGAACTGTTTGAAAAAGAGCAATTCCTTCTTTGTCTTACAACTGTTTCTGATAAGCTGGCAATAAGAATTCAGTACTCCCATGCAGCCTCTGTATGACAGAGCTGAGCTGCTCCACAACATACCCTCCCCATCCAGTGGGGAGTTCAGTGGCTCAGTGGATTAGAGACATGGTGGGTATTTGCCCACTGATCTTACAACTATACTGCACCACAAATTATTCACCCTGGCTTTATAGCCATACCTCTCCCTTCCTAAAGAGATCTTGCTGGCCTCTTTAGAAGGCTGAGTCCAGCCTGATAAAGTGAAAAATATCTCTCTTGGATTCCCCTTTAGGTGCATGCAAATTTCTGGTGAGCTGTATACTTCATTAGTAAGAACAAATACTTAAGTATAGAGAGTTAGCTCCTAAAAATTCAGAAATTGTGTACAAACACTTCTGACTACACTCAAATATATATAAGTACATATATTATTACAGATACACATATAGTGGCTTGGATAACCTATGAACTTGAAGCTTTATTGACCTGACTTTTTGTGTGGGAGGTGACATGGTACCTGTGAAGGCTCAAGGTCTGCTGTACACTTGAAAATACGTTTGGAGCTCGCAAGCCTTTCACAGTTCTGATCAGAGGAAAGATTGCTTTTGCTCATATCCTTTCTTTCCTGGAGAACAAAAAAGAACAACCAAAAAAACACTTTTCTGGTACAACTGTCTTCACTGGAATTTTACTGAATCCAGAGCAGTGAAGTATCACTTAGAACTGCTCTGGATGTGGCACTTTACTGCTTTCTTCAAGCTGGCTTGAAAGGGTTAGAGGGCATGGACTGGCCACTAAGTCCCAGAGAATCCTTTGTGTGTGACTACTTTTTTTTTTGCTGTTCCAAGGCAAGGCACTACAAGCAATTAATAACCCCTGTAAAACTGCTGTTGAGGTGTTTGCTGGTAACAAGTAAAAAGATGTTTGTTGAAAGAGGGGTGGTGTAATGGTCTCACATTATGGTGGAGTTTCTCTTGTCTTCGTTTTGTGACTTTGACAGTGATTGCCAGTCTGTCTTTTGACAGGTCATATATTCTCTATGCACTTCTATTTACCTTCTCTTAAATGGGCTAAAAAGTTTTACTTAGCTTTTAAGAGAGCCAGAAATAATTAGTTTCTGTTTATTAAATACTGTTAAGACATAGACCATCAATCATCGGTCTCATCTACCTTTAGTTTTTTGAGTATTAGGTGTCCTAGACATGCTCTGCATTCAGTGGAGAGAGACCTCTCCAGAGGGTGAGACCTCCCCACTCTGTCAGAGTGGGAGAAGTTTTTCTTCTGAAAGAAATTTCCCCTTTCCAGTCATTATAGAGAGAATCTAAATGATTGACTGAGGCTGACTTTTAGATGGCTAAGGTAAAGTGAAATGAACCCTATCCTACTTGCTACAGTTTATAAACTGTGCAAAGGAGACAGGGTTTTGTGTTTTACATCTCTGATCTCTGAAATACAGACCTGCCTGAACAAGAGTGATGAGTGCTTCCTAAGGAAATGCCTGAAAAAGAAACATTCTACCCCAAATTAGAAACTATTTAAGTGAAATATTCCAGCAAAGCAGAGTCCTTTCCATGAATTAGGGCGAATGGACTACAGGACTGCTTGGAGCCTTAGGAGTGGAACAAGGACACGGGATCATGAAGTATTTCAAAAACTCAGGGAAGAGAAGATACAAGGCAAGAAAAATAGCAATTATAGATACTGTCATTGCTGTGGGGCAAGGACAGTGTATCATTGGGAAGCTGAACAGAGGGAGAGAGACAGACCATCCAAGTGGACCGGTAGGGACTCAGTACTCAGAAGTGATCTCAACTGCAGGAGGCAGAGTGCCAGCCACATTACTAACACAGTCTCCTTTGCCAGCTGATCTTTTTGGCAGCCTTGGTGTCAGCAAAGCAAAACACAGCTGAATGAGATTGCAGGACGAATGGCAGGCAATGGCTGTAGGTGAGCAAAACTTCATTTCAGTATGCAGTAGCCACAGTTTTCCACATCACGTGTGGTGACAAGGTTGCAGATAGACCAGAAAGTGACCCCTGGGTGGGACTACCCCATCCATCCAGAAAGGTGGTCTTTGATGAAAACAGGATGAAGTCGAAGAACTGGGCTTGGAACACTCCAAGATCCACAGCTTATGTCAACAAACTGTCCTCTTGCTGAGGGCCGAAATTTCCAAATCTTGGCTGCTTCAACACTGCTAGTCTCTCCCACAGTCCCTTGGGTTTATTGGATATTTCATGCAGGGTTTCCAGCTCTCTGAGTGCTGTGCTCAATACGTGGCCGTTTGCAGCAGGGATGTGTCACTGGGAAGCATTTGGCAGAGGCACAGCCTGGACTTGGGTAACCCATGTACTTAAAGGTGCTTTCAGCAGTGAGTACCACTGGCTGCACATCTATAGCCACAGCAAGCCAGAGTGATTTCAGAAAAAAAGTAAACATGAGTAGGCATTGCCCGAGAGCTCTTAATTTAAATTAAAAAGTGAGTGTGAAGTGGTAGTACCTGTCAGCTCTTGCAGTCCTTGGAACATTGATGATGCCCAATCCTCTATGGATGGCTGAACCCCAGAAAATCTGTGCGTTGTACCATACCTATAGGATTAATACCAATTAGGTAGGATGATACAATTCAAAAGGACATTTTAGATCATCTGTGTCTCTCCTGTTGCAAACAATTGTATCATGCAATCCCTTTCACAAGTTAATTGTGTTTCTCTGTAAACCCAGTTAGGTTTCTGTTTCCACTTTTCTTATTGCCTATTTCAGAACCCTATTTCTTTGCTGGTTAAAAATGTATATTGTGGTGAAAATGTCATAGTTCCAATCTCCATCAAGTGTCAGCATTATCTGGTAGCTGAAGAAGTTATTTTAGCTTTCTGGTGTTCATGGTGTCTTAACCACCGCCGAGACCCAGGTTCGATTCCTGGTCAGGGCCATTCCCTGGGCAGATGGAGCCAATCAATGTAAGGCAATCCATCTACGTCCTGAGGACCTCACTGCCACCGTCCAAGCTTGCTTGGCCCCGGCAGATGAACCTTA
>JAYRBT010000139.1:50897115-50920827 GCA_036023395.1 Myiotriccus ornatus
TAAAAAATCCAATGCGCAGGCTGGAAGGTGTAAAGACCTTCCCCGGTTCTTCGTTCGCGAAGACTGGCCATTATTAATATATGTGTTCATGGTGTATCCCTATTTCACTAATGACATTCATTTCCCTAGGTTCAACAAATGAACTTATTGTGCTCTTATGTATGGTAGCCTGTCCATTCTTTGGCTCATCCCAGTCATCTGCACTGCTTTTGCATCCTAAATTCATCCCTTCTGAACAATGGGTGACCAAAATTGTATAGAAATATTTCAGAATTAGGTGAAGAAATGCATTGCACATTGCCATGAATATTGTTCCATTTCTAATGGAAACATATCCTTAGACCACATTACTTAGTTCATAATTACATTTGGGTCTAATGGGCATCCTGTGGTCTTGGTATCCTCAGTTTTCTGTGTTTCCAGTTAATAACCTCCATCTTTCTGCAGGAATTCTTGTTTCTAATACCCAAACACAGGAATTAATATTACATTTCATTTATGTTAACCTACAGAAACATTTTGTTCGATGATGAATTTGTAAAGCATTTAATGAACTGCCACTGATTTATATCAATGCAGACAGGTAATTAATTCATTATTATTTTTACTTCACATAAACCAGAAAAGAAATTGGATGTACTCAGAGCGTATGTTGCCTAATTTATGAGAGCATTACCATTTGGATGGGTTAAAAAAAGATATTAGTAGTAATACTGAGTACTAATTGGAGCTCTTTAGTTCAGTTTTCTAAATCCTTGTCCCAATTGTGTACAATTTTACTAAATTTGAGTTTCATAATTTGTCCCTTTGCATGACGGAGAATGCATGTACTGCATTTTTCATTCCAAACACATTAAAAACCTCTGCCCCAAACAAAACCGCACTTTCTTTGTGCAAGGATAACTGAACAATAAGGCAGTTTAACCAAAGTTAGCTTAATTAATACACCTTTGCGATTCAAGTTTGACAAGCTTGCAGACAACTAGCTGAGCAAAAGTTCTCCAGCCTATAGATGTGAAACATTTTTGGTAGAGGATATTATGCTGAGTTGTACAAAAAATGGTTTTATGGGTTTTGTGTTGTTGGTATCACCGATATTTCTGCTGTTTATTTCTATAACAAATCCCATATTTTAGAATAAATACAAGAGGGTAAAGTTCAGGGATAGCATTTGATTTTAAGACTTTGTTTTCCTGCCTTTGAAGTGCTTGTTTTCTCAACTCTGTAGCTGCACTAATGGCATTATTTTTCTTGACATCTCTGTGTATACTTTGTATACAGAACATTCATGAAGATGCAAAAGTACTACATACAGTGGAAGAAAGGCTTACTCATTGTCTTTTTATTAATGGCAGTTCTTGAGAAATGGAAAACAGTGCTTGCTTTCTTTTTCATTCCTTTATTTTTTTTGCTCTATTTCAAGCCTACAGAGATGGGGCCTTTGGGAACTATGACATTGTTTTTCCTACTTTGAGGAAAATGTAACTGTCATCCAGCAGTGCCTTATCTGCCACATTTCTCTGCTTGAAGCAATGTTTTATGGAAGTACTTATTTATAAGTGTAGAGGATCTTTGGCTACCATATGCCCTCTGGTTTTAATAGTTATTCCTGGGAATCTGACCAGTCATACTTCTTTAAAAATAAAAGCTGGTAGGTCATTTTGGTGCTAGCACTGTTTGAAAAGCAAGATAAAAAGTTTTATAAAAAACAATATTAACCAGGCCAAAACAATGCCATTATCTCCAGAAACATGTCATGCTCCAGGTGAGTTTGATGTTCACAAGAGAAGGACAAGCCTATGGGTAAATAAGGAACTTTCTTTTTTTCCTCAGCTTTCAGTGCAGCAGATGGCAAAAACCATGATCTTGATGTCTCTGGTGTCACCCCATGTCTTTTCTCTGGCTCCAGTGGACTTTGGGTTTTATTTTTATCTTCCTGAGGTCTTTGAGATCTGTTGTGTGCAAATACCAATTGCCTTTTTTTGGGTATTTGAAGGTTTGATTCATTAATCACTTTAAAGAACATTAAAAAATCTGGTATAAGGGTTGCTATAAAAACTGTTAAATATTAATATTGCTTTGTATTTTCAAAGACAGGGAAATGAGGTAGGAACCCATAGGGAGTTTGGTCCATTAAAAGCCATGGGAAATTTTACTGTTAAAAATTGTTTTTTCTTCTGGCAATTCTTGCCACTCTCTGCAGAGTACATATGTGTATTGAGATATATCGTGTATCGCATGCTAACAATTAAATCCATAAATGTCATCTGGTTCAGCTCTCAGGAGAATAAGGAAACTGTGAGTAAAATATGGCTACAACATTTGGTAAAAATTGACATTGGTTAATGTCTGATATGCCCTGCTGAAGAGGACCACGAAGAGTCTTTTAAAAGAGGAACTGGGATCAAAGGCAGAGAAAAAGCAGGGGCTGACTTGCCAGGTAACCCCCTGCTACTCTAAAAATAGGCATTTTTAAGTTAAAAATCGGAAGTAGTTTCCTTATAGTTGAAGCTTATGTTGTAGCAAAAAAAAAAAAAAAGAAAAAAGAAAGAAAAAGAAAGACAAAATGGAGAATGGGATTTATTTTCTACAGTAGTGGCACATCCAATTTCTCCAGCTTTGAGCTAACTTGTCCTGTTTTTTCAGGAAAACCTTGGTGTCCATATCTGAAAGTATCACTCCACACCTTCCAATAGGCTTGTAGGCAACCCACAGTCCTGGAAGCAAATCTGTGGGGATGAACTTTCATGTCCCTGTGAAGCCAGAGCCTAAAAAAAAAGAGTGCCTATAGGATAAGAACATAATTTTTGCAAAAGAAACTATAATGTTTAAACCAAAAATTAAATTTGACTAGCAGACATTTTTTTTTTAACAATTGTGTGGAGTTCAAAACAAAGTAATCTCTGCATTTACCCTTCCCTTTTTATGATTCACTTTGAAGTTTATTTTTTGTTTAAATGGACTTGCTTACTTCCCAGAAATTCATTCCTCTTTCTATAAGTAGATTCATGAAGCAGAAATTATGTCTTCATGTTACACAAACTCCACACCCTTCGTGTTTTATTGTACTGCCGGTAGTTTGGTCTTGTTCAGATGTTTGCTTGCAAGGAGATATGGGGCTCTGGTTATGATAGTAATTTATTACCTCTTTTATTGTTGCCATTTGGCCTATGATTTTAAAGGTAACCTGAAATGTTTTCCTAAGAAAAGTTTAGCCTTGGACTTGTGTCCCCAGTCCTCTGGGATGCTCAACATCCTCAAACTCTTGTCTGAGCACAGAGTACATTTAACATAATTTTGGGGCTGAACCAAATGTGGAATGTTTCACAAAAGGAAAAGAAAAAAAAAGAGAGGTTCACCTTAATTTAACTTTTTCCACGTCTGTCAAAGAGTTGCTAATGTTTTCACTTGGAAGATACTTCCCAGCATTTGCTATGTGGGTAATGTCAAATTTGCTTTGGGAACAGTTATCAACAAATCGCTATGTCTGAGGTATGGAATTAAAAATGCACTGTAGGTCACAGAGCAATGCTCCAGAGACCAGATTTCATTTCCTGGGCTATGCCACCAGTTTGGGGAAAAAATACTTTAAAAAACTTAGCATTTTTTGAGCACAGGTCATGCCCAAAGTTTATATGTGCCTACACTCATGGGTGCAAGGGTCCAGAACAGATTTGTCATTACAGCTCCTTGGCCCACTGCAGTGATGTCATGTAGGTAGATCTGATCAGCCAAAAGGTCCTGAAAACACATCCCAGAATGGTAAAGAGGAATATGATCAATCATAGGCAACAGGCAACATGGTGGTGCTGTACAAGCTACAGGCACCCTATGGCTTGTAATAGGGGTATGTAGGATGAGAAGCAGGGAATATACCCCTGCTGGAGCCGGATCTCTGGCTGAACCCTTCTCATCTCTACTCTCTTCTGTTTATCACTTTAATTTCTTTTTGGTCTGATTTTTTTTTCCCCATAATATAAGCAAGCTTTTGACCCAGAGGCTGGTTGGGTGCTGGAACAGGCTCCCCAGGGAAGTGGTCACAGCACCAAGTCTGACAGAGTTCAAAAAGCATTTGGATGATACTCTCAGGCACATGGTGTGACTCTTGGGGATGGTTCTATGCAGGGCTAAGGGTTAGACTTGATAATGCTTGAGGGTCCCTTCCAACTCATCATAATCTGTGATTCTGTGACTCTTCCACTTTAAAAAACCCTCCACCTTTGGTCTCAATTGCTCCTGTAGCTACTGCTTCTGCTTTCTCCTCTTCATAAAGTTTTTTAAACACTGCTAGGATTTCCTCTCAGTTTTGTGAGAGACTCCATTCAGTGCAGTTTTCTGTTCACTGCAGCTCTATTCAAATCTCAGCTGAATTCTAGAACTACCCTGCAATTTCAGACCTCTTTATCCTGTCAGGCTTATCTGGCACATAGTCTGGGCTTCCTTTCCACACATGGCCTTGCTCTTACCCGTGAGTGTTTCTGCAACACACCCATTGCTGCTCTGTATTGGTTTCACTGGAGCCTGTACTTGGTCCATGTGTGCCAGAGCTTTGCATAGAGCTGTGTGCAAAACAGTCCAGCAACAATTGCACCTGGGGCTGGATGCACAGTTTTCACGTGTGCACATGATAAATAGGTAAACAAAAATGTGGATGATGGAAAAGGGGAAAACCCACAATGTCACACTGAGATTTGCATGATAATTTTGCTGAATTTCTGCTGTCACTGCCCTCATAAAGGCAGTGGAAAGGTGCTTTTTTGCATGTCTCTTTAAGCATACCTTTTTTGTTTGAATAATGACCTTTTTGGTTCTGTGCAGCACCTGGGGGACTTATTTTCAGTACACGAGAGAGAGCAAGCACTAACACAGAGCAGTTTCTACTGAGTTCAACAGCCCATCTGGATCTTGCTGACCAAGGAGACACTGTGTGTGAGGAGGTTTATACCTTTGGTCTTGCTGAGAATCCAAAAGGATTGTTTCAGGTTTATTTCTTACCAGCTTTTACATAGATCTCAGGCTGTGCTTGCATAGCGAGTGGTCACTTAATGTTGCCACTTGTTTTTCCTTCTGTCTTTCTGAGCAATCAAGGATTTGTGGTGTCTTCCCTTATCAAGAATAGCAAAACTGAGACAGTAATATTCCACATGTGGCTCCAGTTATGGAAATGACCTTCTTAGGGCTGGAGAAAGAATTTTACCATTACAGTTTAGAAGAAGCCACATTTAAACCAGGAGCTGAATTTCAATATAAGGGTCTTTAACCACTGAAGAGATGTCACTGGTACTAAGTTACTTCTGCTTGGGCCTGTTACCCCAGACTTGTGTCATGTCAGTGTGCCAACTGTCTAAAATACTAAATACCTGCTCACAAGGTGGAAGCAGTCAGGTGCCATCATTTCCAAGGGAGGTACAACTCAGTTTCAGTCCCAGAGCTGCATCACTGGTTAGGATGAGAGTTTCCATTCCAGCAAGTCTACCGGAAAACCAAGATTTATTATAATATAGACATTGCATGCTGACCTATCTCTATAGCTTCCACTCTAGAACTGGCAGAAGTGTGAACAGAGCTATGCAATAGTGTCTCCTTCTTTCCCCTCTCAGTGTGTCTTTCCTCTTGGCAGTCAGCTGGTCCTCTCGCTATTTTCATTCTGATTTCCATCCTTGTGTTTTCCTCTTACTCCGTGTATCCTAATTCCTCCAGATGTTTCCGGTGTCTGAACCTGAACATCACCATAGAACTTCAGAATCAGTTTAGCTGAGGTTGAACTTCCTAGGAATTTGGACAGATTTGGATTTAAATTGCATAAATTGGTTAACTCATTTTCAGTAGAGTTGGGGCTGAATTGAGATTTTGGGTCTGGGCCTGAATTTGTGCTAGATCAAATCTGAACACAGTTTTGAAAAACCTACAAAGATGGAAAGATTGGATTCAAGTCCAAAGTCCTAATCCCTGGATTTAAGTGCTCTTGTATCCAAGGTTCTAGTTTCCACAGAAGAAAAACACAGAACTCAGATCTATAGTTTTGCCTGTGGTTTATCTCACAATTCTGTTTCACCGCTCAAATTCACATCCTTCTCGTAATACACATTAATGGTCCTTTACCTCTCTGTCCTTCTGCAAAGGTATCACCTCAGGTTTCAGCTCTTTAACCATTGATACTGGGTGTGTCGCCTTGTTCTGTAAGTCATTGTGCTGGTCACGCTTGCTGCACCAGGCACTGGATCGTGTACTCAGGGTTGAGGTCCCTGATACAGCAGCTGCAGGTCTGATATTTCATATGCCACACTCCCGAACAGCCAGCAGTAAATACAGACTCACCTATAAGCATCACTGGAGGCTGATTGATTCCCATCAAAATCATGGAAAAAAGCTTCTCTGATTGATGTAGGATCAGAACTGTCAGTCTGGGTGTCTCCTTGAAATGATGATCTCTCACTAAATGTTACAAGGAGCAAAATGGCTCATTATTTTTTCTATAAATGAACAAGTCAGACCTTTGGAAAAATATGGTGTCTAGAACAAGAAACCATGGCAGAAGAGTAAGGTTTTTCGTGTCACATCTGTCTGACGACACAACGTTCAATAGGCAGATTCCTACCATGAAGTACCTCCTTCGGTCTGCAGTGGTAAGAAATGCCAGACTGGGGGTCATGGCCTGTTTCTGGTGTGGAACTGACAGCAGTGATCTCTGAAGGGAAAAGAAAAGATATCGAGTGCTGGAGAGATGGGAAAGGGGAGAAATGAAGAGCTAAACCCAGAAGGATGTCTCTGCATCCTAATAAGGTGGCTCAGCCATTCAGCCTAAGACCCATTAAGTGAATAAAAGTAACACCCTAAATTTTGGGACCTATACAGAAAAATCTCTGGGGAACCAGACACACACTGATGAGGAGCATCAGTCTTGCTGTATGTGTAGCAGCCTCTGCTGAAATCTAAACCATGGAGCTCTTTAAACATTTTTATTTGTTCATGATTGAAACTACACTGAGGATTAATTAACCTTTCTGTTTTCCATCAAGATACCTGGAATTTTGCCACATTGTTCTCATTTAACATTTATCTACAGAAATGTGAGAATTATGCAACTGCAATTTGTTTAAAAGTGACAATTTATCATAGGATAGTTTGATTTAGTAACCAAGAAACCTCTTGCAGTTACTAAAGACATAATTTGTAAAGATTTTCAATGTAGAAACTGACTGGCTTGAGTTCATTTGAGTGCTAGGAAAACAGGTTTCTCCTAAGCTGAGACTGAGCGAGCTAGATTTCACCCTTAATTGAGCTGGGAAAGCCCAGGAATCAACAACTCCAGATAGTATTTATAATGGAAGAACTTAGGGAGTCAGCACAGCTTACTCAAAGGCTACATGAAAATTCATGGCTACTACCATGAAAACAGACCTAAAAGAAAAAATAGGGTATTCTGTTTGCATAATTGGAATTATGTTTAACAAAATGAGAGACTGATTTCCATTCCTTTTGCCCATGAAGCCCTCTCTCATTGGGAGTAGTTGGCACAGTCATCAGTGAATCAGCCAGCCAAGGCACGGTACACAGGGCACTTTGGGCAGTCAGGTGCTGGCAGAGATCACTGATTTTGGGAGAGGTGCTGATTAGGGGAGGTTAGAATTAGGAAGGGAGTGAAAGTGGAGTTCAAAACATAGACACACAGTAGGAATGGTGTGTCCAGCAGGACCAGGGCAGTGATTCTTCCCCTGTACTCAGCGCTAGTGAGGCCACACCTGGAGTATTGTGTCCAGTTCTGGGCCCCTCAGTTCAGGAAGGATATTGAGGTGCTGGAGCAGGTCCAGAGAAGAGCAACGAGGCTGGTGAAGGGACTTGAACACAAGTCCTATGAGAAGAGGCTGAGGGAGCTGGGGTTGTTTAGCCTGGAGAAGAGAAGGCTCAGGGATGACCTCATCACTCTCTACAACTACCTGAAAGGAGGTTGTAGCCAGGTGGGGGTTGGTCTCTTCTCCGAGGCAACTATCAGTAAGACAAGTCTTAGGCTCTGCCGGGAGAGGTTTAGGTTAGCTATTAAGATGAAATTCTTTACAGAGAGGGAAATCAGGCATTGGAATGGGCTGCCCAAGGAGGTGGTGGATTCTCCATCTCTGGAGGTTTTTTAAGATGAGGCTGGATGTGGCACTGAGTGCCATGGTCTGGTAACCACAGTGGTAGTGGATCAAAGATTGGACTTGATGATCTCAGAGGTCCTTTCCAACCTGACTGATTCTATGATTCTATGAATGGTGATGGTGAAGCAATAATTTTTGTGTGCCATATACTTAGAATATACATGATAATAGTTCATCACAAAAGGATTTCACAGTTTTCCTATGGAAAGTATTTCTCTTTTCCTGGATGCAGGATCTTCTCACAGAAGTGGGGCTTTCTGTCACAAGTGTCTTAGGTGCTCTAAAACCAAAACTGGCCCTGGCCCCTGTACTGTAAGTACAACTTTTTGGAGAGGTCCCCTGTTATTTGAGCTCTGAAGCACACATATCCTCTCTCAGTGTCCTCTCTCAAGTTACTCATCAGCTAAACAAGTACAGTGTAGAGCTAAAACAGTGAGTGTTTGTGTATGTACCCATTGCATAGTTCATATAGTATAGTTGCCTACAGAAAAGGAGCCTCTGAGAGTATTGTGCATGGGAATTGCAGGCAGAATAAATGCTGGGAAGTGGCATATCCAGTGGGCTGGCATAGCACTGAAATTAGGCAGCTTGAAAGGCTGCATAGGTGGCTGTCTGCCATGTCATCCTTACAAGAGCTGGAGGGATCCAGCTGTACATTTTGGCTGTTCAGAGGCTGGGGATTTTCTTCCTCAGCTTTGCTGCAGTTTTTGTATGTGCTCAAAACAAAATAATTATATGAGGTTGCATTGCTTGAAAATAATGAAAACACTATAGCCAGCCATGCCACTGGCAGTCCATCCTTGCCACATCAGTGTGCAGCTCCAGTTTTGCTATGTGATTCATGTATGTAGATACAAGCTAAGTGAACACCTGCATGCACATGGAGCCAAGACCTACAGAAAAGTCTGAGATTCAGAAATTCCATCGAAATTCCTAAAAAGTTTGACCCTCTCATACGAATGTGTTTTTTCACATCAAGTTACAATAGCCAGAATTTTGATTTCCTGGTGACCTGTTTACCTAATAAAGGTTATTTATTTTATTGGGCAGAATTTTATATAAATCCTTAGAATATAAAAACCTCTATTTGTGTAACTGTGTGAAAGTATGAAACAGACTGCAAATGCAGTAATGTGTAAGTCGTGGATGCCCCAGAGCCATAGACAAGAGCAGAGTTAGAACATCTCCTGAAGAAATAGGTCTGCTACTGAAAAAGTTTCAGGTTCATAGAAATGGCAAATTTGTACATCCACTGTTCTCACAGATGAATGTTGAGGCATTCACAAAAAATAAAGGAGTCAAGACATTTAACTCTGATGGTTGAGCTCCTATGTGTTGTGATGTACAATTAATTCTTCTTACATGTTAAAAAAAAAAATGTAAGAGAAGCCTTTCAAGCCTTGGAGGAAGGCTGAAGGGAAAAAAAAAACCTACCAAAAGCAGCTCTTAAAGTCTGCTGAGTTTAAAGAACATCTTCTCAGTGAAGCAAATGAAGATTATCACAGAAAAACTAGTGAAGATCTGCAAAAAAGCTGGTAACAAGCAGATTTGAAACACCAGAATCATCAGAAAAATGGGCTTAGCTTGATGCCATTGAGATGAAGGAACCCCTGAGGCAATTAACTTTTTGAGTTCAGAGGTGTGAATGAGTCAGATTTTATAGGGAGAGGTGGTGTCTTTTGCTCAAACAGCACATGATACTGCAAACTGGGGATGGAATTACAAAGGCAAGAGAGAAAAAGTAGGAATGAGAGCAGGGGAAAGGGGAATATAATGTCCACGGCAAGAGTAGGGCAACCAGGGCTGGGAAAGAACACAGTCTTTTCTGAGAACTGTAAGGGAGCGAGGGCTGAGGATGCAGAGAGCTGGCACTGAACCAACAGCTGAGGAAATGGTGGAAGAAGGAAGGGTTGAATTCGTGGAAAATGAGTTTTCTTTCTCTGGGAAAGAGGTTGTTTTGTTTTTGACAGTCTCACTTGAACAGAAAGAGGAATTTGCCATCTGTGGAGACGCCACTTCCAGAAAATCTTAACCTTTTCCTGACCAACTGTGGAGCAGCAGCTGTCTCAGACACTAACTGTGCAGTAGCCGCACTCAGTCTCATTTTTCACTGACATCAGTTTGAAACGTCAGGGTTCTTTATAACTTTGCAATACAGAGGTTTGCAGTACAGTTCTTCAAACATGACCTTTTGTGGCATTATACTACTGGAAGTACAGACCTCCTTTCTTGGCCATAACTCACCTCCATAAATGTTATACACTTACACCCAGGGACATACTGCACAGTGTCACAGCTTTTAAAGTCGTGAGGACTGATTGCTGGGATTTCTGGAATCTCTTGAAAGCAAATCTGTTTACCTCTCCTCTATACTCTGAAGTAAGAAAGTTACAGTGTTTATGTCCTTTCTGTTTGTCAACACTTGGGTACTCAAATAGCCTAAGTGATGGGGGACCTGGAGGGAAATC
This sequence comes from Myiotriccus ornatus, assembly GCA_036023395.1. NCBI lineage: Eukaryota > Metazoa > Chordata > Aves > Passeriformes > Tyrannidae > Myiotriccus > Myiotriccus ornatus. The sequence goes on from JAYRBT010000139.1 coordinate 50,907,722, forward strand.
GGTGTCATTTGTGCCATAGTCAGGTGTGCAGTGCAGCAAACTAATAGTTAAATTTGAATTACAGTAAATCATGTTAGGGCGGCACAGGAAAATAAAAGCCAGTAGGACAGGCTAATTCTAAAAATAAAGCAGAAGTTGTTTGTTAGGGTGGTCCGGAAAAAAACAGGGCAGTAAAATTTGTAGATGCTGTTTTGTAAAACACTACAGGAATGTGTAACAAACATGAAGAATTCACTGCTTTACTGTGAGGAAAGGAAAACCCTGGCTCGGGAAAATAGAAGTTGTATTCCTCAAAGATACTGGCTCTTGGAGGAATAGTTAAAGAGAACTGATGTAAAGTTTTGAAACTGAACTTTCCCTTTGGAAAATGTTGCTCCACAGGGTACAAGATGTATTTCACAAAGCAGAATGTTGAAAACAAATGGCTTTTTCAATGGGAAAGTTTCAAAGAAATTCAAAATTGAATTGGGAGATCCCATTGAGACATTCTCTCTTTATTTTAATTTTTCTGTATCACTTTTCTTGAATTTTTAGTTTTGGTATTCTTGTTGCATTTCAATATTTATTTATATTTTACTAATGTTCATTCAGGTAGGTGCATGTGTGTGTACTATGTGATAATCTTTTAACAGTAATAAATTCTTTTACTAATTGGATATTTTTGATTTTTCTTGTAAAAAAACGATCTGTATTTTTCATCTCAAATCTGGTTTCAAGTACAGGCACGCTGGAAATTCCCCATGACTAAGTAAACTCCATTTCCTGATAAACTGGGCTTCCAGCTGATAATTTGGTTGAGAAAATCCTCATAACCTGTTAACTAGTGCTCCTTCAACTGAATTATAGCAACTGTCCATAAACTCTCCACATCACAGAATAATTGAGTTTGGGTGTCTGGATATCACCTAGTCCACCCCACCGTGCCCTGCTCAGAGCAGGTCAGCTGGAGCAGATTGCTCAGATCATGTTTAAATATCTCCAAGGATGGAGACTCCACAGCCTCTCTGGGCAACCTGTGCTAGTTCTTGGTCTCCCTCATAGTGCAAGTAATTGCCTTGCATTTAGCTGGAATATCCCGTGTTGGAGTGTGTGTCTCTCATCCTGCCCCTGTGGCTCTGTCATCTCTCCACACTCCCATGCCACAGCTGCTGTTTTTACTGGCCATCTCAACCAGTTAGCAGCACTCAGCCTGTGCACTGCTGTCCTTCAGCCTGCACAGTAGCTATGGTTCAGGGTAGGTGTGGGTTCAGAGCTGACAGGCGTGGATAGCAGTTTATGGGATATAATAATATGATTGCAAACACTTGTTGGATCAGTTCTTCTATTATGTATTACAAGATAATGAAAGATAAGCCTTTTTCCATGGTTTGAATCCATTGATTTTTACCCAGGATGGATGAAGGAGTTCAAATGGTGCTGTGTGTTTTGCTAACACAGTAGGTCTCCGTCTACTCAGATAGCACAGCAGTTTACTACCTGGTGTCACTGGGCTTCTGCAAGAACCTACAAATTTAAGCAAAAAATATTTTAAACTAGTCAATAGTTATCTGGAATTCTTCACATTTTTAGTCTAGGAGAGTTGGTTCGGTAATATAAGAACAGTGCACTTGACCTGAAAGAAAATGCCTGTTCAGTAAGGATTGTCACTGGTTATCACATCTGGCTAATCTTCTAATTTCTCAGTTTATTAAATACTTGGATTAGAAGATGAGCATGACAATTTTGTGCTGGCTGGCAAAAGGCTTTGCTGGGCTCTCTGAGGCTCATGTGGAGCCCTAAAGAAGAGACATGGTGCAATGGCAGCACAGACAGGAGCAGTCTGAACAACAGGAGGGCTGGCTGGCAGGAAGGGCTGTCCCCAGAGCACTGATTCAGCAGCCAAGAGCTAATTGTGCAAGAGGAATGGCACTTTTAAAGAGTTTACATTCTCTTATCAGACCAGTCAGTGTAAATAATGCCTTTGTCAGCAGTATGGCTGTGAACAAAAATCTTTGCAAATGGAGTATAACGACTGTCTGGAGCTCCTATAGCAAGGAAAGTCATGCTGGTTTAGCCCTTGGAAGTCCTTTGGGAAAGGACAGGAAAGATATGATTCTGCCATGGTCAGAAAGTGGCTTCATCTTATTTCATCTAATTTCAACCATCACATCTCCATGAGCTTCTGAGAACCTGTGCTGGTTTAGGTCTTGTTCGAAGTACCCAAATGCTCTGTGATAAGAAGTGCTGTAGCTATGCAATACAGCTTTGTATATAGGCTACATATGTTATAGCCAGCTTCATAAAGTGAAAAGCTTTCCTTACTGTGTGACCATTAAAATTATATATGTATCTATATTTGCTTAATAGAGTTCTTTAAGAGCCTCTTTCTGGCCCATTACAGCAACAGGTTGTGTCTTTAACTTCTAGGAGCAAACAGAGAAATTACCAGTAGAAAAAAAGAGGCAGAGGGGCAATTTGTGATTTGTAATGTTCTAACTTGTAAGATGAGGAATTTTCATTCCCACTCCACTCTCACATAGCATTCTGGAGAAGGAAACAAAAACATTACTTTTTTTTTTTTTCCCACCAGAGATGAGTTTTCAAACAGAATGTAGGCATGAAAGTGTTTGCATACAGCCTCAAAAATACTTACCATTATGCACTCCAGTAAGACAATTCGATTACCCAAACCAGTAATTAGACTTGAGAAATCTGAGCTTGACTATCAGGTCCCAGAATCAGTGGGAGGTCACTGCAGTTATAAACAAATTCATATTTACTTTTTAGTCTTAATTTTGCATTTTTCCAAAATGTAATTGACTTAGCAGCTGAAGATACTAAATTACAAAATGCAGTAAAACTACCCCGCTGTATGAATCTGTGATACACCCCCCCACTGAATACTGTGTGCTCCTCTCAGAAAGGGTACAGTAACATTATACAAGGTATAGAGAAGGTCAGCAAATATCATCGAAGATAGGGAATAGCTTTCATCTCAGGAATAGTTCTCTAAGCCCAAGGAGACATAACTGAGGGAGGATGAACTAGCATCTGATAAATATAGTGAAAGGGAGAAAAAGAGTGTGGGTCAAACTGCTTACTGTTTCTTGTAGTACAAGAATTAGGGGGGATCAAATGAAATCATCAGGTGGGAAGTTCAAATAAATTAATAAAAGGAGATGAAACTTCATGAAACGTTGTTAAAATAGAATTAATCGGCATTGGGTGTTACGAATACTGGGGGATTCTGGGGTTTCAAAAAGTAATTAAAGTCGAAGTTGAGCATCAAGCACATTGAGAGCTCTGAAAGGATGCAGTAAGCCAAAGCAATAGTTAAGCAACTAAATTATTGCTTTTTATTATTTATATATATATTATTTATATTACACCTATTTTTATTAATAAATTAATAAATTGTTTATAGTTTAAGCAATTAAATTTATTCAGTAGACAACTTTTTTCACCCCCAAATTAGGTGGCTCTTTGATCAAAAAGGATAGGAAAATACTGTTTTAGATTTAAGGACCTTCAGCTCCCATAATCATTGTGACCAAGCTGCAGTGCAGGGGTCTGGCTGCCTGTTCTATGGCAGACAAAGTCTCCACTGCTGTGTTCAGCCATGGCAGCCATAATAATAGAGTTCAGACATTAAAACCTGCTTATGCTAGTGCTTCCTGAACAGACTGATGCTGTACCTAGTTCCTGGAGGAGCCCGATCATTCTTAAAATGCTAACAGAAGGCATCCCCCTGAGCAGCCAAAACCCCTCACCTTCTCCCCAAGTTTTATTTTTAAGTGGCAGCAAATAACTTGTAATTGTCAACAACTTAGAAGTAGCACTGAAAGACAGTACCTTGCTTCCTTGAAGGTAAATAATTTACTGAAATCTTGGCTTTAGACAGATGACTTTATAAACTGCTCTTGGTGTTTCTTCAGCACAGTGTATGCAGATCAGCTGTGGTTTGTAATCTGTGAAGGCATTATTGTTTGCATTACCCACATAAATCTTCCAGCATCTGTGTATTTCATAAGGGAAAAAACATTTCTGCCTATTACAAGAACGCAACTATTGTAATAAACTCGTGTTATGACAGACTGTAATTATTGCAAGCAGTTTCCCCAAAGCCTATAGCCAGGGCGTTGCACTGAGACAAGAGTATTTCCAGCAGCCTAGAGAGGATCAGCAGATCACGATCAAGCTGCACAATAGCTCGTATTTTCTGTAGGTCCTTCCTTACTGTAGGGACTGCTGATCAATAGCCCAGTCCCCCAGGGCTAAATTTGCTGTCTTTTTGCCCACTGCCCGTGGAGAAGGCCAGGGAGGGGTTCTTTTGCCCCAGGCCAGTGGGGCTGTTGCAGAGGGAGGGAAGGGATGTGCAACGCCCTTGGTTGGCTGTGGTACACACCCGCAGAGGCACACACACCCGGCCACACCAGCTCTGCCTGGAGTGGGCAGAAATAAGCTCTTACCAACCTACAGGGGCACAAAGCAGTAACTGTTCAAGTTTTTTTTAATCACTCCTCAGAGCATTAATGAAGTTGTCAGAAAGATTCTCTGAACTGCCAGTGTTAGAGCTCAGCACACAGAGACTGCAGAGATCTGCAGAGATCTGTGCTAGTGCTTAAAAGTCACATCAAACTGAACCAGGAAACTGCTTTGATCCCAGATAAAATACTAGAGGGGCTACTGTGGCTTGCAAATAGTGAACAGAAAGGTTAGTTGCATGATTTGTGCTTAGCCGTGAAGTTGTACGGTAGCTAGATTTCAGTTTGATAGCAATATTTCCCCCAACACACTTAGACTGAAAATTGGCTCCTCCAGCCAGCCCTTTGACTTCTGAAAAGCATTTTACCCCATAATATGGATTGAAAAAAGTGCCTGACAGAAAAGCAGTACTATCCACTGCATTAAGTGAATTAAAAATGGCTTAATTGATAAGTCTCGAACAAGATTTTAAAGGCTTTGTTATGTGAAGAAGCAATTTGCAATACTGATTGTTTTTGTCTTCAATTTCCATGAATCCCTGACTGTTTCCTGGGCCTGTAGTTTTTTCTCTGGTAACCTCTTGAGCTATAAATTCACGACTACTAATATTGGATCCATCTTTGACTGGATCTCCCAGAAGTACATGTTTCAGATCAGGTGTGGCACAGGATCTCATTTCTGTGTAATCATACCAAGCACATTTCTGTTGCCTCTGTGTGTTGGCCTGGCTGGTGAAACTCTAGAGGGGATCGGGCAGACATGGTAATTGGTCAGTCATAAAGCCTGCAGGTACCAGACAAAGTGAACCTATCAGGGATTTTTTTTGTACTATCTGAATTGTTAGTGTCAGTGCTTTGCAGACAAGGTTGTGGTATTTGTGATCCCAATCAATATACTTAAAATCCAGATTTACATAGCTTTTGCCATACCAGCAGTAACAGCCATAAGTGTAGACACTATTTCTCAGGTCTTTGATTTCAGGATGAGGGCAGATGCGCTGCCTTGTCCTGCCATATCAATGTTGTACAGGAAAAAGCCACCCATCAGCCCAACCCTGTGCTGCTGCCTTATTCTTTGAGTGAAGTATCACAAAGAATGTGGAAAAGGAATTTTTTCTCTTTGCTCACTTTGTTTTATTTGATTTTTATTAAGTGGGACTACATCTTCAAAATATCATTTTGTCAGCTCTTTCTCCCCTACCCTCCCAGAACAACGAAGAAGGAAAATAAACCAACCTTCCTTGTGAGGGAGCTGATTCTCCAGCAGAGGAAGGTCTTACATATGTTTAACGTACACTATATTCCACTGATGTTCAGCCAAGCGACACACAAAAGACATGCCACTGACATAGGAATGGGAGCGGACCAAGCAGGAAAGAGTCAAAGAGGAAAGGTGTCATGGATAAAAGTGCGCCTGTCCCTGATGAAAGCTGGGGACTGGGTTTTGTTCAGTGATTTGAGCAGAAGCTTGTTTTACCGACTGAACTTAATTTCACATTCAGCTTCTCTGTGGTGAAGTGGTACCTGCGACCCCAAGTCGGTTCTTGAGGGTTGCTGAAGAGGTTGGGAGAGGACCAGGAACCCCAAGGTGTGCTAAGCCAGAAGCTGGTGCAGGTGCTGAACTGCCTTGTGCAGAGGGGCTGGGAGCATACAGCTGCCTGCAGTCATCCACACCTGCCATAGGTGAGGCATTGGTGTGGCAGGGAGCTGAACTGAGTTTGATCCACCCTCTTTTTCTAATAGCTACATGTCCCTCTTCATTAATCTAATGTTCCGCTTATTCCATTGCTACATGCAATACCAGCTCCTCCTTGCCTCTCCTGCTCCACGGTGCTTCTAAAGGTCTGTCACTAAATTGTAATAAAAAAGTCAGTCCCACCAGGAGAGGACATCAACGTAGTGAGGGGTGCTGGTTTTGAGCTAAGTGAACAAAACATCTCTGATATAGTTCTAGGGAGCTAGAGCAGAGGAGCTATCTAAGCCAAGGTGACATTAATATTGCATGGGTACGAATCCTTAAGTAATAGCTTATAGGAAGTATGTATGAGTATAATGAATATTATTAAATTTGTAACAAAATCAAGACTATCAAAAGTTGGTTTTCTTTGGAGATGCATAAGTTAGGTGAGTTCAGCCTTTACAAACTTATTTTCTTTCTTTTTATGTTGTGCCTGTGCTGGCTAAGGATTACTGAGAAGTTTGGCTGTTGGTGTACGTGCATGAAAGACATTTTGAATAATGACGTGTATTTATGTACCAAGACATTCATTATGCATTCTCCATATGAAATTCAAATACTAATTATACAATTCATCATGCAACTATACAATGACATTTATTCAGTATACATATCTATATACACACACATATATATCTATACGAAAGAGACATTTTTTAACTTCCAAAATGAACATTTTGGACAAAAAGTAGTAATTTCTTTTATAAGGACCTAAGTTAGACCTAGCCACAATCAGTGATATTAAAGAGTGCTCTGTCTGCTTAAAGCTGGCTTTCTGAATTCAGAAGAGACATAAACCCCATAACTGAGATTCTCTTGTAGCTGAAATATAACTAAATCCACAGCTGCTAATGGCATCACATCTTCTAAACAAAGTGAAAGATAGATCTGTGTTCTGTCATAGCATACCACAGTAGAAATGTGAAGAGAACCAAATTTCTTCTGTTTCAAATGAAAAGCTGAGTCACGTTTGTGTTCACTCAGGAAGGGCACTAGCTGGGAAAGAGCCCAGGCAAATACAAGCTGAGAGGTTCCCTGCAGCTGAAAGACTTTTCACAGGCAGAGGGAAGATGAGGATGTAGGGAAGTGAACTTGAGCTGGTGTGAATATAGATGAGGTTTTAGATACTTCCTCTGCTGGCCTGACTGATGGCACCACCAGCATGTCACCTCCTAGCAGAAGACATCATCCCCCAGGTGAAGATGCTGCAAGAAACTCGCACTTCAGATGCGTAACAACGTCAGATGTTGAAGTCCCTCGTGGGTAAAACAGTTGTGAAGGAGGAGAAGGGGCACTGTGTGCACTGGAGGATCATTGAGGTGAGTGGCTTTTGGTATCAGCCGTGTGCTCTTCTGCAGGCAGGTGTGCATGAGCTCTGCCTTGCCCCGGGCTGAGCAGGGCTGAGGGATCTGCTTGTAGGGTGACATGGGCACAAAGCTGGTAGCAATGCCTGACGAGAGGAAGGCTGGGAGTCACCAGCACCTCAGGCTCAATGTCCTGTTGATGTGTGTCTCCTTACTGACTCCCCAGACAGGCATCTCCATTTCCCTGCAGATGCACACAAGAATGCAAAGCCATGCTGCCAGCAGCATGCTCTCAGCTTTACTGCAGTGCATCAAGATTTTATTTGCTTTATCCATAAACCCCTCTTTGTTAGTTCTCTGTCTTTTCAGTCCTCTATGGGGGGGGATACTTTCTAGCAGTCATGCTGCAGAAGACTTGTAGCAATACAATAAAGCAAAATTTCTGCCTCTTTATGAGGCTGCCTATTTCATTATGTTTAAGGGAACCAAAACATTCCCTGACACACTCCTCTAATTTGGGAAGTTGCAAAGATTTCACCAGTAGATGCAGCAGAGACTTTTATATTTCTTTGGGAGTACTGTAGCAGGTCTATATTGGATACCATATAAAAAGAAAGAAGGGTTTGGATCTGAATAAGAAATTTTGGTTGAACTGGCAGGGACTTGAGATGACAGTTCCGTAATTAATTTTTAAATGTCTATGCTTTTAACATTAGATTTTTTTAAAACTGGATTAAAATCCTGATGCTTTTGTATTACTGTGAAACTTGATTGGCAAAAGCAAGTCATTGAGAAATATGAAGTTTCATAATGGAAACAAAGACTCCACGTCAAAGAAGAATGAGTTAGAAAAAAGGCTGTTTTCAGCACAATAAGACTTTGATTTATTTTGGTGTGATTTATTACCTGGATAAATTTGATGCCTGATATTAAACTCACCATTCATTACTCTGTAAACATGGACACAAAACCCTCTTTATTTTGCTTCCTGTAAAGTGTCAGTTGCATCTGGATTGCCCACATTCATAAAGATTCTCAGATCTGTACTTCAGCAACGTGATCTGCAGAGCCTTCTCCCAGACAGGAGTGGAGTGCTTTAACATGTAGGGACAGGAAAGCAGTACGGATGTGGCAGATGTTGCTGGGAAGATGAATGTCAATTGCATTTTCCCACAACAACCTCATCTGTGTGTATCACACACTGACGAAAAAGTCAGTGAATTTTTTCAAATGCATTTCTGTTAATAGCACCCTGATCAATAAAAAAAGTAATGCAATGTTTGCAAATACACAAATGTTTCTTTTTTCATTTCTTCCACACTTGCAGTCTACATAAATACAAATCATCTTGTGTTTCACAGGAGAACAGACTGTGCAAGTCACCAATTAGCCATGTCGCTAATTATCCATACTATACATCTGAGTTTTAATTTTCTTAGCTAAAATTCGACATTTCAGTGTCTTAGCTAAATTCAGTACTTGCTGCAGTCTCTTTGAGGTAGGAAGAAAACTAATGAGAATTTAATTTTCTCTAAAGGTTGACTGTTACCATCCTCCGTAATTTATCTCCTGTCTTCCAGTCTCTGATTGCCTTAAAGAAAGGCTCAAAGAGGTGTGTGTAGCTTTTTTCTCTTATACATCCAGCTTTCTTCTGCTCTTCTAAACTTCTCTACACCTCTGTGATTAACAGAAGGCTAATAGCTCTGGGGGTTTCACTGGGATCTATGTTCTGTTTGGTGTGTTTGTTTCAATCACATTTTCTGGAGATAAGTGACAAGGGCAAAACCTTATCTTGATTCTTCTAATGGAGGAAAAAGTTGCACATGAACCCTATGGACTCAAAAGATCAGATGGAAAATAGAAAGAACAAAAATGTCACTTTGCACTTTGCTTTGAAATCTCGCAATTCTTTGGGACCTGACTCATGGCTGTGCTGTGCTAGGACTTAGCAATGATATGATTGTTCATTTCTGCCTCCCTATTCCGTGCTTCTCAGAAGTGTTTTGAGAAAAGAGCTTCTCCCTTTCCACTTTGTCAGATCATCTTTCCTGCCTATATCCTGTTTTTGTGGCCACAGCAGCCCCCACACTACTGTGTTCACACTCACAGTGCTGCTGGCAGGGAGATGATCACAGATACTGCAAGAGGAGTGGAGGCAGAGGGGCTGTGAGTACTTTAGCCCTGGGGCGTGGGCTCCCACGTGGGCTGGAGCAAGGGTCCTCTGGCACAAAACCATCTTAGGTACTCCACTCCCACTTGTAGTTGTCCTGAGCTCAGGCAGCACACAAATCCCATCTCTACCTGTGGCAAGAGACATTTCTGTTTCACTCCAGGTATTCTTGTCCACCTGATAAAGGTCATAGGATATGTTTTCAAGGGCAAATGGGCCAGGAAGAGGCTTTACAGAGACATGTGGCTTGTGTGCACTGCATGGAAATAAGGGTACCCTTGAGTGCTCTTCAGTGTGTTGGGTGCACACAGAGTTCATCTCTCCGAGTACCAGCTGGGCTGCCCTAGAACATGCCCTGAAGGTACTTTTGCAAGCAAGTAAGATGGATAGGAGGTGAATATGGCCTTGAGCCTCAACTTTGTGACACTGCTGCACCACAGTGGAGTTGCACTCCAGAGATTAAAGGCTATATTAACATTTAGGCTGGTATTTGGCTAACCTGATGCTTGCATGTTCCTGAGATCATCATGTGCAAGGTCTGCTTAGCTTGAGAGGCACTTGATGTCCTTTGGTGTTGATGATAACAGAAGTTAAGGCTACAATGCATAACAAAAGTTAAGGCTACAATGCACCTACATTTTTGCAGTCAGCATGCATATAATCCTTCGTCCTAGATGTCTCTGAGCTGCTAATACCTGCTTAGAGCTCCAAGTGTCTCTACCTTGGTGACATATGCAATCTGAGAGAGCCTATCTTCTGTATTGCACCTGTCCCAAAATATGAGAAGCAGGAATCCTGTCTTCTGGATGCACCAAAACCTAAAAAACCCTAAACAGACAAACAAAACCAAACTCCCAAAACCTTTCACAGAGATGCTAGAAATTCAAGTCCTGATCCCTCTGGGTCTAAGCCCATCTCTTCTGTAAAAAGTGCCTAATTCAACAGACTAAAGAATATCCTTCAGTGGGTCTCAGCTCTTTCAGTTTGTATATAGTACACTGGATGAGGGCTGGTGTGCTCATCCCAGATCAGTGCTCTAATTTAAATTAAATCCCTGCTCTAAAACAGAAGAGAAGGTATCCAAACATGAATCTTCCACCTCCAGGGTGAATTCTCTTGCCTCTGGACTACTGGGCGTCATCTGTGCCACTACATCCTCTCCTCCTCTTTCCGTGTACAGTCACTGACCTGGTTTAGCTTGCCTCTAATTGTAAGAAGGAATCTGCTCGCAGCCTGGATTCAGGCATCGGTGCTTTAGGAGAAGTTTAACTTACTACTCATCCTTCTCCTGGCATTTCCTAGGTCATGTTCAGCATCTTTGCACCCATGCTGCATGAGCATCTTGGTCTCCTTATGGGGCAAATGAAGAGCTTGTGAAAGGCAGTAGGTGCCTTCACGCTAAAGGGTGAGAATGAAACCTAGATATTACATATCTATCCCTTAGTGTTTTGCCCAAGCCACACAGGATGTCTCTGAAAGTGGAGTGAGCTGCCAGAAGTTCTCACAAGTCCCGTGCTCCCATCTGAAATGGGAGCATTGTCTCTCTCCTCCTGTCTCTTTTCTCCCTCTGGAGATCCATTTCTATCTTTGCTGCTTTCCTGTGCTGATATAAGCAGATCCCCATGCCTAGACTGTGCCTCTGTTTCAATTTGTAAGCCTTTGGGCAGGTTTGTGTCTTCCTTTTTGTTTCACATCTATATCACCATTAGTACTATCAACATAACCTGTTTTCAGCAGGACCTGATGGACTCTTCTGGGATATGTTGAACTTCTTACAGGATGGGGCCTTGAATAATAAGTGTATGTGGCCACTTACTCACCTGAAGCTGGCTGATTACCAGGTCCATCCTGTAATCATTTGATCATCCCACATACATTTATTTGGCAGAAGCAGAGCTATTGTTAGCCAGTCAATATTGCTCCACACAGTGTCATAAATACAAGATTTCTCACGGAACTTCAGCATTTCTGCTTCTGAAGACAATCTTGCACAAATGAAAGGGCTACATTTCAGTCCAAAAATTTCTACTGTGGCAGAGAAACCTAATGAGATGAGAGATAGGGTATATAGAGTAGGATGTCTGTCTCTTAGGGAGGGGAGGATTGATGTCCCAGTGCCAAAAGCAATGATTTATTAAGTGAGCCATGGCTGCAGGGTCTGCGAATGGTGCGCATCCTCCTTGGATTCATCATATGTCTTTAAGTACTGTTTGTGAAAGACATCTCAGGTGGAAGGAACTTGGTATTAAGGACACCTAACTCTTGGTGGTATGTAGAGCAGGGGAGAGAGAAAACTCCCCATGGCTTCCTCCTTAACATCTGTCATGATCAGGAGAGCCTAAGAGCAGTTTTGGAGGGTGGCCTTCTACTCCGAACACCAACTAAATATCAGAGTGGAAAGATTGGTTTGGGTAGATTTTCTTTCTCAGGAAGTGACAGATAATGAGTGCTGATACACAAAATCACTTCATTTTTTGTGTGATAACTGGGATTCAAAACACATTGGTTGGCTGGAGACCAAAAGGCAGAACTGTTTGCCACAGGAAAGCCCATTGGGTTGACAGTGAAAAATTAAACAGATTTTGCAACTGGTGGTAAGACCTAGTTACAAGTTTTCTCACAAGCTTGAAATTGGCATGATTGTAATTTTTGAGGTCAGTTACGAAAATTCAATGCTGGCTACTGAACTTTCTTTCAAAACTAACTAGGATTTGGCAGGGGGAAAAAAAATACTGAAGGGATTTATCTTCTGTTTACCGCAATGCTAAAGACAGAAATACCAGTTGTCCTTTTTCAGTAGTCAGTGTGTCAATTTGTGATGTTTTGGGAATGTTAGTCCATTGCCTATACTGTCAGAGGGTGTAAGTGGAAAGAGGGGCATTGGCGTTTGGCTCTGGATGTGCCGAAGGTGCTGACAAAGTCTGTGGAAGTGTACTGAGTGAAAAAAAGCCAGTGTCTTCTTGACTCAAAACCAGAGTAGGCAGGAAAAGAAAAGAAATAGTGAGAATTCCTGGAATTTATTTGTGTTTTATTGGCCAGCAAAACAGATAAGATTTGGGCTATGCATGACAAATGGGACTTTTTGACATGCACATTAACACCAGGTCGCGGCCGTTCTGAACCGCTGCAATCCATTAACAAGGGTTTCAGCCATAGGAGGAGGGAGAAGTCCCCCAAGTTACGCTGTTTCCCCGCGGAAGCTCTCGGGAAAATGACACCACGCCGCGCTCGCCGCCGCGGGCGGGGGAGCCCGGGCCGAGCGGGGCCGGGCCCGGCCGCCGGGGGAGGCGGAGGCGGGAAGGGGGGCCGGGCACTGAGGGCTCCGCGGGGCCGCCGGGCCGGGCCGGGCTGTTCCCCGGGGACAGGGAGGGAGCGGGCACGGCACGGGCGGTGCCCCCGCCGCTGGTGGGCCCCGCCAGCCCCGGCCCGAG
>JAYRBT010000139.1:50929538-50940646 GCA_036023395.1 Myiotriccus ornatus
CTAACGGGCTCCATCTGCCTGGGGAGTGGCCCTGACCAGGAATTGAACCCGGGTCTCGGCGGTGACAGCGCCGCGTCTTTACCACTAGACCACCAGGGGCTCCTTGATCACATGTGATACCTTCTAGGAAACTGCATAGCTCTGGGAACTTGGCTATAGGTACTTTACTTCCTAGCTATACTTCCCTAGCCATTTTCCTCCTTTTCTTGTGTTTCCCTCCAAGCACATTTCTTTTTGAGTTTATCCTCTGAGTGGCAAGTGCTGTTGCTGGGCAGGAAGCTGGCCCCAGGGATTTGGGAGGGGAGAGCTTGGATGCAGCCTTTCCCTCCCTCCAGGGCTGCTGCGGGCGTTTCCTTCAGTGCCAATCCCAAACTGCCAGCTGGGGTTTGGCAAGGAGAGGCACCTGCTACACCCTGTTCCTGATGGTACGCTCTCCTTTAGGGCATGCAGTGCCTCTGGCTGTGCTAGAAAACCACTGCTTCCCCATCAGCAGGCAACACCAGCCTCTGCTTTGCCTGCCTCCTTTGCAGTAATGCAGAGAAGAAAAGGGCTCCCTGGTTTATTTGCCTCTCTTGTGTCCTTTATAGATGCAGTGACACTAAGCCAGACCTCATTTACATGTAACTCACTGCACTTGTCCCTTTAAATTATAAATACACAGAACTGTCTATAAAATGGCTTAATAGGTACCTCTAACATATAATTAGCATTGCATGGGCTCCTCATCTGGGCTAGTACAAACAAGCACAACTTCTGCGCAACTACTGACACCAGGCATGGGCTGTCTGAAGAAGAAAGCATCTGTCAGAGGCAAAGTGGACATAAGCAAGCCTGTGTTGTTACCATGGGGTTAACACAGAGCCCCCAGAGATCTGAGTGCCCCTAAGGATGCCTTGTTTTCCTTGCAAACATGCTGCTAGGTAGAGCCAGGGTTTTCAGCCAGTGGGCAGCCCTGCTCAGTGACTGTGTGATAGATCCTTGCCTGAGCTGACATAAATCTGGAAATCTGCACGAAATGTTTCTATGGTGCATGCACGGATTAGTTACCCCATAAGTGCACAGCCAGCCTGAAAGTTCTGGTGATCTTAGACAGTGTTGTTCTGCTTGTGTAAACCTATAGTATGGTAAGTCTGAAGTGTCCAGGATTCTGGATTTGCCATGCTCATTCATGTTATTCAATTGAGTTGAGCATGCATGCTGAGCCAAACAGGTTCCTGAGCTTTCAGATCTATTGAATATCCACAGATCTCTTGTGCAAAGTATGTGCAGTCAGTTTGGAGGCTTCCTGAAATTTTGGGTTTCTAACATGTAGTCTACAGAACTGATTCACACATATTTCCATATGGGAAATCCCAGAAAAAGTGTTACGGAAGTCTGACTGTTAAATGAATGTAACTTTCTATCCTTAAGGGCAACTCAACTTGCCAACAATCATGGTTTTATCCTCTGAAAAGAAATTCTGAAGTTATGCTTGGCTAACCTTAATTATTTGGCAATTTAATGTTTGCATTCTCTTTTCTTCAGAGCAACTGATATGAGCCTGCTTTTGGGACTCAGGAGTACCACCAATTAACCAGAGGTAAATGCTCTTCTGGTTTTCTCCCTCAGTCACTTCACATCTATTCCTACTTTTTTTTTTTTTTTCTTGAATTTACTGGACTCATTTACAGGCTATCTGCCAGGACAGCAGTGAGCAGAGTTAGGTGGGATGCTGTTAGACATGGACAATTGATCCTGTCTTGAAGAGAGAGTAATTTGTGGGGCCAAGCTTAGATGGTGACCCCATGCCATCACCACAACCAACAGAGGGAAGCTTACCTTCTCCTATCACCCGTGGGCCTGAGAAACTGGACTGTTTCCAGTGTTAAATATAACATGGGTAATTCAAAGGTGTGTGTCATGTCACACAGCACTGAGTGTGAATCAGATCATATTGCAGTGAGAGAAAAAGCCCCTGTGGATGGTCTTGAGAAGCAGCTCCCAGGGAACCCGGGTGCAGATGCAGTTTCAGGCTGGGGTGCAGTGTGTGAGGAAATTTTGCTGCTCAAGGGCAAAGTGGGCAGTCCTAGGTCTTCCTGGGTACGTTTGGCCTGGCAGAGTTCCATGCCTGTGCATCCGTGTTTATGTACAGGGGTACCTGAGTGTACATGGGCTGCAGTGATTTGGCAGGGGCTGTGTGGCTGTGATGTGGGCCGGGCTCAGCCCTCAATAAGTATGGAAGATGTGCAGCAAGAAACTCATGAGTGTATTGTGGGAGATCCCCAAGGCATGTGGGATTTCTCCTTGCCAAAGGAGATGGAAATTCTTGCAGGAGATGCCCACCTCATCATCAGCACAGGATGGAAGGGGAGGTTTTGGTCAGAGGGAGGTGGCACCCCCTCCCACGCATCAAAGGGAAATGGGAACTCTGCCTTCGTTTGCGCTGTGTGTTTAGATTGCAGGCTTTGCAGGCAGGCACTGTCCCTTACTGTTTGTACAGTCCTTGACCCAGGAAGTCCTGACCTTTGCCAGGGCACCCAGGCACCTCTGCAGTACTAATGAACAGTACCATACCCCACAATATTAACTCTTTACGTGCTCTCTACAGCAACCCCTGGCTGCAAAGTCAGACGGGCTCACGAACAAGATGATTAGGAGGATAATTCTGTTCAGATGTGAAGGAAAGGATGTGGGTACCCACTGCTAAGCTACTGAATGTGGGAATGGGGGTAGAAATTAGTTTCCTGGAGGCAGCTGAATGAGATTTGACCAGTGACTAAATCACAGTATAGAGATGTTTGTAGGACAAGGAGGGCATCTGCCACTTGGTTTCTAAGTGTCTGTGTAATAGGAAAAGGTTTTAAAACACTGGAGAGTTTATATCTGGAAGCGTGAGAGGTGGTGGAAATTTGGTTGAGTGAAAGTGGAAATAAGGAGGTTTAGGAGTTCAGTTGCCCTGTCATAGTCAGGGTAGCATCTCCTCCTCTGAGCCATAGTTCTATAAAAATGGATTGGTTTTGTACCTCTGAGATACCAGGCCAATTAGATTCATGACATACTTGAAGGGAGCGTGAACTCTTGGCAGCAGGAACTCCAAGCCCTTACTTGCAACGGCCTTCAAGGGCAAGTAATTACACTTGGCTCAGTTTATGTGTCAATATTTCACAGAATTAATGAAATACCCCTCTACTGAGACTACAGGTACTCTGCCCTTTAAGATTAGCTCAGGGGAGAACTGATTGCTGCTCCTCCCAAAAGTTCAAATTCCCTAACACTTTCAGAGAGTCTTTATTTCTCTTCCAGCTAAGCTAAAGTCGTGTGAATTCAGTGAATTAGAAAAAGTGAGACACTCCCTAGTGCTATTTTCAGTCACTTTTGAGATTAGATCAAGTTGCCCTTTCTTCTGAAATGAAAGTAATCCATTTTTATGTGTTTGTTACACTCTATGTTACTAGCATGAGAAAATCAATATCAAGGCGGTCAGTCATTTCAGTGTTGTGCTTATTATGTCTAATACATTAAATTTTCTCATTGAGGGAATTGAGAGGTGTGGATTTTTGAGATGCTGATGATAGAGGGCTCTTGAGATAAAAGGTGAAAAGCAAAAGAGCAGAAAGGGGGGAAACAAGAGGTTTAAGGTCAGGTGCTGGCATTATTTGACATGTTTTCTAAAAGTAATTTCTTTATTAGGAAGAGCATTTGGACACTGCTGATTGCTTTATTTCTGTTCTGTTCTTCATACGTACACACACTTCTATCCATCCATATATCTCACATTTTATTTTGAATGTATGTGCACATCCTTCTTAATCTGTTTTTGTGTTGAAGGTGCGCTCATTAAAATCCCTAAAAACCCACTTAGCATCCCATGAAAGACAACCGATAGCTTTAATACACTGGAACCATTTGGAATGCCATTCCTCATCCTGGCGTCTTAGAGGAAGCTTTTGGGGTGCTTTGTTGTCCCAGCCTGTAGAAATTTATTAGGCAACAAGTCGTTGGCTTCCTGGCTTTTCATCTAGATACCAAATGTTCCCTATCTGGGCCCTTTTCCCTTTGATCTCACACCCTTGGCGTGGAGCCTTGTTAGTCTCTTGTTTTTTGTGACTTCCCCAGGGATGGTGGGATGTTTGTGTTGTGTGTCCTCCTTTGGATTCTTTATGTACACTTTATGAATTGAAACGGAATTTATTTTTTTTCAATAGGAGACAGGAGATAGAGAGTGCCTGGAATATCACCTTGGACATGGTGTGAGTCCCAGCTTGACCCAGGGGGCTGCCCACTTGTCTCCTTTTTTGAAAAGACTCTGATCACATTTCCCCAAAACCCAAACAGTCAGAATATCCAAATGTGAAAATTTCAGTTAAGGTTTGAAAAGCATATTTTGCCATATAGGCTGCAGCTCTTGACTTTTATCTGCACTGAACTCAAACGAAAAGTCTTCTAGCACCTGGCAGTTGAATCGTGCATCCTTGACAGGAGGCAGATGAGCACAATTTTCCAGCTGGATACTTGAATGTTTTTTTTATCACTGGTCAGGAGTATGCCAGGTCTTGCTGTAAGAACTAGCACCTGGGTACAGAAATCATCACTGGCTTCTGGTGCTTGACTAGGGGACACACTGCAGTCTGGTCCCGCGCTGGCTCAGCTCTACTCTTCAGTGTTACTACCTCTGAGACAATGTTTGCTTGGACCACCAGGTCTGTGCTATAAAATGGCAGCCTCCTGTTTGGCCTCCTAAATGCCTCGGGTCTCTCACCTTCCAGGTGGAGGGTGTGGGGATGCCACCAGGGAGCACCACAGGCTAGAGAGGGCTGCGTGATCTCCCTGGAAGAGCAATTGGGACACATGGAGATGGCTGCACCCAGCCAGTGGTGGCCTGTGCCTTTCTGTCAGGGGGTGTGTGCTTGGCCTTGTGCTGTTGGCTAAAGCGAGTTGAGATGCACTGCTTGCCCAGTCCCAGCAGGCCCCTCAGTGCCTCCACTCTGCATGCATGTCAAATAAACATAATTTTGAAGCACAGTTATAGCAGGCTTTGGGCTCTCCCCTGCAGAAATCCCATCGAAGCTGTCAGCAGGGTCCTTTAGTCTCACGTTCTTGTTCCCCACAGCTGTAGGATCTGTGAGATGAGCTAATGTCAAGAGAAGTTTAAGTCAGGAGAAAGCTAACATTACAGGTGGGACAGGAATTAGTCGTCACCTGCCGTTTGATCCAAAGTGATAGGACATGGTGAGTAGGATTAGTGAGCCACTATGACACACTGGAGGAAGTAAGGAAAGAGAGTACAGTAAGTCTAGAAGTCTTGCAGGTTGGGTGGCTATACTTGTTCTTGACTCCGTTAAAAGTCCCGTTAAAAGTCCTTTTCAAAGCTGTAGTTACTGGTGACGCATTTGTCTGGTGGAAGGGCAGAATTTCCTGAAGGATTTTGTAGAAAAAAAGACAGTAAGTGCCATGACCTACCCATAGCAGGGGGTTCTTCCAGGAGTAACAGGTGAAATGGAAAGGCAAAGCCCGACTCTCTTCAACCTGAGACATAGTCACAGGCCAAAGGTATTGCTGTACAAAGCACTCTGCAAAAGTGATACCAGTGCAGTGGTAACTTTCTTCTGTTTTGTGCAGAAAAAAATTCAGATCCTGTTTTGGATTAGAGCAGATGGCCCAGGTTTGAACTGATACATTTAAAAACCCACACAGAGTCACTCCTATAAATTTGTTTCTTCTTTCAGAAGACTGAAAACTGGGTGTGAATTCCAGGGAAAGGGTTAAGTGTATCAGGAGATTGTCAGCCATTGGTCTGACTTTAAAACAAGGTGCCTGAGGGCATATCTTAACTTGACATGTTGCATTGTTAATTTACAGTTTGGGTGTGGAGGGACCTGCCTTCCCTTCTTTGTAATCTATGCAGGTGTGCACAGGACTTCAAAGCCAGTTGCAGTGGAGCTTATGTCTGTGAGAAAGCCTCAGCTGAACAAAAATGTGCTGGGAGATGTGAACCTCAGCTCCCTTGTGCAACTGCCTGTACGTCAGTTTGGAAATGTGGATTTTTGCTGGATATTGTTTTTGCAGAAGGGGTTTATCCCTTTTCTGCCACAAGTCCCAAAGCTGCAGATCTTAGGTTTTTATGCTATAGTGAGATTCTTAAATGATTTTTAAAGATGTGTTTGAAATCACATAAGCACACTAGTCACTTTATGTTTTTTTCTCTGCTTCCAGATCACTTGTGAAATACTCCGGATTTCTACCATTGTTTTAATTAGCAGTATTTTGAGGCATCTCAGAAGAGAGCAGTTTAACCCAAAAACTGATCACAGGCTTTTCACATTAAGAATTTGCTATTGATTATTTCTCACATGAAACTGGGCAGCTAAAAGCTATTCTACTGGTCTGGACCTGTTGACTAAAGCTCTTTAAACATGGAATAGCTCAAATGCACAGAAACAGTGCATGGTGAAGCACTAGTGGTCGTGCTCCTCCAGACCCTGTCTGCAGTCATTATTTATAGGAAGTGGGGCTCTTGGTAGGTTTAGCAGGGCACGGGCTGCAGTTTTGCCTGCACAGGCATTTGCACACAGGTACCTAACCCTGAAAACTGCACAGCTGAACAGAGCAGAGATCAGTCTATCCTATTTTTAATCTTTCAAGATGGAGGGAAGAGACCTCAGCTCTGTATTCAGAATTATTAAGCCTTTTATTTTTTCCATTTTTGACATTAGTATAGAACAGTTACAAGGAAACTAAGTGTGTCAGTAAAACTGGACTTCACAACTGTTGCTGATTTATTAAATGGCTCCAGTTCTTCATTGTTGCTTGTTATTGTGATCACAATTATGGAAAGAGTAATAGCAATTGATTCCTTATGGCTCTGCTTTGTTCAGTAATTTCTTTTATAGGTTTCTCTGTCCATTTTATGTTTCCACTTATCAATTCTTTTGGACCCCATGGAATGAAATTCAGCATTGCTATATAGGGGATGGTGTTTCAGCTGCAGTTGTACAGTAGAGAGCATTACTCTTTGTCTGCATTTTTTATTTTTTTTGAAGTTTGGTTTTGGTCTGATGCAGAATGAGACTTGCACCTTTCAAACACTTTTGGGGAAATGCACAAGGGTAGCAATCTCTGATGGCCTGGTAGGCTGCCACACTTTCATGTGCCGTGGAGGTGAGGCACGGGTCATCTGAAAATGGTCTGTGAAATGCTTACTGGCTCCAGCTGTTGCTAATGCCTGACTGCAGTCATAGCTGGGAGTTGGCAGGAATTGCCAGCATTTTTAATTAAAATGTTTGTAGCTATAACAGTAAAATTATGAGTTTGTAAAACAATCATTTTATATAACTTTATATCCTCTCTCTGCAGTTCCTCTCATCTTCTAACCACCAAAGACTAATTGAATACAGAATGGTCTGGGAATTTTTGTTTTGCTTGTTTTGCAGAGGTCATGAGACCTTGTAAATGCTATGCTAGTGTTTGGCATCCTCTTTTGGGACAGAAAAGGTCCAGACTGAACTTCTGACTTTACCACATTCAAACATTTTTTCTTGTCCAGGGAAGGAATGAAACCCCATGATATCTGTATCCCAGGTGAGTATTCGATGTACCAAGCTATTAAGTCTCTCCAGTAGGAGCAGTTCCATTTTGAATTAAATATTCATTAGTCCAGAAAGAGAGAGGAGTTACTCTTTTACTAGCATTCAAACATAAAATGTCCCTGAAGCCTCTGCTGTTAATATTCACCTCATTACTCATGATTGATGAACAGATTCCTTGATCTATCCAGTATGTCTTATTCTTGTAAAAACAGGGTTCTTACTGTCTTTGAATCTGTGGAGAGTTTAAAGGAATTGCATCATGCTAAATAGATTTAAGAATGTAATTTCTGTGAGTGAGAGCTTAAATCACTGACCTGCTTCTCATGAAATTTTATGGAAGCCTTGAAGGTCATGAGCAGAGTTTTAAGTGGAAACTCGGCATGGAAAACATAGCCCAGGCAGCTGAAATGACAGCCTTAGAGGATGGAGGTGATATCACTGCACTGGTCAGGGACAAGAAAAGACTGCCTAGAAAGATGAGTAAAATAAAAATAAACAGTGGGTTAGGCTCCATAGCCTGGTCTTTTGGGGAACTTCAGGTTATCACAAAACCCTGCATTAAATGGTGCAACATGTCCTAGGCAGGAGATATCACAGCTGGTGGCCAAGGACTGGTGTGCACAGCTCGCCTGGGAGGGTGCCCAGGCTCCAATTGTGCCTGTTCTTATCTGTTACTTTCTGCTGCTGGTGTCAGACGAACAGAAGTTGTCTCATTTTAAAGCAGCAGTACAATGCAAATGACTGTGTGACCTTTATAAAGGAAAATACTTGCAAGCCCCTGATTTTTTTTTAAGCTTCAGAAAAATGAATACAGAACAAAAAATAAAAATATGAGAAGGGGAATTAAGAATATGTAGAAGGACATAAATGTGGTGAAAGAAACCAAGAGAGAAAAGAACAGAAAAGAAATTAATTTTAGTAATTACAGCAGGTTGTTTACTCCCCAAATGTTAGCCATTTATGCCAGAGCCATAAAGTTAATAGTTTTTTTTGTTGAAAGAGGTTGTGTATTCTCCTATCCAGTCATTGTTAACTGGCTTCCAAATATGATGACTAAGCAGAATATCAAGTTATAATTGAAAATAAGAATGAATTTAAGCTTACCAGTTACAACATTGAATAGTCCTGTGTCAAGCAGGGTAATTACAGGGGTTTTTCTTGTGTTTGCTCTTTAGATGAAGAAAAATTATGTGTTTTTTTTCTCTTAACCCTCATCAGAGATGGCCAGGAGAGAAAGGGTTCTAGCTAAGGCAGCAGAAAGCCTGCAAGGAAAGGTAACAAGAAAACTTGTGGAGTGAAATGAACAAGAAAACCCTTTTGAATGGGACTCTGGACTGAAGAGAGGCAGTATGCTGCAAGTGACAGTGGCAGCAGAACTTTTCCATGCCTTCAGAAAGGGGTATTCACATACCAGGGAACACTGACTATTTGGTTTTAGGAAGGGAATTTTGGTAAGAGAGTTTAGTGGAGATAAAGATGCAGATGGAAAGCGTTGGCAGAGATAGGGTACACCGGGACAGTATTCAGGGGATGGAGTACAAGGGCGTGTGGATTGGTCCTGGGGGTCTGCCCGTTAGCTCATTTCTGCTCTATTGAAGGCATGCCCCACAGCCTGAAGGGCTGCTCATGTCAGCAGCTCCCAGGACACTGAGCACACGTGGCCACAGCTGATTAGGGTATCTCAGAAGATGAGTCTTCCACTGGGTGCATTATTTATTTCTTTGCTCCCCAGCACTTGCACATGGATCAAAGAGAGTAAAAGTCCATCTCCCTATGGAGAAGCCCCCATCTTTCTTTGCAATTCCCTGGGATGAACTGTACCTTGAGGCTACCTGCCCACTTGCTGCCCTCTCCCAGCAGCTCCTGGCTCTGTCTAAGCCACTGCTGAAAAACTCCTCAGTTAGGATCAGCCCAGGCGTATCTTGTATTTAAAAATAACTTACAGACATTCTTGCCCCATGAGATTTTCTGAAAGGTTTTGCAGACAAAAATCAACAGTGAATGATGGCAAAACATGGAATAATATGAAAGTTTTAGGCACAGTTTCCCACTGAGAAGCTTGGAAGATGATATGCTTTTAAAACATTTAACAAGACAGTGTCCTTTCTGCTGTGGACTAATCTGTCTGTGGAATACACTTTCACAAGGTGCAGAGCTATGTTAGACAGGAAACTTATTTTAGTACTCAGTTTCCTTTGTGTGACCCCTTCGACCATTTGGGAATTGGACATGTGTGAAGATAGGAAATGCAAAATAAAGCGTTAAGGGAGCAGCCAAATTTCAGATCTCCTTTTCTCCCCTGACTCAGCTTCATGCTGTTTCCTTGAGTCCTGTCACTGGTCATGAGAGTGAAAACACTGGTACCTGTCCCTCTGCTTCCCCTCATGAGGATGTCAGAACTGCAATGACATCTCCCCTCAGCCTTCTCTTCTCTAGGCTGAACAAGCCAAGTGACCTCAGCCGCTTCTCTTGTGGTTTCCCCTCAAGACCTTTCATCATCTTCATTCCCCTCCTTTGGACATCGTCTAATAGCTTAATATCTTTCTTATATTGTGGTGCCCAAAACTGCACACAATATGCAAGGTGAGGCTGCCCCAGTGCAGAGCAGAGCAGAAAAATCCCTTCCCTCGACCGGCTGGCGATGCTTTGCCTGATGCCCCCCTGGACATGGTTGGCCCTCCTGGCTGCCAGAGCACTGCTGACTCATATTCAACTTGCCATTGATCAGGACCCCCAGGTCCCTTTCTGCAGTGCTGCTCTCCAGCCTCTTGTTCCCTACTTTATACAGATAACTAGGATTTCCTTGTCCCAGGTGCAGAATCCAGCACTTGCCCTTGTTAAACTTCATATGTTTGGTGATTGCCTATCTCTCTGATCTGTCAAGGTCTCTCTGCAGGGCCTCTCTGCCCTTGAGAGAGTGGATAACTCCTCCCAGTTTGGTGTCATCAATAAACTTAGTATTCCTTTGAGTCTTACCTCCAAGTTGTTAATAGGCTTGATGTAGAAAGCTAAAATCAGAATTAGGGACCTCAGAGTTTTTTCTGATGTGGGTCTATAAACATAAAAGCATAAATGGACAATTGCAGAGACTGTCCTGATTTGGAGTTAGGGAGACTTGTTTTTCTCTTTATTTCTATTGGATTTCTTGGTCTTACCGGTCTTCAAGCACCCTTTGAAAATGGCAGGGTCAAAATCATAGAATTGTAGAATTAACCAGGTTGGAAAACACCTCTGAGATCATCAAGTCCAACCCTCGATCCTACAACCATAGTTACTAGACTATGGCACTAAGTGTCACATCCAGTCTCATCTTAAAAACCTCCAGGCACAATGAACCCACCACCTCCCTGGGTGGCTCATTTCAGTGTCAGATTACTCTCTATGTAAAAAATTTCTTCCTAATATCCAACCTAAACCTCCCCTGGCAGAGCTTAAGATCGTGCCCTCTCGTCCTACTGCTGGTTGTCTGGGAGAAGAGACCAACCCCCACCTGGCTACAACCTCCTCTCAGGTAGTTGTAGAGAGTGATGAGGTCACCCCTGA
>JAYRBT010000139.1:50940746-51018551 GCA_036023395.1 Myiotriccus ornatus
CAATCATCTGGGACCTCCCCAGTGAGCCAGGACTGTTGGTAAATGATGGAGAGCAGCTTGGCAAGCTCTTCTGCCAGTTCCCTCATCACCCTAGGATGGATCCCATCTGGTCCCATGGACTTGTGAGGATTCAAGTGGCTGAGCAGGTCGCTATTTCCTCCTGGAATACAGGGGGGCTGTTCAGCTTCCTGTCCCTGTCTACCAGCTCCAGAGGCCAGTTGTCCTGAGGACAATCTGTTTTACTGTTGAAAACTGGAGCCATTTCAGAGGGCACAGAGCTGCCTTGAGCACTGTCCTCTCACTGCGGCTCTGGTCCTCACTGGCTGATTGAGGACAGTCTAATTATAAGTCTTATTTAATAACAAACACTATTTTATTGTATTTGATTCCCATGGGCTTGGAATCTGCCCTGGCTTGGATGCTGTAAGATCCTCACAGTGTGCTGGCAGTTTTCATCCAGCTATAGCTGGTGGCACACTTACAGAGCTGGGAGAATTAATCTGACACTTAGTTACTGGCTCTACCTTCTAATTCCCTTCTGAGAACTGGTCCCTGACTTGGATTCAGGCCACAGCCCAGTACAAACGGGAATGAAAAATAATAGCTTTCTCTTAAGAAAATGTTTCCTTCCAACAGATTTCTTAACTTCCCCTGCATCCAACACGTAATAATTTAAGCAGAATTTGTCTAGTCTCAGTTCGTGGAAGGGGTCTTTTTAAAGGTCTTTTATTTACTATTTTTTAGGTTTCCTTCCATGCCTTCTCTGGTTATGTTAGAGCTCTCTGTTGATAGTAACTGTGAAGTCATGGTTAATCAAAAATGTGATTTTTTTTTTTTACCATGTTGGAAAACTGTGTGAAAACTGCCTCTTCTCACATCAGGGGACTAAATGGGCTCCTTGGCACCTCTGCAAGGTGCCCCCTTTGCCAAGGCACAGGAGGCATACATACACCTCCTGAGGATGCTGCAGCTTCCTCCAGCCAGGGCTGTACAGCCAAGGAGAACGTAGGTTGATCATGACCTTATAGAGAGCCCCTAGGAAACCCTGGACTATGGCAGTCTAGGTACCTGTCTACCATCTCCAAGTACTTGTCAACTAGCCAGTCAAAACGAACTTTCAAAAAGTTTTTCCTTACGGAATGCAGCACCCCAAAAACAGTAACATGCAGTATCAGAAAAAATTGACATCACAACAGCAACTCATAAAACTTACTCAAATGAAACAAAAATAAGAGGAATGCTGAATGGTTATTTAAAAATGCAGCAAATATAATTTTTAATTATCCCAATGCTTCATTAAGTAAAGAAAAAAATCTGCATGATACTGCTTCATGGTTTTACACTCCGGCTACCAGGTCAGGACCTGATGTTCTCTTCAAGACTTTGATTAATAATATTTAATAAAGAATATATCAATAATATGAATAATATTTAATAAAATAATAATAATAATTATATTGTTTCCAAATGCGAAGATGTTGCATACCATGTCCAGCCTCCAGGAACGTGAAAATCCCAGACATATGCATTTGCCATAGAGCAGTGCTGCACGTTTGCTTTTTTGGAGAATCTCCTGAACAGTAAACTCTGAGTGTTGGGGATTTTTTATTGTTTAAATTCCACTGGGAAAAAAAAAATCAACTTGCTCTTTTTTTTTTTTTTTAACAAAACTTTTGTCAAAAAAGCCTTAAGAAAAAGCAACAGGAGTAAAATCGCAGCATGTAACAGTTTGTCATGCATCATTACACTAGAAATACATCCCCCTCACAGCAGAGCCTGTTTACTTGCAAGTAACAAACCCCATCAACTATGCTACAGAAATAACAGACGGGGAAAAATGGAAACAGGCTCAAGATATTTTACTATGATGACTGGTTCCAGTGCTACTGCAGTTACCACCAAGAGCATGATTAATTGAACCTCGTGCTAGCAGCTTGTCTGGGCGGCAGCAGGGCTTTGGCAGTCTCAAGGGCAGCCTCCCAGAGTCCCAAAAAGCTATTCAAGGGGAAAAAAAAAATGACTTTGCCCTTTTGTGCCTGGAATCCGGATGTCTGGCAGAGGGGGCAGGAGAGGAAGGGAGTTGCAGCTCTGCATTGTCCTTCTGCTCGCTTTGCTGACACACCCCGGTATCTTTCTGCTGCGCAGATCTCTTTCAGCTGCCCGGTCTTAAGCGGCTTTGACTATAGGAAGGGCTGAATGCTTTCCACTGATGTCCCAGCAGTCCCCTCCCCACCATCGCAACGGAAGAAGTCTCATGTTCACAGCCTTTCTAAAACATATAGGCTTGACGTTAATATTGATATTGAAGGTCTTCCTGGTCTAGCCTTTTCCCTAACTTACTTTACTTGGGCACTCTCGCCTTTGCACATCCACTCTGTGTACTGCCACAGCTTTGCTGTTGTGGGTGCTGGAGAGCTGCTCACCCATTGCCCACTCATGCTTTCTCCCTCCTTCCATCCCCAGGAATCCTGTTCTGCACAATCCTGACCACCCACAGCATCTGCTCTCCTTCACAGTCCTTCCTGCTCCACCAGGTCCCTCAATTGCATGCTAAAGGGCTTATGAATTCCACTAACCACTGCTTGCAGTCACATCTTTCCTTCACAGAGCAAGCATGGAGTGGGGGGGGAAATTTGCTAAAGAGATGTCATTGAAGTGAAAACACCATCATTCATTTTCAGTCAGAAGAAAAGTAGTGCTGCCCATGGCCCCTCAAAGGCCGGCTGTGGTTCTGCAGCTGGCTGCTGCTGCTTCAGGTGGGTATCCCACTGCTGGCCAATGCAGACTTCTCACTGCTATTCACTCTAGGCAGACCCATCAAATCCCCTGTGCCCCTGTGGCGAGCATGAGATGAGCATGTTTTGGATCCCAGCTCATGCCCTCTCCCCTTGTTTGCTTGTGTCTTATGCATTTGGGTTACAGTGACACCACCCTCTCATCTGCTGGGACCTGCTTGGGCCATTTGGGATCTTGGGCCTCTTTAAGATGGAAGTAGTTCTGTACAGAACAGTGATGGGGACATATGCAAACCTACTGTAACACTCGCTCCTGAATGCATCAAGTAATTTAAATTAGTATCTTTGCTCCCTTGTTTTCTAGGCTGCTGGATCTTCTTTTGGTTGTATCTCTGTTACAGCATTATTCTGCAAAATTTCATATCTCTCTTAACATCCTCTTTTTTTTTTTTTTCTTTCATTTAAAACAACAGTGAGAATCATTGGCTGGTGGTTTTAAAGTTTCTATGTGGTAACAATAGTCAGTAAATACCATTTTTTTTGGTCTGTGATCTGTAGTGCCATGAGGATATTTCTGTATGAAGCAGTTTCAATGGCACACTCTCTTTAATAGTCATTATTTATAGAAGTCCTGCCACACACTCTTTTACCCCTAATTTTACATTTCCTTTCATATTTTTAATATGTTTTAAGGATACTCTTTTCAACAAACCAAACAGATACAGTTCATAAATGAAAGATGACCTTTATCCACAAGGAAAGAGTTCTCATGAATTGCAGGAAGTAATAGACTATATGGGAAAAGCACCTCCTGCTCTTTTTTTTTTTTTTTTATGTTGTACAGCATTTCCTCCAAAGTCCATAACTGTAAAACAGAGCCTTAAGTACCCACCAGAAGCAGACTCCTGAGTGTTTCATATTATTCAGCTTTACACAGTTCCCTGCCTTTGTCCTTAGACAAAAGGCTGCAGTCTATTAAATTTGTCTGCTCAATTTGAAATGAAGGCCATATTAAATAGACTTCATTGTGCACTTCTATAGATAGAAAATGCTTTGGGGGTTATCGGAATGTTGGCTGCAGCCATCTACCACTATTTGGTATAAGTAAATGCTTATTTAACCAGGCTTTGAATGGAATATGATTGACAGACTAGGATTACTCTTTCCATACTCCCATTTCCATTATTTCACCTATTCACTGTGTTTTTCTCCAGCTTCCAAGATACACCTCCCAGGTGCTCTTCTCCTTCACCCTCTCCAATACCTTCCAGGTTTCCATTGTTCTCACGCTCCTACTTCCCAATAATCTGTCTCTTCCTTTATGACTACTCTCCGTTACAGGCATTCATTTACTTCCACTCATGCTATTTTTCTTCATCATGTGATTATCACCTCAGTGTCTGAATAAACCAGGCCAGTTCCATCTGTCAAACCTTTATGCCAAGCATATTCTCTCCTTTCAGGTAAAACAGCTCCGCCAGGCTGATGGGAAAGGGCTCTTGTCTATTCCTATCTACAACTGTTGGATACCAGGAATTGGCTGCTCAGTGCCTCTCCCTCCCTGATGTTGGTAGAATGTTTTTTATCTCCTTTTTCACCCTCCTAAGAGCCAAATAATGTTTGAGGAAACCCTTATCTTTCCCTTTTGCCTATATTTGTGTTGTCATAGGTAGAGCCTGTTGAAGTGGTACTTATGAAAAACTAGTATTTTTGGGTAGATCAGCATTCTTTTCTGACCTAGTCCTCCCATTTTTTATTCTTGATGTGAGCAGAGAGAGAGAGAGAGAATTAAGAAGCAGGCTTTGCAATGCTGCTTCTTTATCGGAAGCGTGTTTGTTTATCTAAGGGCTAGGATGTCCGATCCTTTATAAGTTGCTGTGTTTTCTATTGAGAAAATTTTCAGACAAGAATCACATTCACAGAAAACGTCCAAGCCCAAAAACAGAATAATGAAAAATGAGGAATAAATAATATGTTTCTAGTATGAAATTTGAAGGTGTGTTTTACTACGTAGCTGATGCACAGTTACATGTCTGCAACAGCAAGAATAAAAGCAATGAGGGATATTTGACAAGCAGCAACTCTGACACCTTCCAGAGGCACTATGCCATTATAATGTGCTAGAACATTGCCCAATCCTTCCTCCTTGACTCTTACCAAGTGGCATTCTGGCCCATGTACACCTGCACCCACGTCTGTGAGAGCCACACATACCTCTGCTCACTGATTTAAGTAAGTTTTCCACATTCTTAGTGTCTGCTTTTCAGATGTACTAGTGTGAGGCAACTGGGAGAAAGTAGTAGTTGGTATATCAGATTTTCTAAAACATTTTAATATCATCTTCTCAATGTACACATGTGATAACTACACTTTCCTGGACTCATTTTTCATTTTGTATGCTCAAAACCTACCATTTCTAAATGCAAACTTCTCAGTGGTATAATCTCTAATATAAAGTTATGCAAAACACAGTAGGGAATCAAGCCCAGTGGGACAATAGAAAATTAAGATTAGATTTATTCATCACAAAATGTTCACCTAAAAAAAAAAAAAAAAATCCATCCCACAGAAACTGAATCAAACCAAGTGAAACCAAGGCCATATTAAACAATTTCTGAAAAAAGTCATATGATATAAGCCTATTTTAAAAATAATTTTATTATAATGTGCTAATAATACTGATCTGGGGAAACACCGCTGGAAAAGATAGAAAGCTGGAACTGTGTGGGGAATCATTTATTCTACTTTTTGCTAGCATGCCCCTTAACTCAAATGATGCTTGCCTTCTTCAAGTGGGGTGATTCCTATTCAATTTATTTGATGAGGGTGTTCATCATTGTCATCCTGTTTCATTCTGTGCAGTTTCAACTCTCACTGGCTGAACGATGGAGAGAGCTTCTGTAGTAACCCTGAGTCAGTTCACAAAACCATGGAAATTTTGCACATATTTTGTATAACATAGAAGTGTTTAATAAAGTAGTTCGCTAAAAACTAAATTGTCACTTTGATTTTTTTCAGTATCTTTGGTTCATCATTATTTTACTTCAGAATTTCCTTTAATAGTACCTAAAATATTCAAAATGTCAAGACTGAAGCTGAAATATTTTCATTAGCCAAAAGCATTTAGTCATAACAAAGCCTCCCCACTGACTTTCAGTGGTTGATTGTATTCTTAATTTGCCAGAACTTAAAATAGATTTTTCAAACTTACATGATCTTTTATAAGTCACAAATGAGAGAAAATTGTGTTCTTTGCTCAATTCAATTTTACAGAGGGATGCTTATATTAAAAGTTGTGTGAACTGCTGGGCTCCTGGGAATAGCTTTGGCAGTGAGATGCCCATGATTTTGGGACTTGAAAAATTTACTGCTCAAGCTGGTGCTTGGTCTCACTGAAGTTTGGGGAGGCACACCTTTGCACCCAGCTCGTGTAAGGGTACCAATGTTGGTGGAAGGACAGGGATGCACTCTTGCATTGAGACGAGGTGAAGGCATCCCAGATGGCAGGGACCAGAACTGCAACTCTGGCAATGCTCCTGCCCAACCTGTGCCCCATCCCCGCCCCCCTCTGTTGCAGCTCATTTCTGCAGGAAATACACGTACATTCTGAACCTTAGCATAAGGGACCCATTGTCCCCACACACTGCTACGAGTAGAAACAGAATTAAACATGATTTTAACATTTTATTCCCATCATGTAACTATTAGCTACACTTCCCACATCTGTATCACTTGTCCAGGATGCTTCTGATGTGCCTGTTCATCCTGGCCTCCAGGTCTGCACTTGAGACAGCAGCCAGCACTGCAGCCATCAGGACACATAGAAGGCATAGCAGATTAGTTTTATAGCTGCAGATACAGAATGAGACAAAATCACTAGAAAAGTTACAGTGGCTCACCATATCATTAATGCCATTGGGTTTTATTACAGCTGACTTTTCATACAGTAAATTATCCAGATCAGGACACAGAGACATATCAAAGTGCATAGAGTTTGTGGCACTTGGGTGCTTATCCTTAGAAGAAGAAACTGTGGATCTGAATGCATTTTGAAGTGTGATTTGAAGCAACCTGCACATGAGAGAACTGCAGGCACACTTAGTGCTCAATTTCTGTCTGCACGTTGCAAGGCAAAGCATCACTTTTTTTGGGGTGACTGCCCAGACACCCAGTGTTTCATTTCTGCACCAATGAACAGGCACTTCCTAACTAAAGAGCAGGGATGTGTACTTTGGGTTCAAGGCCTTTAAGAGTTTCCTGTGGATTCATTGAAAAATAATACAATTCACATTTGGTGCAACTTGTAGCTCTTGTCCTATTCACTTCCATCTTCAGTGTGTATCTTGCTTTCCTAAATAAAATCTCTACTGGCCAAACAACCAGCCAGCTTTCAATTTAATGTGATTAGGACTGAGGCTGGAAGGGTTTCTACTCATTGTGATTTCCTCTAGCACCTGTAAGGTTACAGAAAAGTCAAAATCTCCAAAAGGGCAAGGTCACTCTTCATACTTCCTCCTTTCCCTGGAGAAGAATGGGATGCAGCTGTCACCTGTGGTTTTTTGGCTACTTGTGATTACTTTGCAGCCACCTCGGTCTTGTGTTTCCCTCTCTGCCTGGGTTTTCTCCTTCTCTGTCACAACTATAGTGCAAACAAGTGGATATAATAAAAAATATCCATCCTTTTGAAAAGCAGAATCATGTAGACCCCAGACTGTCACAAGCAGTGTCATCCTGGTGTCCTGCACTTCTTCCTCCTGTCTAAACTTCCTGTGAAAGACTTGAAAGCTTGGGGAGCAGAGAGTGCATGAGAACACACCTATCCAGAACCATTCATTTGACCAAGTGCAGAGGCATGTTCATGCAATGATTAATTAGGAACACAGCATGACAAATGGCGTGGAAGCCCCTCTGATAGCTAAAATGCCTCAGAAAAAAACCTGTTTTAATTTATTTTAGGGTTTACACTGATAAGCTGTGGTTCCTTTGCACAGGGTCCTCCCTCTTTAATTCTTCTCTGCTGCAAAATGTGCCTGGAGTTGGACTTGATAAAGACATGAAATTCTTCAATAGAGTAAAATGTCCAGTGCTGCATGGTACCAGATGATAGGAAAGATGACAGTTCTACTGAAGGTAACTAAATATGTCTTTTAACCAGCTGTTCATTTGTAGCCTGTGCAGAACATTTTTAATACATTAACTTGAAACAAAAGAGAGTTGAAACAAATCCCTATGTGTACCAAAAAACTAAAAAGTGAACTAAATACATAAACTTTTTATTTTTAAAATTCTATCCTTATACTTCTGGCAGACCATTAAATCCACAAAATAGGAAGAAATATTGCCTTAAACTTTGCTTAGAAAGTGGGAAATGTACTGGCCTGTAGTCCATTTTTTTTTCTAAGGGAGCACAGTAAACTCCTCAGATAGCCAGATTCTGAGCTGTACAAATAAAGCTCACAATACAAAAATAGCAAGAAGGTTCATAAGTCTAGTCTTCCTGTTTTTTTTCTCCATGACTTTTTGGTGGTCTCAGAAATTACATCCTTGAGTTTTTCCATCCATAGCAGATGGAACAGAGTGTTGAATCTTTAAGAAAAAATTGTTTCCCTTAAAAATGCTTGCTGAGTACTTGAGTTGAACAAGTAGTCTAAGAACCAAACGACTGATTAAAATGCAAAACATATTCAGTTTCATTGATTAAAAAATTGCCAATAATTTCATTGCCACAACTTTGAGAAATAATCTGAAATAATTTATAGATGATTGGAGGTTTAATTTGTAATCTGGAAAGTAAATTAGGACATGGAAGGTCTACAAAAGGGGAATAAATTTAAATCTCTTAGTCCTTTGATATAAGAACAATAAAGGAGTATAAAATGTGAGGCTATCCACAGAAGCAAGACATTTCTGCTTTTTAAGTCCAAAACAAAATTGGATTTTTTTCCAGGATTAATGTGGGTTTTTTCAGATTTATGTAGTAAGACCAAAATGCAGTCTTGACTGAAAATATTGAGAAAGTTGTACTGAATTCTGTGAACAGATTTAAGAATTATTTTGCAAATTTTTAACATAACTCTTTCTTTTCAAAATTAATATTTTGGGCCTTTTTAAAGGAAGTTATCGAGGTTGCATTTAGTTACATTTATTTTTCAAACTATTAATGGAATGAAATAAAATATAATATTTTATTTCCCCCCTTCCCAAATGGTTGTTAACTTTTCAGCCCCTCCACAGATTTTCCTCTCATGGTATTGCACATCAGCTACTGATTAATCACATAGCTCCAGCCACATCTGGTATTCCCTGTTCCCTACTTAGGTAGAGGATTTTCTTTTGGAAGTGGGAAGATGCAGAAATGTAAGCTCCCCTCCTGAAACCAACAGCATTGTCTTGGATTTACTTGAGTAAAAAGGAAAGTAGGATTTATCCCGTGCTATTGTTTTATTTGTATGAGAGGCTTTCTTGCATATGTCAGTGGAAAGGGAGTTCTGGGGAGTTTCAGTGTGATCCAGAAGCATGTCCTGTACTTACTTAGTAGTGCTGTGTAGGTGATGGGACAAGGGAGTTCCCCAGGTGTCCCCACGGGATCTGCTGAGCCCTCTGGGTCATCCCTCCGGCCCCTGCCTCCACCCCAGCCAGCACTCATCCCATGCACATCCTTCCCGTGGTGGACACCTACCCCTATGTCCTCTGCTGCTTGTAAGGAAACAAGCAAGGATGGAGGGTCATTGAAGACTGCACAACTCCAGAAACTGATCCATTTGACATTTGAGGGCCAGGGTTAAGTCCAGAGATAGAGCAAATGACTAACATCTCCTCAAAGCTTTAATGGTAAGGTGACATTAGCCAGCTGAAGATCTGGTCAGTAGCTACTTAATGAATATTAATGATAGAAAAAAAAAGATGGTTAAACTTTTAGCCATTGCTTTATAGTTTGAGTTCTGTCTGAGATTTAGGACCTTGGCCAAATCAGTGCTCTTGTGAAGTGGAGGCAGGAGCTTTTCCTGCATCTCTGCTTATGCATTATAGGTCACAAAGCACTGCCATACCTGAGCAGAGGCAGATGTATGTGCATCAAGGGCAAGAGTATGCGTGCTCAATGAAATAGAGGGTTCAGCTGCACTTGGGTGTGTGGGTGGGGGCAGGGGGAAAGTAGTTTTCATTCATTACTCAAAACAAATCCACAAATCACATGGGAAAAAAACTGTGGAACTCTAATCTCGGGGTATAAGCCAGTGTCTATGTACCACCTTTTCCTGATGTCCTGCATGTGCTGTACCTGTTGGCAGATGGGACACGTGTGAGTTCCTGAATATTTTTTCTCCTTCTCTGACACTGATGACTGCTGTATTGAGCAGGCCTGATTGGCAGAGCCAGTCCAAGGATTAGAGCTCATTCTGTTTTCTTTTTGCCTGTGCAGAGCTGTTGGATGAGAACAGTTTAGACTGTGTTCAAAAGCCTGCAGAACAAACTTAACATATTATCACTAGACAGGCTGGTAGACAGACTTGCATATGCATATTTTTGCTGCAGAAGTACCTGTGACTACACAGAGAGAAACAGCTTAAGTAAAACACCACCTAGAGCAATGAACTTTCTCTGGCACTAGAATTTTTTATTGACAAGAGGAATTAAAAAAAACGGTAGTTTACAGCGTTTGGGAGACTGGCTTAAACTTGCACAATACTAATGCAACCTCTGACCTTTGTTCAGTCCAGGAAGTTTCTGACATGATATGGGTGCTCAAGCAGGGAAGAGAACAAGGAAATATGTCTCCAGCCCTTCTGGCTGAACACAAGGTGAGTCCTATGGCTGATGGTGCACAAAGACTGAAGACCTCAGAAGGAGCACAGTGAGGGGGATTGGAAAGCGATGGATCACTATGCCTCCAAAGGCAATCCAGCTTTGGTACTCTCTAGCAGTTTATCACAACATCTCCCTGTGCCTACATGAGGTCTATATGCAGCTGCACAATCCCAGGAAGGAGTCTGTATGTCATGATATATCATCAGTCCGCAGAACTCAGCAGAGGCTGTGTAGGAAAGCTTTCACATGCTTTGCAGTCTTTCCTGCCTATTGCTGGTTTTCCATTACTCTGCTTCTGGATGTCCCTGAAAAACCACAAGAACTTCCTTACTTGTAGTGTTTCATCACTTTTGCCTCAAAATGAAAACCAGCCAGATCAAAAAGAAATCTAGTAAACAAATAAAAAAATACAAAACTTCAAAAACTAAGGTGATGTAAGTTCTGTATGTGGTTTTGGCAAAACTGTGCGTCCATTTTTAGATATTTTCCTTTCTGCGAGTTCATACATTGTTTGCAAGAATAATCATATTTGCTTTGAGTCTCCTACCAGTCTCTGATCTGTATTTCTGTTTTGCTGCCTTTCAGCAACTGATTTGCTGCTATGCTCCTGCTTATGGCTTAAACTCCAAGTTTTCGGTCAGGACCTAGTAAAAAATGATGGCTTGCTTCTTTTCATTTAAGATCTGGAATACTTTTGTCATTTGGGTTGATGCTAGCATGAAGAGGGCTTTTTCTAAATCCCCTGAAAAACTCTGTGGCTCTACTACCCTATTAGCCATCATTTATATTTTAAGGCAGGTAAAAGGTCAATTCTAAAAACCTCACTTGAACAGAGGCAAATAAGATCAATCAATAATTAACACTGTTCATGTCCACTAAGTCCAAATTCCTGCATATAGAACATTTCTCTTGGCATATCCTGCTTGTCAGCTCCATTTTCAACTTGACCTGCCAGCAACAAAACTATAGCAGGCATTCTGCAGATATTTGTATCCAGGTGGGTACTAACTTTATAAAGTAAGGACATAACAGGAAAAAAAGAAAGCAGGAGTTTCAGAGCAGGACTACTGGGGCAGGCCTCCAGATAATTACTTGTAATACAGATTATTGAAAAATAAGCTGTTCTGTGCTAAAGGAAAGGTATTTAGGGACGTGAAAGAGGAGGCAAATAACTGTGCGTGTAAAGGACAAAGGACTGGAGGCTGGGGAGTCAAAGTGGATTTTTCCGAAGGAGAGGCACAGCCTGACAAGTTTTTCCCACACTGCTCCCCCATTAATGCCAGCCTGTTGTGACAGAACCTCATGTTGTGTCTCCTCAGTGCTGGACCCCTCCCGGAGGGAGAGGTGAGGACCAGCCCGGTGGCTCTGTGGGTGGGTGCCCGCCAGACTCACACTCCGACCCTGCCCTAAGGGAGGGGGTGCTGCCCTCCCGGCCACGCCGCTCCTAATCTCCCGCTACTTTATGTTTTCAGCCTTTGTTTCCCTTGTCCTGCTGCCAGCCGGGCAGACAGTGCGGGCAGTCAAGGAGCAGCTGCCTGCCGGAGCTCGGAGCTCCCGTCACACAGGCAGGGCTGCCGGGGCAGAGCCAGCCAGCCAGCCAGCGAGGGGGTGAGGTTAGGTGAAACATTAGCCACGTCCTCTTGGCTTCCCTCCAGAGCCTTTCAAATATTTCTTTATGTGCTGCTGATGCTGGGCTTGTTTGGCATTTAAAAGGTATGCTCCAAGAGGCTTTCACAAAGAGCTACCATTTTACAGTTCAAAACAGATGCAAGCTTATCACCCATGAAAATGTGAGTCTCCATGAAAACCTTCCTCTCCCCTCCTCGAGGCTTGCAGCAGAGCCACACCAGGCAGATCAATCATGAGGACTGTGTAATTGGCTAAAAATAATGCGAGTCGTAAAACTGGAAACTGTTGCTCATTTTGGGAGTTGAAGATTCATATGCCAGTCAATACCAATGACTCTTGAAGCTGGACAATAGTAGATAAATGTTCTTCCAAGGTGATTAACGTGACTTGTAATCTCCTTCCTCCATGCCAGTTGCCAAAGTCTGCCTCCTCAGTTTCCCAGGTTGCAGAGAACAGGCAGATATTCATGACAGTTTGTCAGGTGCAAAATTTCACCATAGATTGAGAAAAACAGTGTTGGAAGGCAAAAGGAGCTGTGCCTGTATCACTCCTGACAGATGCCAGTCTAACTAGTTCTTAGAGACTCGATGGAGACTCCACCAGTGCCACAGGTAACCTGTTCCAGTGCATCCTTGTCCTTCCCATTGGAAAGCTTTTCTTTATGCAGATGGGCTATGTTCCTTATCTGCCTGTTCAGCCACATAAAGGTGGAGCGGCATGTTGCATCACTACTGGTGACTTGTGGAGTGTCCAAAAGACAGTACTTCCTCTGGGTCAGGGTGGGGACAGTGAGAGGAGTATTTTGACAAAGCCTGGAGTGCAAATTCAAATGCCTGAAATGCATCTTCTGCCCAGGATGAACAACAGAGATGTCAGAGAAGTGAGCAAGTGCAGGCATGAACTTTCACAACTTGTGTAAGCATCATAGGCTTGTATCTTAATTTTGTGCTGGGATTTGTAATATTATCATCAAGGGAGGCTAATGCACTGAAGATGACTCTAAGTTGTGTGCTATTCTTTAAAGAAACAGGATGTTTGAGTACTCAGGGATAAAATATTTTATGTTTAATCTGGACTGGCTCTTAGACAAATTTTGTTGGCTGAACTGTTATGCTAGTGCTGTGTTAACACTAAGAAAAGAGGCAGAGGGTTTTTTTTAATTTGTAAGGAATAGGTAATATTCTGACCAAATTCCGGGCAATTAGCACTGCTTTTGAGCTCATTTTGCTTTTGCTTCTCCTGGCATACATCAGGCCAACAGTAGCTTGAGAAGAAAGACATCCTTGCAATTTTACACACACAGACACAGCTTGCCAAGAGAGGTCACTGCAGCATCCTGGGTGGATGCATTCACAAAGGCATGAGACAACACACTCAGAAGGCTAGTCAAAGGGGACCACTGCCTGCCACGTAGGGTTTGAATCTTACACAGGACTCTAAACCCCAGAAGTGAAGAAAACTCTGCACTCTCACAGTCATGGGAATGGCCTTAACATCATGAGGTATTTAATAAAAAGGCTGTTTCTTTTTTTTTTTTTCTTGCATGCATAAGGGAGAAAGGCAGACAGTGTGTTGCCAGTTCTTTTAGATGAACAGAGAGTGATACCCTCTTCTGTAAGAACTCTCTCTGACCTCCTGAGAGTAGGAAATTTCCAGCTGGCCCTCAGTCTTAATTTCTAATTAATTTATTCTAGATCCTACCAACCCACATCTGCACTCCTCTCTTGCTCAACAATTAGTTATGCAACCCAAGAAAAACACTATATTAATTCCTGAATTTCCAAGCTCAGTTCTTGCAAGGAAGTCTTCTTGCCTATCTCTCTCTCCCACCCCTGGTGGTCCTGGATTCCTCCTGGATTCCTTCCTCCTGGTGGAGGAAGGCAATGCTGGAGATGCTTCACTATGCTGGAGATGCTTCACTTTGCTGCCGCTGCTAACAGACCTGCTGCTGATGGATGGAGAGTGAAGGGGGAACAGAGTGCAGGATGACCCACTTTTCATTGACTGATATCCAGAACAAATCACCTCGCATGTCCTTCTGCATAACATGGATCAAAAGGCTTCCTTGCAGTTGTTCCTGTTTGAACTATTGATTTTCTTTGAGTAAACTAGCCAATTTTAATTAAATTATGCCCAGTGATGAAGAATCTACCCTCGACTCCATATAAATTGTTCAAGCAGGTAATTTCTTCTCTCTGCTGAAACCACATGCCTTATTTCTAAGGCAGATTGTCTAGACAGATGTGTGTGAGAGCCCATTTCCAAAACTTTGCTTCAAATACAGGTACTCATAAATTACACCTGTATGAGCCTTTCCCTTTGCTCTATTGAAGAGCTCCAGCTTTTGGAAACTCTTGCTGTAAGACGTTTTCCAGTCCTCAGTCATTCAGTGAACTCTCTTCTGAAACCTCTACTCTTGACTTGTACAGGTGAGGCCAGGACACTTTTAAACTGAGACCAGTTACAGACTTTGTCCATAGCATCTAGAGTTCCCAGATTCACAAGATTCCTCTAGCCCTTTAGTTGAAGCAAACATTTTCTCCTCTTGGGTTATCTGCCCTGGCCTCCCTGCAGACTCACTGCGTCTGAGGACTCCACTAACCTGTGAGGATGACCTGAAAGATTTATCCTCTAATGAATGACTTTACTTTTGGCTGTACTGAAGCTCATATCAAAAATTTGTTCCTTGGGTGCAGTTTGTCACATTGCTCCTACTCAGGGATGTGATTTCTTCATTATTGACTGCTCCATCATTTCATGTGACTTTGGGTCTATCCCTGCTCACTGAGCTATGCAAGTACTTCACATCAGATAAAATACGTAATAGGAATAGAAACAAGGACCCTTCTGTCCCACCTGGTGTGCCTACCTACACCAGTGTCCTGTAAGCTAATGTCAACCCAGGGGACATTGTCATCTGTCTCCTTGTTCCTGGAAGAGATGGGGAGTCTCACCAGAGCTGTTCCTGCAGGGAACCTTTCTAAATAACCACAAGAAACCTCCTCACTCTGCTGTAACGTAAACTACAGAGCAATCTCCACCCCCATCTCCCCAGACCCACTCTGCAGCAGTGGAGGAGCCTTGTTTGGTGTCCAGTGACGGATGAGGGTGGAGATGGCTCTTTGCTTTAGGCAATTCTGTCTGCACCTGTGGGTTGTGCCACCAGTATTAGGCCCCAAAGCTTATAAAAGAGAACGGCTGGTTATTTTAGGATATTGGACTTCCCCACAATTCACAGGACCCTGTCTGTAATGTTCTGCATGAAATTCAATGCTGATGTGTCTTCAGAGTGCATCGACTAGACTGAGCCCTTTGTGAGACCTTGGTGCTGGGTTTCCTAGTCTGGGGATTCCACTCAGCTGTGGGCATGAAGTAGGTACTGATAGCTCAGTATGTGTTAGATGGTGGTGAGTGTGGGCTGCACAGAAGCCCAAGAATGCTGAGTTTCCCACATGAGTTTCGGAAACATCAGGCTTGGTTGCAAGTGTCTCAAATAGTTTGAGCATCCCTCCCCCTTTTTTTCCCTGTCTATACACCTGTATCCTTTACTGGATCTAGCCACAGTGATTTTGTAGCCCTTGTATATTGTTTCCATCCACACTAGGGCTCTACTTCTTCAGTTTTTCCACCATCCATTCCTCTTCAGCCTCTCTCAATCCCTTCCTTCAATCAACCTTTTCCCTCAGAGAGGTCCTACTATTTCAGATCTTTGCCAAACTTTAACTGGTTATGAACACAATAAGCCA
Source organism: Myiotriccus ornatus (assembly GCA_036023395.1). NCBI lineage: Eukaryota > Metazoa > Chordata > Aves > Passeriformes > Tyrannidae > Myiotriccus > Myiotriccus ornatus. Next base: position 50,956,663 of record JAYRBT010000139.1, read on the forward strand.
GATTCTGATCTCATTTACTTCTGCAACCTTAATAGAGTTTTTTTGGACTTGTACTGATGCATATGAGAACAGATCCTCTTCCATTTAATTTGCCCTACTGCATATTTGCTAAGTGCTAACTGTTTATTTGGCTCAGTACAGAATGCAGACAAAAAGACTGATGCATAATAGAGAGCTGTTACCTCCCAGATGCTGCTGCTACTCCCACAGCACTCCTACACCAGCTCTGAAATTACTGAGATAATTTTTTCTTTAAATACCCTGCTAACTTCTAGGTGTCTTACTGACTTGCATGTAATAAGATTTAAATGTCAACATGATGTTAATATTTAACAATTACCCACAGGAGCTTCTCACACCTTTTCCTTAGAAGATACAAAGAAGCACAACGCCTACCTGTTTCTAAAGCCCTGTCATCAGGATGAAGCAGATTCAGGTAATATGTTGGACCTTTATCAGTTATTGTCACTTGCAGTAGCCTGTGGCACAGGACTGCCCTAAAACATGCTTTCCCTGGGAGCCTTCCAGATTTCTCCAATTGCAATGTCCCCACAAGCCAGAGAGAGCTTGTATTGTGCAAAACAAGAAATGGAAAAACAAAAACTAAGTGGATAAAAAATAGCCCAAGAGACTTAATTTCTGTTTTAATTCCAAAAATACACCAGGCCCCTGAAATTTCCCACATTCCTTTCTCGGCAGCACAAAGAGGATATATTTTAAACAGTACTGTTAATGGAATTATATGTTGCTACTGGATAATGGTCTGCTGTGGAGAGATAATTGTTGAGACAAAGCTGAGGTATTTATTGAGATAAACATTGAGGCAAAGCCAAGATGTTTATTTTCTAAGCTCCAGACCTTAATGGAGACGAAACATATAATATCATTAGCATTATTCCCAATGCATTGGAAGTCTGAACATGCCCCACCACAAACTCTTGTTAACTCGGTGGTGTCAGAATTGGGCCTCAAATGAGAAATGCACCCAAGCTGATCCAAGTGCCAATGCCAGACGGCAGCTCTGTTGACCATATCAGGGGCAATGCCCAAGTGTTGCCCCTCTTGGCTGGTGTCTGCCCTTTTGTAGCCCAGGGACATGGCAGAAATGCTTCCTGCAGACCTGGCTGCTCACAGATGAATCATCAGAAAGAATGGATTTCTTCGTTGTTGGTTCAATGAAAAACTAAAGCAAAACAATTTCTGATTCTTCAGCTTCATTTGAGGTAATAAAACCATGGGAGATACGACCAGCCTGTAACCAAATCATTATTTTACAGTTTTCAAACCAAATTTTACAAATACCTTTGAATAATTCATGTATGTTTGTCTCAGCTTCGGTGAAGTACAGGCCCATAAAAGCACATGGGTGGCCTCAAGCAGAAGCAAGGCCTGATACCATGTGGTAACAGATCAGGATGGACTCTGTGATACACTCTGGTGGTGTGTGCACCTGCCCTTGCAGGTTTGTGTGTGGTGCGGCTCCACAGTGACCTGCTGCATCTCACTTTCTGACTGTTTTGAGGGTTTCCTTCAGTAAACCAGGAACTGAGGGAGATGGTGATCCGCAGGGCTTGCCCTAAAACACCCTCAGGACACAGCCAGGTGACCCCTCAGGACTGACATGGAGGGGTTTGCCAGACCAGCCCCGTGGGGTATATCCAGTCTTACTGGGAGCTATGAATTCATCCTAATTGTTTTCAAAGCTCTTTACAACGTTTGCATATAAAAAGTTGGCAATCACAAAAATGCCAAGGGAACATAATGTGATTCATGCCTTTACAAGTGCTATGAGGTAAGTTGACCTGATTACAGAAGAGTGTATTTCCAGCTTTTCCCTCAGTTTTGGCAGACTCCCACAAGAGTTATAACTTTGATTTTAGTTCTTCACAGAAGAAGTCAGATCTGAGAGGTGGATATTAATTATTATTATTATTACTTGTGTTTGATAATGTTAAAAGTCTCCAACAAGATCAACAATAGTCACTATATTCTCATATGCACAACAACTGTCTTAGACTAGCTACAGTTATCAAAGAAAACTGGGTAGAGGGTTGTGATGTACAAGCAAACACCTTGAGAGTTTACAAGTGTGAGGTTATTCTTATGATTTTGTCATTAAACTACTTCTATAACTTCATATATTGAAAGAACAAATTCACAAGAAATATAGCATAAAAATAAAAGTTGTATGGGAACTTCTGGTAGTTACCGGAGTTTGAGACCTTATGACTGTGTTATCTCCCAAGTCATCTATGCCTGTCATGCATTTGACAATACATGTTTTGTCAAGTCAAACAGGCTTCCTTAGAAAGAAAGAGGTGACATTATTATTGCCCAAGTAGGATTCTCTGTGTTTAATGCTGAGGTAGTCAAAGCTCTTTAATGATCTTACAAAATATGATTCACATGATGTTTTTCAGAAATTAGCATTAACTTGTTTATATGAGTAAATGCATTTACAAATGAAGACATAAAGCCAAGTTGATTTGCTTTTGAAAAATCTCAGGATTATTTTGCTGTCAACTGCATCAATGAATTCCAGTAGATCTGAAAAGGAAAGCTGTAATTACTGGATTACTTGTTGCTATAATATTCAATATTATGGTAATGAGGGATAAATTAAAGATGGTATTGGACTGAGGAACCCCTGCCTTCTAGACTCAAATTCATAGAGCCTTTAATTGGGTATTTAGCAGAAGGCAGTTGGATATGTATTAGGCCACTTACTTAAGTTGTCTGACAACATTTGGTCTAATCCTTTCATCTTCCATACCCTAAAAAGTATCTGTGAGTCTTGCCCTCTACTCCTGAGCTTCACAGATGGGAAGTAAAACCAGTTGTCATTTTGGTATGATCAGTGTACTCTAATATAAATTGTTTTGATCTGTCAGTGTTATAAAAGCTGTGCTTCAAGCAGGACAAATGTGAAGATAACTTTTTCAGTCCTTCCTCAGACAACACTGATTTTTCTCGTGGATAGCTGAAGAAGGTGAACAGCAGAAGTAACGCTTTAGCTGGAAGTCTCTAGAAGGGGCAGCACTTTTCTGTTTCAAAGGTTTGTAGAGCTAAAGGATATTTGCATATACTCATTGGCCTCTGTTTGCACATGCACCCTGATCTTCCACTCAGCCTCCACAGTGTGCTTTGCAGCAGTGGTGGGTGTACATGCCGAGATGTGCCCAACAGCCACCCCGCTGGGGGTGGGCCTTCCATAGCAGTCTCTTTTTCTGGGATACCAGCCAGCACATTTCTTTTTATTATTGTTAGAAATACAAGGTCAAATGCGGTTGGAATGAAGTTCTGTGGTTTGTGGTGGTCTTTGGCTTATGGGAAAGTTAATTCCACAGATTCAGAGCTCTAAAACAGTTCTAACTACAGGCCAAAATACTTTTTCTTTACCAAAGTGATTTCTGTATCTCAGAGGACTGTGTCTGAGAACACTGAGGCTGATCATAGTCTTCACTTTGCAACTTTCTGTGGTCTTTTGTAGTGGCCATGAAGGGCCTCAAAGATAAAAAGGCTTAACTATGCTTGAAATGCCATGAATGACCAGGGCAGAGAGTAGGGGACAGGTCAGGTTAATTCATAGCCACCTGTGTTCTTCTACGGTGTTCTGTAATATCCGGACTTTGGTATCATGACATGTGGGGTGAAGGATCACCTCCCCTAACCCCAGTCATGGAAGGTGACAGGTGGAGTTTTCCCATAGGGACAGAGTCTGGCAAATGTTCCCTGTAGAAGCTGCTCTGTGTAAATATTGTCAGTCAGGAGTTCAGAGCTGTTACCAGATTACAGACTGACTTTAACCAATAGTGCATTCGTACTGTGCTGCACAGGAGCTACAAACTCTTCAAAAAATATTTTCCTCCATTTATCAGAAACTTCTCTTTTACTGCAAGTGAACTTCAGACATCTGTTCTCATACACACAGAGACTCCTGATGTCAGAGCTGAGGTCAATTGGCATTTTGGTGATGATTTTAATAAGTGTGTGCTCTAGTACCCTTTGCATATGCTATTGGGCTGCTTCTTCGTGAAGACATGAATACAATGTTTGCTGGGTTTGAAAAAGGTGTATTAATTATGTGAAACACTGCACCCAGCCATGCAAACATCAAAAGGACTTGTAGGTGCTGACCTTCCCACTGGAGGTTTGCTTAACGAAACCAGTGGTCTGTGCTGTATTAAACATGACCATATTCTTTGTCCGTAACTTCTGCTGGTTTGCATAGATGTAACAGACCTGAAATCATTATGGTTCCTATAATTCCACACATTCCTAATTACAAAATGCATGCTTCTATTAGAAAAAGCACAATCCATACTAGAGTTGTTTCCTTACTTGCATGTTTTGCTCTGGTGATCATAGAATGAGGAAGATGCTTCAGTTCAAGGAGAGGGAATGGAAAGAAGGACAGATTAGAAGTTACAAGAGTTGAAGAAAATTCTGTCACATCTTTGTCTTCAAGCAGAAGGTAATTCATTAATATTTACTAGAAGAATTCGTAACAGATTTGAATGAACTTTCACAATCTTGACAATATCAGTATTTACCAAGCAGAGGGGCAGTCCCCATTTCTATCAAATTTAAGTCTACTGACAGCAGTGTCTGTGTTTCCCAGTCACCTGTTGTGAAAATCTGGGGCACAAAACCTTTTGCTCTGTGTCTCTTAGGGGTTTGAAAAATCACTAAATTAAACAATTAACGAAAGTAACTCCAAAATGACTCTGAGTTGTGGAAAGGTCTCAAGACTCCCCTCCACCTCACGTTTGAGCCCATTCTCCTAAGTTGCTGCTCAAGCTCGAAGGCAATAGGAGTCTGAAATGAAGGGACTCTTTTTAGAAAATGCAGTGTATTGTAAATAGTGCTCTGCATTGTTGACACTCTTTTAAGCACTATCAAGGGCAATGATTTAGACTCATTTATCTCTCTTTAAATGAAATTATTGGTAGCATTAGCTAGTGAATTATTCTAAGCAACATCAATTGGTGAAAATGACAACATTCCAGAAGGGTTATTTAAAATATAGTGTATTGTGTAATTCTTTTTATTTGTCTGTTACACAATCCATTTGCTGATACTTGTTTCTCTCCCTGCCTCTCTCTCCCCTAGGCTATCAAACAAAGCTGCCCAGCCTTACACTCATCCATCATCCTTGAGTTATTAAGAGAATAGCTGCAGAACATTTACAAGTGGATGGGATGGATTGCTGGCTGCTTTTCAAGAACACAGTCAGTGCTACAAAAACTTTGCAAGATGGCAAATTTTCTCATTTCCTGTTACTTGCTCTGCTAAGACCTGCTAGAATGAATGGTTTCTTGAATTTTGTGGTGACTAATCTAGGTTGATGCTAAAACTGTTAATTATTTATATCTAATATCAGATTATAATTTTATCAGAGTAAAATATTTCTTTTTTTGGTAACTGTTTCTTAAAAAGACTTTGGGATACACTAGAGGCAAGGAAGGGGTCAGGATCCTTGCAGACATCTGAGGGCTAGTGTTATATGACTTTCTCGAGGTTAGGCTTAAAAAAAATCAATGCATGAAAGTAAAGGTTAAGAGATTGCAGGTGTCTCCCATGAGAAGTGTAACAAAATGAAGGTAAAATAGGTCATAACTGCATGAGTTTTTCTCAGTGAATAAAAGACAGAGGTTGGGCTAGAGTGGAGTTGCCATGTAATAATCTTAGAATCTGATCAGCAATTTAGGGTGTGCACAAAGACATCTAAGCTCCTGCAGTACTCTTTACTCCCGCAGCTTGAAATGCTGGGAAACACGGTGCAGAGGTTCCATGCAGGCCTGCACTGAACCAGACATACTGTAGCCCTGAGTGCTGTGCCAGCTGAACATGACTATTCTGCCTTGCAGTCCCACTTGGCATATCCACACAGTACTTTGCTGTGCTGTGTGACTTGCCAAATCAGCTCAGTGCTAGCTTGGGGATCTTTGCATTATGTTCTCTGCAATTTAAATGCACCCTTGGAAATTAAGCTAATTTGTTTGACTTCTAGAAGGGTAGGAGTTGCTTCCTGACTAGCCAGCATTGCTCTAATTAGGTGGGACTATCAGAAGACCAAACCATGTCAGTCTGTACAGCGACTTTGCAGACAACAATATCTGCTCCGTTTGAGCATCCTACAGTCTGCTCAGTGAAAAGCTCTAGGTTCTTCTTTTCTGGTTTAGAGACTTACAAATACAGAGATCAGCAAACAGTCAAGAATTTGTTCCCAAGAGGGAGCAGCCAGATATCTGGAGCTGCCATTGGTCACAGGGCAAAGTGGGGAGAGGTTCTGGAGTCCAGAGGACCAGCCCTCAGTAAGCCTTAGTGGGAGGCAGAGAGTCAAACATATAAATAGCTCTTTGTTGTGGGGCCTTTTTCTCTGCCTTGCCTTTGTTTTGACTAATGAGGCTCTGCCTGAGCAAGGCTGTTTGCTGATGGACACCACTATGCTGGTGGAGGCAGAAGAACTGAGAATGAGTCAGGACCATGAGATAATCCTGGCTGACCGCAGGGAACTGGAGCCTGGGAGAGTCATGGGGCTCTGTGGCAGGAGACATGGAAACTGGGAGCCTGGCTCTATGAGAGGGAGCACCTGATGGGATTAGGAATGTAATTTACACAGTTATAATGACAAAATTTATGAACTTGTATTTTTAAATTTTTCTTTTCTGTGCCAGTTCAGAAATTGGCCACAAACTTTTGTTTATAGTCCACAGTAAATTTGGCATGTCAGAGAGCATTTAGTATCAGGAAAAGTAGCATAGTTACGCTACTAAAACATGACTAATTTTCAGCAGCTCCACACTGTGAGTTGCCACTCAATAACAACACTGCTTGGTGACTCCACCCTGCTTGCACCGCAGTTAGCTGGCTTTTGCCACTCTACTTCATGTTGTGAAGGACCTCAGCAAACACAGCACAGAGTAGTGTTAGGGAGTATTTACCAAAGTTGTTTGTGAAGAAATATCACAAATTGAGCCACAATTACATGAAACACAAAGGATAAATTTCAGTGATAAATTCTTCTACTCAGGAGGGAAGCTGAATGAAAAGCGATGGTTCCCCCCTGTAGCTGCAGTCTTGTACCCCCTTTTGTAATTTTGTTTCGTATTTTCCCTCTGACTTTTGTTCCTACTGTATGTTGCTGTGATGAACATCACACTTGATACCACCCAGACTTAGCAACCCTCTGCCTTGCCATCTGACTCTCCTCCTCGCCTGCCTCTCAGTGACTTGTATTTTCATCCAGAGATCCCATCTGATTAATTAAGTTTCCCGCTGCACCCCCCCCCCCATGTGGCCTTCCACTCTAGCTCAACACTTTTAACAAAATCTCTGGTTACCAACCTGATATTTATCAAGCACATTTATCTTCCTCTTGTTTAAGTCTCCTCCAACACTGGCCTTATCTTTTGCTTCATTATTTGGTTCTTCCATTACTCCCAGCCCATGAATTCCCTCAAAGCTTTCTTTGTCCTTGATCTACCTTGTCAACTCTCTTTGAACTGCCGTGTTGCACAAACACCGTGAGTGCTGGCTAAAACCCTGAAGAACAATATGTCCACAAGAATCAGTGAATGTTCATGCAAGTTCACCCTGATTTTGGAGACAGTGTCCAGTCTCCTGCTGGCATATCTGATACAAAGGAAAGTAAAGTAGCAGTTGTCTATTTTCAAATCTCTCTTCTACGTGTTGTTTTGGTTTATCCCTAAGCAAAACAATCCTGCCTTTTTCCTTACAATACTTAGGAAGTAAACCTATGTTATATATTGGTTATTCTGCTCACTCTTTGATTCCTAGGGCAAATGATCTGCCCAGGCAGTCCAAGAAAAATCCCCTCCATTTAACCCTCCTATGTTAGCACCAACCCAGGGACCAGCTTCTTAGACCTCACTTCTTTGTACTCTTCCCTTGTCAGCTTCTTAGTCAGCCACCTTCATGCTATGATCTCCCACGCTGCAACCAATGGCAAGCTCCCTGTTAAAGTTTATAAAACTCCTGTCTTACAAATAATTCCTTGTGCTTCTACCTTTGTTGTCATTGCCTCAGAAGCAGTTCCATGTACTAGTGCCTAGAAAGGCAGTGAGCTTATTCTTTTCAGAACAAGCCATGCCAGGCCAGAAGAGACCAGCACATTTTGTTTTGTCTTTTGAAATTCGTAGTATATTAAAAGGATCTCATTCTGATGTTATTTTCTCCTATTTTCAAATATTTATTTGCATTCCCACTCTCCCCATAGTTTTTCTCATCTTTACCCTCCCTACGAGGTCCAGAGACATTATCATTGCATCCCATATGACCCAAATTATGCCAACATCCAGGAGGTGTGGTGGAGGCTAACTTGGGTCACACAATTGCACTCATTTATCTAGGCCATCCAGTCCTTAATTATTTCAGGTAACAAGTTCAAGAGAAATCTTAAGCCGTTAAGATGACAGTATGACTTGATTCTGGGTTGTATTTTCTGTGAACAGAATTTCTAAGAGCATTGATTTCCATTGATTTCCAAGCTGATATGAGTGTGTTTTGGTTTGGTTTTTTTCACTGTCTCATAGACTAGAGAAGTCCCTTTCCATGCCAAATCAGGAATGGTTGCAAGAATTTCCTACAGACTGACCATTGACCATGAAATAAATGTATCAGGCCTCTGTAAGAAACAGAGTAGACCATTACTGAAAGCAAAAACTCTCAGCTGACATGTTGGCTGGAATTAAAAATCCTGTTGTGTGAAAAAAAATTTCTCTTTCTTCCTCCCTTGTTTTTAAGGTGAATTTAACTGTGTTAGACGGAGAAAAACTGAGAACATGATGCAAGAATGATCTGGTACTTTTTTGGAGAATGCAAAACCCATCTTGCTGTCTGTTGTTGGAGGGCACAATCCATCCTCAACCAGTTGGTTTATACAGGGCACCAGCAGAGCTGTAAGCTCACAATGGCTCATTGTCACTATCAAAATAAGCACATTAGAATCACAAAACAATTTAGCATAAAAACATGATTTGCTGTCATCAGTCCCTTGAAGTGCCTGGTGCTGGCAGAACAGGTCTTTTAAAACCAAAGGCCGGCTGCTCAGCTAGTATAAATCAGCACAGGATGTTGTGAAGTGGAAAAACATTGGTACTGCTTAAAGGTTGTTTTAAAGAAATCAGCAAGTAACTATGTGTTTAACATGCCCACTGGGATGTGTATAAAACAAGACTCTAATTTGCAGAAAAGAAGATTTAAATTATATATGAAAAAAAAAAAGAGAATATCTAGTGGCTAGGCACCAGGCAGGCTGTGTTTTAAATCTCCTTCACTGGAGGTTTGTAAGAACTGATTAGACCAACATCTGTCACACATGGATGGATTCTGCCCCAGCGGAGAGGCTGAACTGTGTGTGCTCTGGAGATCTCTTCAGTGTTTTCACAGCATGAAAAAATGTACCTCAGTGTTGAAACAGTTCTGGGATTAGCAAAAAAACCTTTGGCTCTTTGCTTCCTGTTCAGGACGGGCCAGAAGATTCTCAGATTGGTTCAGTCCCATCAGTGTTAACCTCTGTGTTATTCAGCCAAAGTTTTTCAGCCTGCACTTGATTTCTGAGCACAGCTGAAAGAGCAGACATGCAGTGCATGTAAATCATTCTAGCAAATTCATTGGCAAATATTAAATCAACCCAGTAAAATTTTAATATTCTTTTTCATGCTAAAATAAGCTATAACTTATGCTATTTAACTTTGTAGTTAACTATACTATATAAGTATCTAGTTATTACTGTATAGCTATAAAAATATAGTTATAAAATTGTACGCATAGCTACTTATTAAGTAGCTATAACAGCTATGTGGTTTTGGTTTTTTTTGTTTTGTTTTTCTGGGGATTTTTGTTAGGTTTTTGTTGGTTTGGTTTGGTTTGGTTTTTTTTCAGACAGAATCAAAGGAATGTAAAAATTTCCAGTTGATTCGATGGAAAATATGTCAGAATTAAAGGGAGATTATTAGTGTTTTTTGTCAGTTAGTGGTAGGCACAGCAGAGCCATAGTGGTGATATATAACTGGAATTCACAGTGTACACTTTTCCAATGGAATTTGCTAAGCATGTCACAGTAAAAAAATATGTTCTTCCATCTTAGTCTGCCACTTGGCATTTGTTCTAAGAAGTTATAAGTATTTCAGTAGTGCATGAGGTAGATTTCAGTGGTGTCTCTTCTGTGGGATTCTCTGCATTGGCTTGCCCACTCTCTTGCTTAGTGTGCAGTTTAAGGATCAATATGAGAAGAGGGACAGGACAATTTTACTTTGAGGAGATCATTTTAATTTCTCCAGGTCCCTGTGTTGTTCAGGCCACTTGAGTGGAGTTGTTTTGAGGCAGGAAAATGCTTTACCACCTAGAAGAGTTAAAGCCGAGACAAAGCTTGCACAAGGGCATTTCTCAAATTATGCTTGCGGAGTGGGTTGTGCTGCAGCCTTAGGGACACTTTTCAAGGCTAAGCCCCAAGGCCTGGCACTGGAGGGATGGAGATATCAGTGTTTGTGCACAAGGAAAAGAGAGGGCCAGATCCCTTGTGAAGCCTGGAGGGAAGTCTCCCACTGATCTACTAGTGATCGAGGCCAGGTATAAGTACCAACACATGTGTTACACCAGTGTGTATGACAGCCATAGGAAGTCCAGTAAGTGGAAAATAGTGCCCATCATAAGCACACATAAAACATAGTATAGCTTCCCAGGTTAATAGGAAGGCACTTGAGATTTTGGGGTTTTTGAGGTTTTTAAAAGTATCCCATTGGTAGTTGACCCTGATGCTTCTCTGCTAGATGGTTGTAACAGCAACTGTGCACTGTAAATTACCAGGGTGGTTAACATTCAATTACCTGCTGATGTTTTGGGGCATTATTCTACTGGACAGGAGAGCCAGCTGGGCTTACTGGTTTAGGAGGAATATCACACATGCACAGCTCCACTGCTTGCAGAGCCATTTCCGATCTGGCAGAGGGTTCTCTGCAGGCTCAGAGGACAAAATTAAGCAGCATACCCAAACTGAGCTCACCAGCTTTAAATAGGGCACTCCTGTTCTTCCTTCCTTCCTATTCCCCCACTCTTCCAGTCTTTCCCACCTTCTTCTTTTTCAACCTGGTAATAATAAAACCTTTAAGGAGCCATGCTGGATTCCAGCTGACTACTTGCAGAGTCCCCTTAGATCCCTCTGTTGCTTTCCCGGTGCGAGGACTGCAGAGCGGGTACGCTCACGCCTGGCATCGTTGGCGTTAAGCCCAAGATGGTAAATCCAACCAGATCACTGAGCACTGAAGAGAAAAGCATGCTTGCTCTGTAGTGGGATAAGTAGGCTTGGTATCTCTGGCCACATGCCAGTCTTGCTAGTGCTGTGTTGTCTCTGGGTAACCCTATCTGGATGTCCCCGTGTCACCCTCTCCAGTGTCTCTGTGATATTGTTCCTGCCGTTGTCTGGAGTGTTCCAGCCCTTGTGTTTCATCCTGCAGTTTCTTTGAAATGTGCCACTTCTCATTAACAGCTAATGTGCCATTTCAAAAGAGGAAAGCTCAGTTTTTAATCTGGCTTTATAACTTCTAGTTGGAGTCTTATAGGGTAGAGTACGGTGGATTGTAATCTCCTGGCCTTCAATAGTAGAAGAGTACTATTCATGGTACGTTTTGTACTATGAAGAGCTCATCACTGAAAAATAACAGAAGCACATGGAGATTCAAGATATCTTTAAAAATAGGACCCCGAATAGGCAACTGTGAAGTAGGAGTCTGGGTGTGATTTTCATTAAATAAATTTGTTTTCTGAAATTTCATTTTTTTAATGTCAAAATATTTCCAAAGCAATATCAGTTTTGTCAAGAAGAGTGACAGACAAAGTAATTGAAGAAGTAGGCACACATCATGCTCTGTGACAAGGGGATTAGCTAATTTCCTAGACTAAGATTCTGACTCATTCCCTGCTTTGCTGTAATCCAAGTGTCAAGGATGGAAAGATATGTGAGTCCCACAAAAGAAACTCGGATGGGGATATTGAAAGACCAATGCCACATGTGCCTTCTCAAGGTGGAAAAGCACAAGGTTTAATCTGCAAATAGATGTCTTAGTACACTCTTGACAGAAGAAGAATTTGAAAGGCATTATTTTAACCTCTGAAGAACAAAAACAATAATCATTTTAATACTTAAATATGGTCACAAACAACTTAGGTCGCACTTTTGGTCCATGCTGCTTTTGTCATGGGATTGCAGTAGTGCTCTACTGCAACAAGTCTGGAAACAGTAAAAAAGAAATGATAGCACATGTTGTGTACAGCAGAAGGCAAAGGATGAGCTGGTAGAGAAAGTCTGGAGTCAGACTCTGGTGGAGGCTGGGCTTTTTTCTCAGTATAGACCCGAAGTTATTTCTACTAGTTTGAGGGATCTATCAGATCCTTGGTGTCCCTCTGAAGCAGTCTGTCAGTCCTGTGGCTACTTTCGCAATTGGAGTGCCAGGATTGCCTCTGGTCACACAACTGAGTGTCTGGGAAATACCAGTTCTGCCATGCTCAGGGAGGTCTGCAGGGGACCTGTATGGAGAGAAAATGCACACTGAAAAAAGTGCATGGACAACCTGGACAGAAGGGCACCATAGCAGGGCAGAAAGGGCAGTAGATGAAGCAGTTTAGTAGGAGAGAGAAGAAATAGATTACAGAGCGTTTGAGATGGTGGTATGATGGCCAAAATGTGTTCCAAGCAGAGCAGTGGATGTGGGCTTGAAAGTCCAAAGAAGCTTTAGCTGTCTAAACTGGCTGTGTCACAGGGCTTGAGGTTGAGAACAGCACGTCAGGTGGCCACCTGTCTCTAAAGCAACATTCCAGGAAGACTCTGTGTAGCTGCTCCCAAAGTTCAGGGCTGTTTGTACTCAAAAGGGAGGTCGTGACATGCCCTGGGCATCTCCAGCTCTGCTTTGCTGCTTGGCCAGAAGCACCACAGCCCACATGGCTCTGTGTCTGGGTGCTGGGAAGGGCGGGATACAGGAAGCTGGCAGCTCTCAGCCCCGCTCCCTCGGGGCCCATCCCACTGCCTGTTCCCAGAGCACACCTAACGCCCACGGATGGCATTTGGCTGCCTGCAGAGCTTGGCAAGGGCCAAGCTCTTGGAAAACAGACCTTGATTATGATGGAGAAGGCAATGGGGATGGCACTACCATGTGGGTTTTTTTTAGTTAGTGGCACACGACGGTTAGGGTGCTTGCTGGTAGTTAGGGAAGCCCTCAGTACTAGGTCTTCCTCAGTCTGGAGAAGCTCAAGTGTATGTTTGCCAAGAGAGCAGGCTAATAAGGAGGCCATCTGTGGGAGGGGAAGAAGCTTGGAGCTTGTTGTTGAAGCTGGATCTTGGCAGAATAAATTATACACAAGTCAAAGGGCCAGGAAGGGAGCAACTGGGGGCAGTTTGAGAGCAGCCTGGGGGCTACAGCAGAGCTGGGAAGGGAATAAAGCTTGGTGTATCCTCACCTCCGTGTCTGTTTCTCCATCTGAGCCCGTGCAAAATACAGTCCCAAACTAGATGAGAAGATTGCTGTTCTTAGAAGGAGACATTAACCTTTTGTCATAGGCCAAGGCTCCTTTGTGTCCCTGAGCCTTTCTTCAGAATCATTTCTTGATGGCTGCCGTGTACTTGTTTGGATCCACTCGGGTCACTAAGGCATTTCTTGGGCAAGTGCTTTAGAGAGCAGGATATCATACAGTACTGGAATTGTCACTGTCACGAGTTTTAAAAGAAACTGCAATCCTTGGTTTTTCCTTTTTGATGGTTACAGGGCTTTCTTGTTGGAGAGGGGTTCCAAATAAACAGTATTCCTAACTGCATTTCTCCATGAGCATCCCAGACTCTGGACAGGGGTTCAGAGAAGCACAGGATAATGTAGGTCAGAAGAGACTGTTGGTTGTCATCCAGTCCAACCACTTCCTCAAACTATGGTCAAGTACAGCAAGTTTCTCAGGGCCGTGCAAAGCTGAGCTTTGAATATCTGCAAGAACTGAGACTTCACAACCTCACTGGGCAATCTCTTCCAGTGTAGGATTAGCCCAACTGTGAACATTTTTGTCCTTGTATCCGGACAGAATTTCCTTTGCTGCAACTCTGTGATGATTGCCATTGTCCTTCCACTATGCACCTCTGAAGAAAGTCTGGCACTGCCCTACCTTAGGTAGCTGATGGCAGGTTTTTGCACTGGCATATCTCCCTGCTCAGCATTGCCATTCAGAGGTGACTAGCGCTCCCTGCACGCTGCACTTTGCCAGCTAGCACAGCATCCAGCTATTGGTCTCACAGGATAACCCTGTAAATCTGTGCTGGATTTGGCACTGTCGTGGGCTAATATGCCACTAAATTTTCACCTATGGTCTCTGTTCCCTTGCATTTCCCCAATCCTGTTTAAGTTTGCAACATTGCCTGAGTAAAGAATCATTCAGTGTGGCCAGTTATTATTTTGTACTGAAAGAAGCAGATGCTTGGAACAAATAAAAATCATCCTCAACACCATAAACATTTCCAAATATAAGCAGATACCCAGGAGTGAATGTACAGGAAAAGAGAATCTGTTTATTATGTTGTCACTTTATAAAGCTAAACCATTTCTTTTGTGCTTTGTTTGCACTGAGATATGGGTCCTTTGTAGGGAGCAGCTGTACAACAGCTGTGTGTGTAATTCCCTCTATAAAGATTACAGAAGAAACTCACAAGCTGCATTGTGGAAAAGGAGTTCTTCCTATCAAGTAAAGACACAAAAGATGTGCTGGACATTGTCTGTCTATGATCCATGCAGAGATTCCTCATCAAATGTGTAAATTCAGTCAGTCAGCTCCAGTGCCTCTCAATGGGTTACCTGTTCATTTAGTTAATTGACTGTTTTGTTGGGTTTTTTTTCCAGGAGTTTCAGAAGTGCCTCAGCTGGCTGGTGTAGGGCTGGAACTGGTCCAGAAAGGTCTTGACTGAGCCTGAGCTAATGAGTCCCGATAAACTCATGCCTGCTCTTTGTGGACACAAAAGTGGTGTTATACATGGGCAGCTATCAAGAGCTGACTGTACTGCTTGGGAGTAGCCACAGTAAGGGTTCCTCAGCCTCCTGCTATTGCGCTGGGGAGACCTGCAGTAGGTTTGGGTGCCTTTGAACCTGTCAGCTTATGCATTTACACAGTGCTATGTTTGAGCTAAAAATCCCTTTTCCATTAAAATACTTTAGTCCTTTTCCATTAAACTTCCCATTTAAAGTAATTCAGGATTATATATCCCTGTGACATTGAACAGTGGAAAGTTGACTATATGGGCTTTTCCTTCTTGTCTCCTAAGCTTTATCCCTTAAAATAGGCTGGAAGCCAGAAGAAAATCTCAGGGAATGTGTCTGTTAAATGGGGGAACTGGGGCTTGGTGAAAGTAGTAGCAGAGATAGTGGAGCTTCTCATGAGAGGAAGAATTTGTGAGTGGGAGCCTAACATGATAGTGGACTTTGTCCTACCAGACATGTGCCATGGAGACCCAAACAGAAGCTGGCATATCTCACATCTCTGCTACCATGGAGTTTTCGAGCTGTTCCATCTCTCAGCAGAACTTTTGCCTACTGCAGAGTGCTCAACCACATCCTCTCCTCCCCTTCACTGCAAGGTTAGAAGCCAGTTTCTCTGCCAAGTGGGTCTGTCAGTGCTCAGTCCTAAATGATTTTTATTGCCAGTTTCTGATACTTTGAAAAACAAGATGTATTTAGTATGATATCAAAACCAAAGTGAAAATCACAAAGGAACAGAGATTACAAGCAATGTAAAAATTACCATGCCAAAAAAATATACCTTACATACACATGGGTGGGGGTTACAAACTAGTGGTGAAAGCAATACAATACAGTCTTCAGGACAGCAAATCCATCAATAATGTTAACTACTTCTGCCTGTTTCTTTCTTCCTCTCTCTTACATGGGTTAACTTGCTAATATTTGCTTTAATAGTTTTCTGCAGGATTTGTGAGCAGTGGATTAAAGACCAGATTATAGGGCATGCACCATTGGCTGGCTTCTTGTGGTATCCAGTACCTTCTCTATACTTACAGCCTTTGCATGACCAGGTATAACTTAGAATATATACAAGCACTTGACAGCAGTCTTTTCTCCAGACTTTCTGTCTGAGATGATTCAGCACTAGAAGATGCAGTCTCTAACACTGCCTTTTTCTTCTTGAGCCAGAATTTTATAACTCCTTAAAGAAACCCAATCCCATACTAACATAACACACAATGACCAATGCTCTTACCTGACATACCATGCTGAATGCATGTGTAATGTTAAATAAGCCTTTGTGGTGCTTGGAGCTGTTGCTTGGGCCTGTGTGGTTCCCTGGAGACATCAGCTCTGCTGTTAGAGACAGTGCTGCTCCAGTACAACATCTGACACCAGAACCTGCTGTCACCCCTCCTTGTCCCTGACCGATTAAACTCTGTGCTGGTGAATCAAAAGCCTAAAGCCTGTTGCCAAATATTCCTTGTAGCTCCACAAGATTGGCTGTGCACATTCATTTTCTGACCTAGAGAACTTCCTAGGACAGGAAAATAAGAATAAAATATAGGATAGGCAAATACCTTTTTGGCAACAAGAGCAAACTGCCCGCTTTGTTTCAGAGAATCAATTTTTAATGTGGTATTTGCACAAGTTATTCTTTTCTAAATTAAACTGTCACCTATGCAGCTTCCTGTACCAACACACAGTTGTTTTCTCAGGAAATAAGTTGGGTGCTGAATACAATTCAAAGACAGTTTGAGAAAACAAAGACTCTTAAAAAAGGAACTGGATGTGCAAAGTAACATGTTGTAAGGCCACATTCTTTCTAAGGGTAGCATCTAGGTTGCTGATGACACATCTGGTTAGGAAAACAGCCATATCTCCAAAGAATGTTCCCTTCTTCTGAATTTGTATAATTCTTTTGGGCCTACATGTAAAGACAGGATTTAATTCTTAAATCTAGAAGACCAACTTCTTTCACTTCACATTTTAAGTCACAAAGCCAGGGGACCATGGCTTTATTTTATACTTTGCTACAGGACTTTTGTAGACAAGATCTTCAAGAGAGAGGATCAGTTTTAAGTATTTTGTGTTGAAAGTTGTGGTGAAATATCCCAATACCTTCTTTGTGTACTGACCCTTGCCATTTCAAAATCAGTATACCTTGAGCCAAAGGGCTGGGATGCCTGTTAAAGCAGTAATATCTGTTCCTTTACCTGGACTTTCTTGAAAACAGTGGGAAATTCTGAATATATTATCAAGGGTTAATTTTGTGTATTCCTTAAGCACATTTTTTCCCAGATCTGAATGATGGTCTAACTACTCTTACTGTCTCTGTAGCTCCTTCTCTTCCCTCCTCCCTCACCCCCAAAAATTTAGATTGCTGCCAAACTCTATTTTGTTTTCACTGAGCACATTACTTCTCAGATTTCCGTAATGTGACATGTGGCATGTACTAATGTACCTAACCTGTTCCCTTGAATTCAGCTAGAAAATCCGCCCTGCTCTTCTCTTGGTGGCTTTTGCCTCCACTGCTGAGGAGATGTGGCTGCTCAGGAGCAGTTCCTTAGCTGCTATAAATTAGAGGAAGGTGTAGTAGGGGAAATGGAAATGGATCCTGGTTTCCTCCAAATGTGAGTGGTGAAGGAGCTTCATGTGCTGCTGAGCTGCTCCTGGAACAAGAGGAATAACTGCCAAGAGAAAGCCGGGGCAGAAAGCTGGGAGTGGAAACCAATGATGTTGTCTGAAACTCAGCCATCATCACTAGTGAGTCACATGGTTCATGATGCTCATCTGAAAAAGAAGTAAAATGCTGGGTGTTCAGGGGCAATAAGGATGAAAAGTTAAAAGAAATGATGCAGAAGTTCAGGAAAGAGTTGCACTATTGCTCACGTGGAAGCTGGAACCACCGCTCCAGTTAGAAATGGATGAAAGGTGGTTTTAAAATTGTTTTGTAAGACCCAAAAAGGAACCATTTAGGGTATTAATTTGTTTTCAATTTGTGACAAATCTTGCACACTCAAAGTATTATTTTTTCTCTTGTAATTTCTTCTTTTCCCAGTAAGTAAGAAAAGGTAATTGCAGGCAGGTTACAATTTTCTTCCTTCTCATAACCAGCAAATGTACATTTTTCTTTCATTCTTCTGTAACTTTTCTAAACCTTTTCAGGTTTGTAAAAATAGAAGTGGCAGAAAGGAAAATGAAATAAATAGATGTTACTCTGTCATTACTCAGAACTCCTGTCCCCTTACTAATGATTCCAAATATGTGGAAGTTTTGAGAGACTGCAGAACAGCAATGCAGGGTGAGAACAGGGAGAAAGAAAAGTGGGAAGAAAAAAACCCCAACAAAACAAACAAGCAACATTAACAACAACAAAACAAAAATAAAACAAACCAAAACAAACACACACACACACAAAACCAAACAAGCTTACCCCATGAAGAAAAAGAGTCTTTTAACACTGGTTTTCTTTCTGTCATAGTCATAATGGACACTGAGGAAAGAACAGCTTCCTAACATTTGGCAAATCCAAACCAGAAAAATTTCTCATCTGGTCTTATCTGATTATAGGATATTTTTACAAAACTATGTCTTTTTTAAAGGCCACTTTTATTAAAATTTCTATGAACACAACTGACAATTGATGGTTCTAATAATAAACATGGATCAGAATTATTCTTGTTCTCATCATGCCTCTCCACGTGTTTTAGAGTTCTGTTAGAAACTTATAGTTGTGCTAGAAGGCACCAGTGTATCTCTGAGGTATTTTCCAAATGCCATTGACAAGGATGTGTAGTGCATGGGGCCCCAGAAGTACTGTTTATATTTTATTTGATTCCATGTGTTATGTATTGAGATATATATATATATATGCAGACACATACACATATCTGCTTACATATATTTATGTATTTATATGCATGTTAGCATGTGCATATGTACAAAAGATTTATGCAGTCTCTGTATTGGAGTGTCAGAAACTACCTGATTCATGCAGGTGAAGGGAAAACAAGCATCAGCCACTTTCTATGTTCTTTTTCTGCTTTACAATTTCTTGCTTTGCGGTTGTAGGACGCAAATCTAGGAAAACTCCAGATCTTCAGTGATTTGAGAAGGTGAGGGTTAGGGGTTCGCATTGAATTTTGAAACAAAGTTTTCTGTCTACTTATTCAGATTTTTAGGGGTAAACTCTGAACTTTTTACAACATCTGAGATGGCCATATGCAGCAATAACAAGGTATAGTGCAAAATAACTGCAGTATATGAAGTAGTATTTGGAACATCTCATGCACTTACGTTTCCAAAAATGTTATATTAACCCAAGGATTCACCCAGTACATATTAGCAGTCAGTGTAATTCTTTCCTACTGCCTTCAGAAAGCTTTGGATAGCTCAAAATATTCACCTTACTATGTAATTTAAATGTAACTGAAAACAAGGAAGGGAGGAGGAAAAGAAACCCCAAAACATCAACATGTGGAAAAAACCCAGAAAAAAATCCCAGTTACAATCAAATGCCTATTTTCATCCTCACCTTTCCTCATTGATCTCACCTCAGCTGGCATAGAAACAGGCTTGGCAAGGATGCAAAGTTTTGCTTCTGACTTTTGAAGCCAGTCTAATGCTCTGTCTTACAAGATAACATCCTCAGACTCATATATCTGTACTTCCTGAGAAGTTTGTGGATTTAAATATGAGGGAGTCAATAGCCTGAGAGAGCCTGGGCTGTTTGTGAGTCAGAAGCCTCTTTCTCAATATTTCCAGTCTAACCTGAAATGGATGGGACCAGAAATTGCAGAGGAAAGTCTACTCCTAAGGAATTTCTAGGGAGAATTTGCAAATGGAATTTAACTCAGAAGACTGAAAAAAGGTCCTTTTTTGTGCATGCTTTATGCTACAAGCCTTTTAGATATATCTGTTATAATTTCAGATTTTGCTGCTGCTGTTCGTTGTGACCTCCTTGTATTTCTCTACTTCAAAACAATCACACCCTTCTTGCATTCAGTATTAGAGACTTTTCTGTCCTATTGTTCTGGTCCCTTCTGGCAGCAGGCAGAGCTTTACACTGGCCTGAGGAGGAGGTACTACTTCTTACCAAGCAGCCCTGGCCTCACACGACCTGGAATGCCATGGGATTAGCCAACAATCCCCAACTGATTTAATATCAGCTGACCAGCTTTTCCTTAAACAGTCCTAGCATTCCAGAAATCTTCACACTCAGCCTTTATCTCACCAAAATTTGCCAAAGAACAGTGGCCTCTGTACTGCCTGAACTCAAGCCCTGAGGAATTTAGTACCTGTAGCTATTTGAGACAGTTCTCATCTTCTTTTGATGGGATAATGTTTGTACCTGATACGACTTATTCACCCCTATTGTGAAGTTGAATTTTATAAATACCTGGGCTAATTCACACTTGTCTGTTGGGAGGAACTTCTGTGATAAGAAAGTAGTTCATTGAAAAAAATGAGAACTAATTGCAAATATCAATGAAAAGAGAGCTCCTTCATCCTGCAGCAGTTGGAGATAGTCCTGTTTTTCAAGCAATGAAGAACAACAGTCTTTAGAGATTAGCCCAGCCTCAGGCAAAGTCCATTTTCCCTTGTCTTACAAATACCATTGACTTTAAAATTGTACCTGAAGTGAAGCTATGAGGAATGCACCTAGGCACAGTACTTAGAACAGCTCACTGGAAGCCTGGGGATGGTGACTGGACATAATATTCAATGGAGAGTCTGCTAAGAAACAGCATCAGTCTTCTTGTCAACCCATATTCGTCAGCCCCTGGGCTGCTATGTTGCATCAGCTGGGATTTCCTCAATTTAGCAGGGGCAATATGCTGGAAATCATTATAGAACTGGATGCTATGGTTAAATCTGGATGGGTTTCTTTACCTCACTGATGGAAAAGGCATATTTTCTTGCAGGTGTCTGAATTCTCAGCAGCAAAGGAAAAGATGAGAAGATGTACGCTGTTTTGATGCCTAAAAGGCTGCAGAGCTATGAAAAGTAACCTCTTTGTCAAAGACAGGGAGTCACAGTGCTTCCACGAGGGCTTATCTAGCAGTGAAAGGACTGAGAAGATATGAGGAATGGCCTGAGACAGGGGAAGCAAGACTGCCCCGCTAAAACACTGTTCTCATTAAAGACACCTTCATTGCTCCACATAGCTTTCTACATGCATTAGGTTTTAACCTTTTCTGCTGATATGTGACAAATGCAAAATTGTTTTAACAGGAGAAGAATTTATCCTGTTCTGTGGATTCTATTGAATCCACATCAAGAATCCGCATAAAGAAAAACCTGAGAGCATAGTATAAAATTATGGAAGTAGGTGATGACAAATCTGTTTTCCTGTTCAGTGTTTTTACAAAGCATTTATAAGGACAGATGGTGGGCAGCAGCAGAACATGTTCAGTTTTATCAAGACATTTGGCTAACAAGCACAGACTGAAATGCATTTCTTTCCTTCTCAACTTAATAATTTTAATTAGAGGCAAAAGGTGTGGTAGTCTCATTGTCTGGAGGCGTATGTGCAATATTGTCTTGGTTGGGCAGGACTGGGTGGGAGAGAATATCACTGCCTCTAATGAAGGGTGGTGCATATCTGTGCAATCTCAGAGTTTTTTATTGTCTGGTAATCTAAAAAATGCAAATTCCAGATCTGCTCTTGCACAACGTAACAAAGAGACACTGAGGCTACACTTTCAGTTAGTTGCAGAGGAAAAACATGACTACAGAATGTGTGCAAGTAATACCATGCCACTGGAGAAGAAAGGCTTTTTAACAAGTAGTGGGACATACATTTATTATCTTGAGGGGAAATTTGCAAAGTTACCTATGTATGTTAGTGGTCTCTGGAATTCCTGCACCATTTAAATGCTTTTGAAAATCTTTCTTTTTAAGTAAATTAGTATCAAAATAATTTTGAACTTCATGTAATCTCTCTATAAGGACATCAGTGTGTTCTGGAAATAGTAATCATGGATCATATGCTCTAACCAGGTCTAATGGTGTTCACTTACCCTACTTATCTCTGGTCATATTCTAGCTTTTTCATAAAGATGCTCACACAGATGATGATGTGCATTTTGGCCTTTACCAGCTCTCCAAGCCCCAACACAGGAAATGCTTCTCCTGCTTTTGGATGCTGCACTGGGAGGTGTACCAATATTGGGCTGGTCCCAAAGGAAGCAATGAAATGAGATTTGTTCCCTGAGCAGCCCTGGCATGACGTTCTTATTGTGTATTCCCTCTCTCATGTGTGGGTTATGTAAATATGCAAAATGCCTTCATTCACAAACATTCTTTTGTTAAGAGATGTGTATTTCTAAGATTTTCTGTGAGAAGCTAAGCTGTCTTCTTGCTTTGTCATCAAAGTCCTCATTAAGGTGTCTGATATATCCACTACAATCCCAGTATTTATGCAGAGTACTTTCTAATTGTTTCCCTCGGCTGCATCGAAAGAAGTGTGGCCAGCAGGTTGAGGAAGTTGATTCTGCCCCTCTACTCCACTCTCATGAGAACTCACCTGGAGTACTGTGTTCAGGTCTGGAAACAGAAGAAAGACATGGGCCTGCTGAAGCAAGTCCAGGGGAGGGCCAAGAAGATGATGAGAAGGACGAGGCACCTCCCCTGAGGAAAGGCTGAGAGTTGGGGTTGTTCAGCCTGGAGAAGAGAAGGCTCCAGGGAGACCTTATAGCACCCTTCCAGTGCTGAGAGAGGGCCTACAGAGGGACTTTTTACTAGTGCATGCAGTGATAGAACAAGGGGAAATGGCTTTAAACTGAAAGACAGTAGGCTTAGATTAGATATTAGGAAGAAATTCTTCACTATGAGGGTGAAGAGGCACTGGAACAGGTTGCCCAGAGAAGCTTGGGATGCCACATCCCTGGAAGTGTTCAAGGTCAGGTTGGATGGGCCTCTGAGCAACCTGTTCTAATGGAAGGTGTCCCTGCCCATGGCAGGGGGATTGGAATTAGATGATCTTAAAGTTCCTTCCAATCCAAATGGCTCTATTGTATGATTCTAACTATAAATCTACCACTGACTTTGTGAAACTATTTCTTTCCAATGATAGTAAATCTTTAAACCAACAAAATAATTGATTTTATAACATCTTATTGAATGTTTTCCCCTACTGACTGGGGTTTACTTCTTGGGAACTATTTTAAGGACTGTTATCAGCTTCCTGGCTGTAAAAAGGCAATACATCTCTATCAGTCATTATTTTACTGCCCTTTAGTCACTACTGTTCAGAAGAAAGCTCAGTTCACTGTGCAAAAGCTACCAGAATTACGCCTCTTCATGACGGGTAACTTGTTTTTGTATCCCTTGTGAGTATAAATCTCTGAGATTTATGAGAAATGTCTGACTACACTGCACTGGATTTCATCACTGCCCAGTGGGGACAGATCCTCAGCAGGGAAGCACAGCCAGGACGGCCTTGACCATACATCTCAGGACAGGAGCTTGAGCAAAAGGAGGTTTCCTGCACACTGCTCAAGTGGGAGAACTGAGGTTTTGTGTCCATCCACAGCCATCAACCTCTCACAAGTTGCATCAATGCCTATCAGGATTAATGTTCTAGTCTTTATAGTCGCCCAGGCAAATGATAATATGGCCCAGTAAACCATGGTGGTTTGTTACATAATACATACTTTCAAACTTTAAGTACATAGTTAAACTTCAGCAAGGAGGACTGCTAAAATGCCTGATAGAGTAGTGAAAATAAAATAATCCAGTTTCCATCCCTTCCTTCTTCCATTGTAGACCTTTACAAATATCAGATACATGATTGAACGTGGAGGAAGAGGCAGCTACGTTTTCTTGTAATGGCAGTGCTTTGGGAAGTGCCAGTCCTTGACAACCTGCAATAGGCCAGAGGCAGCAAAGAAATCAAGACCAGCCTCTGAAAAAGATATACGAACAATATTCCTAAAACAATTTAAATAAAATAATATTATTTTGTGTTTAGAAATGCTTCCAGTGCCTGTAAGGCAATTTTTTGAATGAGAGGCTGTTTTACAGACAACATAGTCGATGTTTCATGGTTCTTCTATTTGTAATTGCTTGTAAGACATTGTAATACATAGAAGAGTAATTGCAGATATTAGTGTAGATATCTAAGATCCAGGTAAGGAAACCCACATTCAAGTGCAATACATTGCACTTAATTGAGGAAGTGCTCTTGGTGTAAAAATCTATGGATTCATAACTCCTGCCAAGGGTTAACTTCCTGCACAGTATGTTTTCTAGACGTTTTGAAGGCCTACTTCTGTAAGAAGGTAACTTCAGATTGCTCCTATAGGCAGACTGACACTTGCATGGAGGTTTGTAGATCTGATCTGACACAGTACAGCTGGCACTACTCCACTACTGCCTTGAGAAGAGCTACTTTGTTTTACATGTGGTGAGATGCTGGCTCTGAGCATCCAGGGTCATTTGTGTGACTGGTCCAAGATTGAAAATGCAGATTTTGCTGGCTTACAAGAGTAGGAAGGATGTATCTCCTATAGGGTGTGTCTGATCAGTTATGTTTCATAGATGCTGTGTACTGTTTTTGAAAAGACAGATAAATGCATTGCTAGTAACAAATCTGTCTCACCCCATCTAATCATCTGGAGTAAAAGCTGTTGAAAACAAATTTTCTTGTTCCTGTGTGTCAAAGTATCAACATCAAATCTTAACCTTCCCTGAGAATACAATATTCTTGTCATCACTTGTTCTTGTTGCTTCTCTTACTGATTGTGGCCAAATATCAGTAAATAAATATCTTCCCAACCATAAGCTGATTAGGTAAATGAGTCAGATTTTGCATGGCCTCCTTCCCTCCCCTTCTGCCCTTAATTTAAGCAATATACCACTCTGCAAATAGATCCACTGACTTCATACCATACATGATACCATACCATCTGCTATCCAAAACACAGCATATGAATTACCTGTACATTTATTTTAGCTAAGCTGTAATTAATACAAATCAGCTGGCCTTGTTGTAGGTGATAGAAAAATAATGGATATTCACTTTTTTGGGGACTTTTGCCTTTCTGCTGTTGCGGGGCTGACTGGTGACAGAGGTGGTGGATCTGTCACAGTGCTGTAAGAGTGGCTGCATAAAATGGGCGGTGGAGCATGTCCTGCAAGCTGCTGGCTGTACCCTGGCTACTGCTTCATGGATTTCCTGGGGGGTCTACTCCTTCCACTGCTGCTAAGGAAACACAAAGGCTCTGAAGTACCTTTTCTCTGGCCACGTGCCTGCCTTGGTGCTGGGCTCTCAGAGGTGTTCTTGCAGAGTTCAGGGCTCCAGATGGAGAAAGGTGAAAGGTGAGCTCCTGGAAAGCTTTTCAGATCAACCCTTAGAGCAACAGCTTGAAACTGAGGTTCCTGTCTCCTTTTCACCCCCTTCATTCCTTCCAGACAGGTTGAAAGGAGAGCAGAGTCAGCACAGGATGGTGCTGAGTAGGCAGTTTTGAAGGTGAAGAATTCCTGTGTGACTGCATGTTTACAAGTATCAGGTAAAGTAATTGTCTGTGATTTGACAGTGAACCCTATATATTGCAGGGAAGGATGATTTCTGGCATGGGGAATGTTGTGCACTTACCAGGCATCATCTTGAGAGTTTTTGGGGGCAGAATAACAATAGGGTATTATTCCTTTAGGGAAAAGAAAAAGGAAAATGGTGAACCCTGCAAGAAGCCATCAGGGCAGAAACCTAACAAGAGCTATCTGAACATGGTGACTGAGGACAGCTAAATATTTAATTTCTTCTTTTATTACAGCTGACAGAATTACAGAAAGAGTAGAGTTGATGCATGGGTGCAGTTGATGAGCTATGCCTTTGAAAAACTGGGCTAGTACATTCAGGCTTTGAGAGGCTTTGACTTGCTCATGGTTTCTTTCTCTCTCCCACACATCCCGTACTGACTGTCAGAAATTCCTATTCACTGTTAAACTCCTCTGGCTTCATCTTTTTTCTTGTAAAATGCTAGTTTTACTTCTAGTGAGCTGTAACAAATAGATCAGAGCACAAGCTGTTGTCTGTATATGCAGTAGAGGTGCTGAACAGGCATAACAGCCAGGAGAACATCTCAGTTCCAGTAAGTACCACATACCTAACCCACTCATGTCCATACAACATGTACTGCATGTGTAACTTCTACAGCACTGCAGGAATATTTGGCGGACTACTCCTCATACTGTGTTTCACAGGCAGCTTTGCCTCTAGCAACACCTCATGCTTTGTGCCTTGGAAAAACAGCATGTGTAGGGCAGGACAACTGACTGGGAGCCCAGAGAGAAGAACACTACAAATTTGCCTAAACTGGCCCTGAAGGATGAACAGTGGAAAGCTGGCAGTTAATTTTTGATAACTTGTATTATACACATACCAAAAGTCAAGGTCGTATACAAAGCACAGGGTAGACTTTCACATGCAATTAATTTAATTCCATTAACTGATTTAATGGTTGAATTGTCAGAGGGAAATCTATTTACTAAAACAACCTAGGTAAATCTAATTGATTGCCCTTGTTGGTTTCTGCAATTTCATTTTTTAATATTGTCATTTCAGATACGGATTTCAGGTATCAGAAGGAATAGAAGGAATATAGGAAGAAAGCAACCGTTGGACTAAGATTGACATCAGATGTACAGCAAATAGAAAATTTAAGCCACATTTGGGACTTAAGAGACAAAGGAAACACTATTATATAAAAAAATTCCTTCTGTGAGGTAAATTTCTATATTCTAATAGTTACTTATCATCATTATTATGTGATATATGAATGGCGAGGTGAAGTCATAAAAAGAGTCTTTCCTGATTTTTTACACTGAACTATATAATGTATATATGCATTCATCATGCCCAAAACATTAACAAAATTGTATTAAGTAAACTCTATATTTTGGGAGAAAGAATTTAGCTGGAGTAAAGCGTAATAGCCATCAAGTTAATTTCTGTAATTCAGAAAATACTTCTGTCATAAAACTGTCACTAGTACCCAAAAGAGAACTGAAAATTATATTATGGCAAGCTGGTTCCTAAAAGCTCTTAGCAGTCAATATTCCTCTCAAAAGAAGAAAAACAGACTCCTACATCCTACAGTAAAGGAGTATAGAGACTTACAGTAAAGTAACAAGAACAAATAACCAAGTTTTGAAACGTACCTTACAGACGGAAAATTTTAACCTGTATTCAGTGAAGATAGCCAGCAACTGTCATCAGTCTGTGTTAATTTTCTGTCTGCATAACTATCCGTCCTTTCAGTGGCTCTTGACTCATGTTCCAGCCAGGCAGTTGTGTCAAAATGAAGGAAATAAAGGACATGGATGGTATGCTCTATAAGGGAACACTGGTATCTTGAACACTCAGGAATGGTTTTGAAGTGGTAGAAGTCCGTAGAGCATGTATAAAACACAGTCCATGAAAGGCTTTTAGAAAAGTTACTAAACAACTGCTGAGATGAAAATCATAGTGAAATGGGGAGTGGGAGCTCTTATTCTTACCAGAAAAAGGCTAGTGTTACATCTGTCTTTAGTCAAAGCAAGAAGGAGGACCTGGGAAGAGGAACTGTAGACAAGTGAGGCTCACCTCAGCCCTGGAAAGATCATGAAACATGAATTTTGGAGATAATTTTCCATCACATACAGATGGAAAGATAAAACAAGGGTAAATCCTTGACAAACCTGACTGCAGTCTGTGATGAAATGACTGTGTATACTAACGGGAGGAGAGGGCTAGATGGAGTATATATGTTGACTTTAGTGAGGATTTGACATGTCAGAAGAAGGTAAGAAAACGGAACTTCTCTCAGGGTTTTCAAATTATATAATGTGCATCTATAGCCACAAACTGGAGGTTCAGGCTGGATATTAAAAAAAAATATTTTCATTAGGAGAGTAGTGCAGCACTGGAAGAGGCTGTCTGTGCAGGCAGTGGAGTCTCAGTCCTTGGATGCTTACAGGACTTGACCAAAATCACAGCTGACCTGATCAGCCAGCATTGGTGGTAGTTCCACTTCCAGAAGGAGGCTGAAGTTGATACCTCTGTGATTATGTACTTGCCACTGACCTTCAAGCAGCACTTCAGCAAAGCCACCAGTGAACTACTCTGAGCACAACGCCTTTATTACTTCAGGTGGCATAGTGCAGACACATTTCATGACTCTTGTTCAGACCTAAGCCCTTGCTATTGCAGTTGTGACATTCCTGGCTCAGCTTCAGCAGCAGTGGGGGTAAGAACTGTTGAAGTTCAGTGTGTTAGACTGCAATGGGAATCCACATGACAGGCAAGCCAAGAAAGCAGCTTAAGGCTCCCTCTTCCGTCTAACCATTTATTGTCTGCAGCATGAAAGAGAAAGTGGGCTTCCTGAAGTCACCTGTATCATCAAGTTCATGCCATCCCCCCTGTGGAAGTTTGCAGGAAACGGCAAGCATAGGTGGAGCACTGATCCTTGCCCAGCTCCTGCCACTCCCCTCCCTGGGCACTGTGCCTGCACCAGCACCCAGCACCCAGCACATGCCACTGTGCAAAGCCCTCCACAGCCCAGAGGGGACCTAAAGATTGAGTGAAACTCAGCGCCCAGATGTGCTTTGTAGTTGTTTGGGCAACATCATTCCTCTTGCTGGGGGAAAGCTGTGAAGCAACAATCCATCAAACAGGAAATGAGTCACCAGTTTTCTGCACACATCCCAGGCAATATTTGTGCTACAGCAAATACACCATTTAATTTTGCCCTGGAAAGTACTTATAAAATTAACAACAAAGAAACACCATTTTATGTTTTTACCTTTGAAGAGCCACAAATGTCTTTTTGCCCAGATATTGCCTGCATTGAGTTGTTTACTGCAACACAGTGTCTTATTCTTCACTGACTAACTTTCCTTACAGATCCTGCCAAGCACCAATTAGGTCAACCTAAGCGGCAGTATGAAAGGTAATTAGCCAAAAAACTTTCTTAATTAGTGCTGTTATTCAGGGTGGGGAGAGCTTAGCTCACAGCAAATTGGGGTAGGGCACTTTGGTAGAGAGAGTCTCTTTCTAAAGAAAGGTGGATCTAACACTGGATTCCTGCCCGATATATTTAGAAATTTCAATTGCAGTGTTTTGTGACCAGAGTAAGAACTGTAATTTGTGCCTGTAGGGTGCTCTGCATAGCATTACTAGACTGCAGTAAAACAACAAAACCCAAACTAATCATTCTTATGGACATGCTTCTAACTAGAATGGACGTTCAATTCTAACTAGAATGGACATTCAATTCTAACTAGAATGGACATTCAATTCTAACTAGAATGGACGTTCAACTCTAACTAGAATGGACATTCAATTCTAACTAGAATGGACATTCAATTCTAACTAGAATTGGCGATTCCAGGTTTTCAGGCAATCTGTATCATCACAGAAGTGTTGGGAAGAGACTGTTTCCTTCCTGCCTGAGGCACCAAAAGTGCATTGGTGCCTCTGCACAGCTGCTCCTGTTGGACTGCCTGACCAGGGCCCGGCATCCTTAACTCGGTGGCTCTATTTC
This sequence comes from Myiotriccus ornatus, assembly GCA_036023395.1. Taxonomy (NCBI): domain Eukaryota; kingdom Metazoa; phylum Chordata; class Aves; order Passeriformes; family Tyrannidae; genus Myiotriccus; species Myiotriccus ornatus. The sequence continues at coordinate 50,986,202 of JAYRBT010000139.1, forward strand.
TGGTGTCCAGTTCAGGATCCCACTTTGCAGGGGATACGGATCAATACAGCTTCCAGCGAGCAAGCCCCTATAAGAGTGTATTTGATATTACTGGCATCTTAATTCTCAGACAAGACTGGGACTAAAGGGGCAAGATGAAGTTAGTTTGAAGATAGTCAATTTGCAAGAAACTTGTGCTAGCCCTCATCCAAGCAGTATTTGGATGAAGAGAGATTTCGGCTTTTTGTCATCAAGCAACTTTCACATTCTCTCACCTCTCCCCTCCAGTCAGTATAAAACACTGACCAATTTTGCTTAAATAAAAGAAAAAACACTAGCCCAGGTTTTCATTTCTGTTACTTGCTCAGTTTTTACTACCCTTACAATCCATCTCCCATCTGGAGGGAATAAAATGATTTGCATTTTTCCATGTACAAATGCTGATAGGTACTTGATGACAAGTTACTGATTAATAATTCTGATTAATATATAATACACTGATGACAATCTTCTGGAATAAGCAGCTGAATATCATATTAATGGGCATAGACTGTAATAAAAACTGCGCCAGTGCAAATATGGAAAAAATATGCAAGGGTACAACCAACAAAGCTCTTTCAAAAATCAATGATTTTTGCACTGGCTATGTATGAACCAACTCATTTCCAGAAGCAATCTAGCTACGTTCAAGCTGTATTGCACTCAAACTAATAAAAATGTCCAGTGGACATTGTTTTTTTAGGTTAGTGAAAAATATTTTGTGGAAAATACTGCACAGTTGTGCAAAAGTAGGCTGTTCTATGAATACTTACATTAAAAATGCATCCTTACTTCTGATTTTAACATTTTTTCATTTTATCGCATAGGTATAAAAGCATCAAAATAGATCTAAAGTGATATTTCTCCTGCAGTTTTATTCCTGACTATTAAGTTGTGTAGACATGGTGCTTAGGTGAACTTGGCAGTGCTGGGCGAATGGTTGGATTTGCTGATCTTTAGGGTCTCTTTCAATCTAAATGATTCTATGATTCTACCTTTGTCTTTACAGAAATGCTTAAATGCCTGCTTAAACAGACCTGTCATCTAAATCCAATCACGAGTGAATGTTTCACAGAGAACCAAACCCATTTCTACTTTGATCATTGGCCGTGAAGCAGTTTTGTGCTCGCAGTATACACATTTTCCCCTTTATGTAAATCTACCTATCATTTGCATAAAGTCTCTGGTAATGTTGTTAAAGTGTATCATATGCTTAGAAACATTGAGCTTCAGTGCTTATGTTGACAGCCTTTCTATATGAGTTTAGAAATCAATCCTTCCTCAAACTGAGGATTAGTCACCTACACAATAATGATCAGTTTTGTAATATGTGAAATATGTGTCAAATCTAATAACTAAAGTCTGCCTAAACAAAAGAATGTGTTCAAAAAGATTAGTGGATTATTGCAGGCTCACACAGTCTGATGCCACTTTTCATGCTCCTTGGACAGCTTTTAGTACGTCTCAGCTGCTGCCAGTCAACACGTGGTCTTTAAGCATGGAAAATAATGCAGGAGTTTGGGAGAGCTGTGCTGATGCTTTGAATGAGAAGGCTATTTGGTGAACTGGAGACATAAAAGGCTTTTCTTTTTCATCAGAAGAATTTTCTACAAAGCCTGGAAGAGATCCCGTGCTTGAGTTAATAAATACTTAGCTCTTGACTGTAGCAGGTATAACCAGCAGATGATGATGCACTCTCACAGTTTCTTGTCAGTCACTGTATATGCTGCTCTTCAGTCAGACTTGCATTAGCAGCTGCTGCCAGAGGGACAAGACGCTTAACAGGGCTGGCAGCTCACAGCAGCACAGATAGCACTGGTGAGGGCGCACACCCTCAGCCAGGAAAAAAGAAGGGTTTGAAGGGTTAGGCTACTGAACACATGGACCAAATGATCGCTCATTACTATAAAATTCATCAGATTTGCTCTTTCGTAATGGAGACCAGTGGAACTACACTGCTCCTGCCTTACGACGTGTGGGTAAGTGCTATTTGCACAGCATCGTCAATAGCCTGACTTTTTATACTTGCAAAAGTGGATCAATAAGCTTCTAAATTATGGTGACTTTCTACTTGGTGTGATATCACCCACAGCACACTCAGATGCTAAGATAACATGGTTTTGACAAGAGGCTTTAAAGGTTTGAGTTAAAATGGTACAGTTTGCCCTTGATGATACACCTACGTATCTATTTTGGGAATTCTGTGTCTAATGTTGTGACTATTAACAAATTATTGCAATTAAACTTGAATTCTTCTTTGAAACAGGTTTCTGAGGACTAGTGATACACACTTTGCAGAAGTTAATGCTTCCTTAGTGGTGAAGAAATTCTCAGCTTTCTCATTGCCAATGCACATTTTTACCTACAGTTTAATGGAAAGTCTGCCCTGCTTAAACTTTTCACAAAGCATCCAAAATAGTTGCTCAGATATAATTTTCCCTCTTCCTCTAGAATTGCAAGTCAAACCCTAAAATGTTAATGCTTTCAAAGCCTCTACTGCTGTTTCAAGAAATATTCAGGAATGTTTATCATGAACTACAATACACAAAACTTCTGTTTATGCTGCAGGCCAGTTTCACAGTTCAAGGGACAACTCTGCCAGGCCACATCTGGTATCATATAATAATACTGTATTGCTCAACATATTGTCTTATTAAATACAAAGGCAATGAATAGTTCCTTAGTAGAAGTGACAACACAGCTGTTGCCAAGAAGGTTCATACTTGTCTGTAACATTGCAGTAAGTTCTCACTAGTCATAGCTTTTCTGTGAAACTGCACAGGGCAGATATCTAATTTGTAAAGATTTCAGTGCATAAGACAAACCCCTGTGTAGTATCACTCATGGACAAGATGTACCTGAAACAGGTGCAATTCCACAAAACCAGATTTGTATCTGTTTTCCTAGTCACATTTTGCTCTTTTTCCATATTCCGTGTACTACTGTAGGTAGCTGACATGCAGGTAAGTTGTCATTAATTTATCTTAAAACTTCAGGATGTCAGTGTGTTGCAGACAATCTGCAGAATGCCTGCAGAAGTCCTTTGAAGTTAATCTAAATTTAAAACCGTTACTGTTGCACCTTCAGTTTCAGCTACTGCAAATCACTATTGCATCAGCTGATTGTGGGAATATTTTTTTTTCTTTCTACTCATGAGCAATTTGTCATACATTAGATTTGTTTAAATATTGATTAAAGTTTATTTTAAATATTGCTTTCCACATTATCATTTATTAAGATTTGAAGAGAAATATGGCCACTTCTACCAATACAAGGATGGACAGGTTGTAAGACAGTCTAGTCTGATGCTATTAAGTTCTTGCAAATCATTGATTAACTGTCAGCTTTCACACTTCCTATAAGCTGCTTTGTAAAAATTAAACTTCTAAAACCGTGCTTTTCATAGTTTGCCACAATATTTTTGAATCTTGACTTCAATGTCAATTTTTAAAAGATTTTTCCATCTGTCTCTCATAGATGACTGAGGCTGTGGGCACATCTCTTTTCTTGTGACTTCTGCTGTGGGACACTGAAGTCTCCAACAGGTGCTGTTGCACAGTCTTTCAGTCGTGCAGTGAATGAACAGAACACATTTCTGATACACCTATGCAGCACAGCCTCCTCAAGTATTAACCCAGGTTTACATAGCTGAAAACAATGAGGCATTCACAGTTGTTTTGCCTTTTGTCTCCCTGCTCCAAAGTCCAGTAAGAGGAAACAGTGCTATTAGGTTCTAATGCCAGACCTTCTAATCATATTGGCCAGCTAATTATTGATTAGATAGGAAAGTGGTCCCTATTAGACACATGAGGGTGATCCCCTGTTGTCACATCCCAGGCAAATGCTGCTCAGTGTAAGTGCAAGCTCAATTATCACCATCTTTAGTTCTCCTCTTCTTTGTAAACCAGTTACTTTGAGCACTGAGGAGAACATGACATCATTAACTGATGAAATGCTGGCCTTTCCTGTTTTGAAATCTTTGAGAAAAATGCATGAGGGTGGGCACTACCTTGATCCTGGGAATGCGGAGACTCCTCTCTTCCAGTGAGCATCTTCAAGCACTGTTGAAGGGGCCACCAGTTCCCCTGGACTGCAACTGTGTTCTGATGGACCCTGGCGAAGGAGCAGCCCCAGGTTTTGGTGAGCCACCTGTGAGGCAGCATGCACTCTTCTCATGGTCACAGAGGAAGATTTGCTGTTGCTGGAAGGACAAATAAGGCAAAAGATAGCCAGTCACCTCCTCTTGACATGGTGTCTCATGAGCTCAGCACTCAGTTCCTGCTGATTTTGCATGTCTGATGGGAAGTAGGCATGCTGCTGCAGCAAGTGATGGCCAAGCTGGCTGCTCAATGAGGTGGCTCCTTCAGTACAATCCCTGCAGATGCAGTGAGGTGTGTTTACACCTTGGCAGCCAGTATCACAGAAGAGATGTGGACAGTGGCAAGCATGTTATCATTCCCACTTTTTTTTTTTTTTTCTGTGTGTGTGAAATACCCACAATTTTTTTGTAGATATTTTTCTATTAAAAGTTTAATTTGTTGAAATGCAATTTTCCATCAGAAGTAATAAATGATGGATATGTCCTTACCAGTGTTTTTAAAAACTGCATAAACCCAAATAAAACATTCCTTGTGGTATTAGTGGGCTAATGCAATGAGTTATAAAGGTCATATTTATAAAAGGATGTTCTATACTGCACAGTCTCCATGTTGGAAATTAGCCCAAGTCAACTCCTGCTACAGTAACGTTTCCTTACCCTTTGTGCTCCCTGACTTCTGCAGTATACTGACTGTCAATAGTCATATTCCCTCAAGTGGCACTGTCCATGTTGGAAAAGTATCCACAAGTCATGCTCTTTGATTTCTGTTGATACCATAGGAAAAAGGCTTTAGCAGACAAACTCTGGATGAAGTACATTTTTTTTCCTGGACATGAGCCACATAATGAAGCCATTAATCGGTAGACTGCCACTGGAGGGAGAGCCCAAACCTAGTTTGCTCAGAAGCCACCTGCAAACACAAGGTTGAGATTCAAACAATATATTGTGAAATAAGGTGATACTAAAACAATACCTTTTGAAAAGTCTTTGACTCTTTCCCTCTTCAAATACAAACCATAATAATTAAAGGGGGACAGAGAAGTAAAATTATAGCTGCTACCCTCATTATCTGGAGTCTCTATTTTGTTTTAGGATGAAGCTTTAGGTGTGCTATCTGTTTGATTTCATTAATGAGACTTCATAAATTATAAGCCAGTAAAGAATGCAGATGGGAATGATTTCAGGCTAAGTATGAGAGTTTTATTGCTGATTATCAAAGACCTTCTTCTAAAATGCTAATTTTTTAGACATAGTCCTTTGATCACTGTGGATAGTGAATGTTAATCAAATAAAATTCTGACATAGTTTTTATGGTTCTAAATGGGAAGTGAAAAACAGTCTGCCAAATTTTAATTGTTCATTTGGGCTATACTGCTATCACTTCGCTAATCTCAAAGCCTGATTTTAGAGAATATCCTTCTTAAGAAGAATAATATATTTCTGGAGATGTGCCTGAGTATCACTGGCTTGAGAGCAAAAGTATTCCTCACTTCTGAGAGCTAAATTAATACTCCCACTGAGTGCTGCAGCAAGTTGCAATGCTGGATGTATTGTGGGCTTGCATAAGGCAAGACTGGACACAGTATTTCTAGGTTAGGTGGAAGGTGGGATGACGTGGACTGGCACATTCCTCTACCAAGCTGATGGCAAGGGTGTGGCATTCCCCCAGATTTCACAGCGCTGGAGGGATTAAGTTGCAGTAGTGAGGCCACCACAGCAACCCACCCCACTAAGCTGTGGCCACTGTGAACCTTGCAAACACCTCCTTTTGACAGTCAAATCATGCAGCCAGCCAAGTTATGATTTGCCTGGAAAAAAAAGCGTGAAACAGTTAGGAGGGGAAGGAAACACCCTTGTCTTCTGTCTAATAATCCTCTGATGGGGAGCCATAACTTAACACCAAAGTATTAAGAAGCCTTTTTGATTAGGTACTAGAGAAAAAAATATACCCTGGAGGAAAAACATCACACGAGAGAAAAATAGCACTTCCATATCCCCCCCTTTCCCGTTTTCTTAGAGCCAGGTCATGCATGTTTACCTTGCTCAGGTACTTACTGGAACATAAACTCTACACTAAAGCTGAAACCATTGTGAGAAAATGTTTGGAGAATACTTTTAACATAGACTTTCAGATAGGAATCAAGATACTCTGAGGGGGAAAATGCTCATTCATTTCATAAATATTAGGATTTTTTCAAGCAGCCTTCTGTATAAAGTTCTGTCCCTTTTAAACCTCAATTATAAGCTTTTAACCTCCTTTAGGTGGTTTAAGGAATAAAAAACTTTGCAAATACATAAACTTATACAGTCCTGACTATATATCCATACCTCAGCCCTTCATACATCAGCCCTTCCTCATGTAACAAAGGGAAATTTCACAAAAGTGGTCTGGAGAGGGGGGATTGTGGAGGAAGTACCACCACTGTCTTCAGGGGTCAGCATGAAGTTCCTTTAGGACTGGGCCAAGAGCCACCTCAATGGCTCTGGAGGAGAGGTTCTCTGTGTAAGCAGGTCTGGGTGAGGTGAAGGGTAGGCACAGTGGTGCTTTACCCCTTGAGGTGCTGAGAGTGGCTTCCCCACCCTCCTGGCACCTGAGCATGCATATGCCTCACAGGACAGGAATTTCTGTCCCAGGGTAAGTTGGTGCCCCCGGCAGGAGGAGGGAGCAGTGAGTGGGAACAAAGCCTTGCAAAGGCACCTCTGCCTGAGCCCGGGGCTGGCAGCCAGCGCTGGGAGGAGGGGCCCTGAAACGGGAGAGACAGGAAAATACCAGAGGGTAAAAGTTATGCTGAGATGATGTGGGGACACATGTGGAAAAGGCTTGGGTATGGCTCGCTCAGAAGCTATTATTACTATTTATTAGTTCAAGACCAAAGAGCAAAGGCTGTCCTGTGCCTCTCTTTTCATCCCAATGGTAAAGAGCCACCATAAAGCAAATTAATCTTTAACAAAGCATGCTTCCTGTTCTTCCTGGGAACTCCGTATCACAATGATGGTGGTGGCTGGGTCTCTCCTGAGCAGGTACAAAGAGGGAGGCACAAGTCTTTCTTCATCAACCCTAGTGATACAGCCATGATAGCCTTCTGACATATTGCCTGGCACACAATGTGCTAAGAGGACACCCTCCACTTTCCTGGACTCCTCTCAAATCTTGCCAGAAGAACACAGGAGGAACTGGTATTTCATAGAATCATAGAACGGTTTTGGGTTGCAAGGGGCCTTAAAGATTATCTAGTTCCAATCCCTCTTCCACGGGCAGGGAACCTTCCACTCGACTGGTTTACTCAGAACCCCATTGAACTTGGTCTTGAACATCCCCAGGGATGAGGAGTCCTTAAATTCTTTGGGCAATGTTTTATTTCAAAATTGAAGTGTATAGCTTTTGCACAGCCTTCAATTCCAAGGCAAAAATCGCAGGGGTATCATCAGAAGTGGGTTCTAAAGTTTTTTCCTAAAAGTAGATGGCATGAAGCTCACCTCCTCAGAGCTTCCCTGAGGTGCTGCTTCTCTGGACACACCATGGCAGGATTCATGTCAGAAACTTCGTGGGGTGCACCCTGGAGAGAAGATTTACTTTTCTTCAAATACACTGGCAGATTTTATAGTCAGAGTAAGGAGGCCACTTAAAGTAAGGTTGGGAAAATCCTTCATTTGTGTGCAAAATGTTATTCTGCCATATACACATAAGCACATACACATCTCCAACCGTGGGACCATTCATTATTCCCTTGAGCCAGGAGAGCATGTGGACCATGGTCTACCACCACTCTAACATCATGTTAAGCGTTAATTTCTCAATGTATCTGCACTGGGAGCAATGGAAGTGAATGCAGTTTCCTGAAAGGCTGACTGCTTGGCATTCATACTGTCCTTGAAATGTCTTCACCAGCAGACAAGAGGTGGTGGGGCTGATACAGCAGAGAAGGATACCTTTACTGCATTCAGATGTGTGCCTTGGAAAGCATCCATGTGCCAGCAGGAAAGTACCAGTGCTGGCCCTTGAGGCACACTGGAAAGAAAGTGGTCTGGGGAGAGAAGAATCCAAGTTTAAGTCAATGCAAATGTGTGCAATTGTGATGAGGTGAGCAGAAGATGGGATTACATGTTTTCCCTTAACTATGTTAATAAAGATGTAATCTGAGTCAGAATGGGAAAACACGTAACAGAAAAGCAAATTATACTTTTCAAATAAATCTTATTCTGACTTCATATGCTGCACCTTTCACTTGCTGCACCGTCTTATATTTAGGTAGTGTTTAAGAGCTCCTGTGATAGACGAGGCATCTCTTTTGCACAAACACAAACTCACAGGATTTCTTGTCTGTGCTCTAGGCCATTTTTTCTCCTGCATATTTTCTGCTACAGTCTCCAGGAAATATACACATGCAGAAGACACTGTTTGGTCTGTAACAGGGGTAGCAAAGCTGAGAGGTATGATGAAAATTCATGAAAATTTAGATAATGCTGGAGTGTATATACTCATTATCCATAATGAATTTAAAAGTGGGAAGGCAAGAATTACCAGGGCTTGCTGCAGTTGCACTGCTGACATGTTAATCATATTGCATACATGATGGTATAAATTGAGCATAGCAGCAGAATGCATGTAACCCGTGGTAGGAAGTAAATGATGGCATCAAAAGAACCAGAAACTATCAGTTTACCGTGGATATTGTCCTTCCCACACAGTAACAGTCCCTCAAACTTGGCTAAAACATGCTGTAGCTCAAGCTTATTACGAAGATATAAAATCTTAATTGGAAAAAAATTTCTGCTTCCTCTTTCATTCTAGTGAGAAAAATAGCATTGTAAAACTCCATTTCTCCTTTAACCATAGTCTGTAAATGCTTTTAATTACATCACCTTTCATGGTATAACATTAACTGCGGTTACTTAAAAAGCTGACCATGGCTCAGGTATCACAGAGAACATTTTCTCCTGGCAAGTGTCACCAATAAAAGCATACATGATACAGCAACAGATTTGTAGTCAATAAATACTAATTTTACTTTTGCTAGATGGTAGAAACCTACTGAGATGGTTAAAAAAATTATTTTTAAAAGTATTTGGCAAAGAAAATTTCCCACACAGAGAAAAGTCTTTTTTCCACCAGGTCTCTTAAAAAAATTACAAATAGTGGAGAATATGTGATAAAAGCCATTTTTCCCTATTACTGTTTATGGATAATGTGCCACACACATGACTAGCTCTGGGCAGAAAAATGTAAATACACCTGAACTTTCTTGCTAATGTAAATACTTGTCCTTTCTTCTACATCAAGTTGAAACTGGGTATAATCAGGTTATCTGTGAGAAATTAATTGTAAGAACCATCTGTATACAGCCATTTGGAGGAAGTAAAATTCTAAACTTGCCTTTCTTCTGTATTTGTGACAGCAAGACAACTCCAAGTTTAATACTGATAAAGAATGGTATCATGGGATTGATTTCTCCTGGACACAACCATCGTAAAATTAAAATAACAAATTTAAAAAAAACCAAAATTATTCCTTCCAAGTAATAACCAGTAAGAATATTTTTGAGATTTTGCACTTGCAATAAACTTTCGTGAATGGAAAACAGTGGTTTTAAAATGGGCAAAATTTTGATTTAATTCTTCATTGAGAAGTGGTCTTGGAAGCAATTTTCAAGCAGCTGTACTTCTGTGGATTATTCCCTCAGTGCTGTTCATGACATACGGCATTACTAAATGTCACAAATCATCCCGAGACACCATGTATTGTACAGTGCAGATTATTTATTTTGCCAAATCCAGGTTTTTCTTTCTTAGATTTAGAGTTTGGAAACAATTCTGAAGGTAATAGGGAAGTTTGAGAACCTTCTCTTAAATATGCCTCTTGGCTGGCTCCCTTTCCTGTTTTCTTGGCCTCTCCAGGGGCACATAATCAGTTCTACTCATGCAGTCCTTGTGCAGTTGCATACAGGCTTTCTCAACTTCTTACATTTTAGCCAAAAAAAAAAAAAAAAAAAAAATTTGAAAAGGCTGTTTTGAAAACTAGGCTTTTTCTTTTAATTCACGAAATCTAGCTGCTTTACACTGCTGGGTAATGAAGCTACAGATGACTGCCCCCAGCTCTCCCACACCTGCAAATTGAGCATTTATAAATCAAATGCAACAGGTTGCCTTGTTTTGCTTCTAATTGGGTCAATCTCCCCCTGACACAAAATTCCAGAAAGCAAATAACCACAACAAGTGGTTGCTGCATATAATGTTTCTCTATCATTACATAAAGAACTTCATAATACTCAATCATAAAAAACTGGACTGGTTATCTAGGAATTTCACAACTGTAGGTAAGATAACTTGAGGTATCTCAGTTTGTCTGTGCCTGGATTCTTCTTTCAACTAGTAACCTTTTTTATGGCTTTGGTGCAAAAAAGTTAGGGTTTTTTTCCAGATCCCTTAATTTACTAAAACAAACTTGGGACAAAAGGCATCAGTGAAGTCCAGAACAAGATTTGGATTCATTTATTTCTCTATAGTCAAGAGGGAGAGTGAATGCTGAGTACCAGCAATAGCTACATGCTTACATGAATTTGAGTCTAGCAAAATGAATCCTTGTCTGCCAGTTTAGAAATTCACCTTTCTTGAATCTTGTAGGTTTAAAACTCATATGTCCTTAATCTTATTTTATATGTGAACATGTACTATAAAAGAATAACCTTCATTCTTTCTGTTTCTGGAGATGTTTGGATTTCAAAATCTCACCTATTTTGCTTTCACACCGGAAAGCCCTTGCCTGTGTGTAAGATGATGTCCTCCCACACGCCCTGCTGTCTTCTCCCCCACTAGTATCGTGCAATGCCAGTGTTAAAGAAAATCAGCTTTGCTTTCAATGGAGTAGAAAGCCTCTTCAAATAGTAGCGTATGGTTAGGTAGTGAAAGTGTTATCACAGAATGTATGTCAAAGGGGCCAAATCAAAGACATTTAGGCCTTTTGCTAACTTATTAGGCCTGTTAGGCCTTTTGCTAACTTCTCTCCTAAGCAAAGTTTTGGGCTTTGATCTTCCAGCCTTAATGGCCTTTTACCATCCTTATATTAATTTGATATCAAACGTCACTGGAGCCACCAAGAGTCCCCTCACACTGTCCATCATAAAGTGAAAGCACGGTTTTCATTATGCATTTATTCCCATACGTGGCACATGTTACAGTTGTCATTGTTACATCCTCCTAATATCCCAGACTCCTCAGTGCAGGGGTCATGTTGGCAACATCACTGTGAATGCCATGATCAGAGTTCTGGATATATAGAAGTGTTACAGAATAACATCAAATTAAATACAGGATGAAAGCCTCAGTCCAATACTGCCAGAAGAGCCTCCTTCTGGGTGGCACCCTGAGTCGAGAGATGCTGTGACAGTGAGAGCTAACTACAAACAGGGATTTTATACAGTCCCTGAAGAAGGACTCTGTATTGCTTCAGAGCTTGTTTTGTGCTGTCAAGCGACTCCATAAGGGAAGAAATAATCTTTTTGGTGTTATGTTGCCTTCAGCTCTGACAAGAGAAAGCCATGATGAGGTAAAGTCTCAGGTGCCAGGGTGCAGGGAATACAGAGAGGGGGAATAGGAAGGATATCCTACACAACTGAGAGAGATGCAGCAGGCCTAGATAAAACATTAGGTCTGGTTTGGGACAGGTGTATTATTATCCAGTGAAAAGGGCATTAGACATTAAGTGAGGAGGCATGGATTACACATCCTCCACATTGCTGCCAAGCAATTCATTGCCATCAGAGAAGCAATATCTAATATATCTTAAATTTTATTTTAGGATTTTGAAGCTTTTAAGTAATTTTACTGACACTATGCAGTAAGGAAATCTTCACTGATTCAGGAATGCCTTTAAAGGCCTTAAGGAATTAGTGAGTTGAACTGAACTGATGAGTCTGTTACACTCAAAGCATTGTTCACAGGCACAGGGGAAGCACACCTCATATAAATAAATCAAAAAATTTTTTAGTATAATGGAAAATGTATCAATCTAATTCTTGAATTGTTATTAGTCTAAATTTAATTACTACTGAACAAGAATAATAATGCTTTTGGAAAAGTCTCACTTATAATAATAATACAATTAAAATTGTAGCACATGTTGTTCTTAGTAGATATCCTTTTTCTCAGGGTAATGGTCACCCTTGCACTGCACCTTTGAGTCCTGAAGTCAACCGCTTTGGGATGCTGAAGAGAGTAACACAGTCAGTCATCAGCCTCTGAAGTCCGTCTTTGGGAAGAAGATTGTATCAATGTCGTTGTTTTCTTCTTCCTCCCTCTAGGATCCACTTTTATGTTTGTTAACATACTCATACAAATTTATTTTTCTTCTTTGGTCTACACTGTCACGTTACATCAGAATTTAATGTACGTGATGCCTTCTACATAGGTGAGATGCTGTTTCTTTGTTCTTTGTTTTCCCTAAATCCAGTTTAGTGAGTTTAGTTCACTTCAGCTAGCAGTCCTTCTTATGCAGTTGTTTAGGTCAGAAGGCATCTGGAGATCATCTGGTCCAACCTCAGCTCAAAGCAGGGCCAGCTTCAGTGGCCTTCAAAAGACAAACAAGGGCTTTGCTCTTCAGGGCTGTTTTTAACAGTGGCTTTTCTCACCAAGAAAAATCCAAAGTGTGATACTATCGTGGTTTAACCCCAGCTGGAAACTAAGCACCACACAGTCACACCCTCCTCCCCTTCTCTGATCAGACTGGGGAGGAAATCAGAAGGGTAAAAGTGAGAAAACTTGTGGGTTGAGATAGAAACAGTCTACTAATTCAAATAATAAAATAACAGTAATACAACAACAATAGTACTAATACTAATAAATTGGGGTGGAGGGGGAGATAACAAAGAGAGAGAAAAATAAAGCCCAAGAAAGACAAGAGATAAAAATTGAAACAACTCCTTACCACCAACCAACTAACCAATGCCCAGCCAGTCCTCAAAGAGCAGTCCCCCCACCAACCTTCTCCCTAGTTTGTTGCTGAGCACTATGTCATATGGTCTGGAATATCCCTTTGGTCAGTTGGGGTCAGCTGTGTCCCCTCCCAACTTTTTGTGTACCCACAGCCTACTGGCTGGTGAGGTAGGGTGAAAAACTGAAAAGGCCTTGACTCTGTGTAAGCACTGCTCAGCAATAACTAAAACATGCCTGTGTTATCAGCACTTCTCCACACAAATCCAAAACACAGCCCCATACCAGCTACTGTGAAGAAAATTAACCCTACCCCAGCCAAAACCAGCACAGGTGCCATAATATAAAGGAAGCCAGAATTAATGGGCTTCATTTTCTAAATAAATAAGATAAACTCCTCAAACATCCCAAAATTAGCTACATGAATAGCACTCTCAAAAACAGGTTCTACTGAATAGTCATGACTTTAAAATAAATAATTTCAACTTTTTAAATCAATTTTCTCTATGCAGATTAATTGCACACTACACAATTCTGGCAGTGAGTACTGCCAGAACCAAATATTGTTGGTCTAACATTATTTTAATTGAGCAAGATGGAGAAATAAGAGCCTGGGCAAGATATCTGGCATATCTTTCTAATTCAACTTCATCCAACAAGCTTGCCAACCAATTAAGAAGCCATATTTCTGATGACGCTACACTTATTCCTGCCACAGAGCAGTTCCCTGGTGACACAGGGAGCGTTGGGGTTCCCAGAGGCTGAAGCATGTCTGGGTGAAGCCTGGAGCCCAGCCACCTGGGGGAGACCAGGGTTGGGGAGGTGAACGAGGAAGAGGGTGGGGTACTGACCTTTTGCTCCCTGGGGCCCTTGGTGAGCTGGGAAAAAAACTGCCAGTGAAAGGTGCTGTATATCCAGGATCACCGAAAGCAGCTGTATGCATGTTCTTATCTTAGAAGTACATGTTTTAAAGGAATTTACTCAGTGTCAATCTACTCAGATGGAAATAATCAGCAGGGGCAGTGGTGTTTCATTTAAACACTCCCCTTAATTGTATTTCATGGAGATTTATATGCTTAAATAAGTCACAGAGGAGCCATTTGAGTGAAACAGGCAGTGGCCGATGGTAGAGCTGAAAAAGAGCAGAGGCATCCTGCAACCCTGCATATCCAGCTGACACTAGGCCACTGTGACCTTCTCACTGTCCCAGGGAGAGTACTCTGTACTTCAAAAAGGAAAGTGAGTTCAGTGCAGCAAAAGTAAGACAAAGTTCAAAGGCTGTGAGTTGTAGTGGAGCAAACACAGTTCAGAAACATTTAAAGGATGGGTGTCAAGAGGATGGAGCCAGGCTCTTCTTGGTGGTGCCCAGCAATAGAATAAGAGGCCATGGGCAGAAACTGATGTACAGGAAGTTCCACCTGAACATGAAGAACTTCTTTACTGTGCGGTGACCAAGCACTGGAACAGGTCACCCAGAGAGGTCGTGGAATTTCCCTCACTGGAGATATTCAAGAACCATCTGGACACAATCCTGTGCCATGTGCTCTAAGATGGCCCTGCTTGAGCAGAGAGGTTGCACCAGATGACCCACTGTGGACCCTTCCAACCTTACCCATTCTGTGATTCTGTGAAATTAACTTCCAGTCAATAAGAGAAATTAATCATGGAAGGGCTTCAGATGCTGTGATCTCTCCATCCCTCATTTGTAAATAAAATTCTACCCTAAAAAATATGTAATCATTTGGAAAAGAAGTCATTCAGGCAAGGCTGTAACCCATCTTGTTTACAAAGTAAAATGAAAATTTTCCTGATATGCAGTCTATAAATTGATGTATACTTTTCCCTCTAGTGGCAAAGTGATGTAAGCACTATTTGATCTCAAATTAATTTGTAGTTGTCTTGATTTGTAGAAGATTTTCTTGTAATGTATCCCCATAATTGAAATTACCATGTTCTGGATTACTATTTGTAATATTGCAGGAAGTGAAATTATTCCATTTCTCATTCTTTTTTTTTTAAGTAAAACATCAACCCTATTCACTTCTTGTCCATAATGACCTTCTTGTCCCTAATGACCTTCTTAAATTTTCCTATTTCAGACTTCCTGTAAGAAAACCAGTAATGAATAAATGCCAGCTACTGGCGCTATGAATCTCAGCCTAAATCAAATACATGTGTAAACAAAATCCTTACTGACTTATAGAAATGCAGAATCTTTTCATAACACCAAATAAACCTAGTCTTTCTTCTTAGTGCAATTCAAGTGTGGACTGAATTGAAGGGAAGGAAGAGTATTTGATGAGGTTCAGCCTAAGAAGACCATGAGTTAGCTTGACTGGGCTGAGACCAAGAGAGAAAGGGGTCAGTTGGTGGATGCTGGTGGAGGTGAATAGTCAGGTGTAGAAAGATGCAACTGAGCAATGTTAGCTCGGTGGGTAGGACCTATGGGCCTCCTCCATGCCAGGCTTGGGTCCAGGTTTGTAAAGACTGTTACGTTTCATTCCCACCATTTATTCTACACATATTTCTGGAAGTTTTTCTTTTATCACTAGAAGTGGTGATATATCACACATTTTACTCACAAAGTAATCATCCACTTCTTTACGCCTGCCTTGCAGGGTTCCTCCATGAACAAGCTCAGCCATATCTACTGATGATCTAAGGGAAACCTTTCCCAGTCCCACCCTTCTGGGTACTGATAGGGCAGCAAATTAAAAGTTCGAAGCCTCTGGCATAGGAGTGGCTGTTTCAGATACAGCAGAAACTGCAGATACCTCCTCCTATCTTACTTTGATGTTAATCAGATATCAAGATATTGGCAAGTTCCAGCTCTCTGTCTAAACCAGTGATGTAATTTATACAAGTAGGCTTGAAGCCCTTGGCAAACTACCCCTGTTTGTTTCTACTGTCCTTATGGGCTCTGCTATCACTGTTCCTGATTGAAATTTAAGATCTTCAGAAATTCAGTTGGTGTTAGAGCCAAACTCAGAACTCTGGAGCTCTCCGTTCCTGGACACCTCTTGGTGCCTAGTATACCTCCTGTGCTTGAGCAGGCTGGCCTAAACACCACAGGCAGCAGCTGAGTGATCAGGAACATTTTCTGAAGAGTCCCTTTGTCCTTGGCTGAGCCATAACAATCTCTGTAAGAGATTATATGACAAAAACATAAAAGAGACAAATGGTTTTGAGTTTCTTTCACCTGTGGTCTGGGTCTCCTGGAGGTAAATGCAGAGTCTCAGGCTCATTGCTGCTGAGATTGGCAGACCTGCCAGCCTACCGCTTGCTCAGCGAGTGTTAGCAAGCCGTTTTTTTTCCTGTCTTCCCTAAAATTGGTTAGCTCCCTACAGCTTTGGAAAGAAAGACACCACAACAACTGTCCAAGGAAATCTCATTCTTTTCAAATAATTAACATTACTAAGACATTAGTAGCAACTTTGCTGGTGCCTGTGAATAGAGGTCTGCAGATAGATATAAATTCTGATGGCTGATCCAAAACCACTGGAAAAGCATGGTTTGAGACTGAGAGAACTGCTTAATGCATCCCACAGATGTTTAACATCTTTGTTGGTGACACAAGTGCACCCTCAGCAAGTTTGCTAATGACACCAAGCTCTGTGGTGTGGTTGATGTGCTGGAGGGAAGGGATGCCATCAAGAGGCACCTGGACAAGCTTGAGAGATGGGCCCATGTCAACCGCACGAATTTCAACAAGACCAAGTGCACAGTCCTGAGAGGTTGTGGAGTCTCCCCCAGTGGAGATATTCAAAAACTGTCTGGACACAATCTTGTGCAATGTGTTCTAGGATGACCCTGCTTGAAAAGGGTGTTTGGACCAGATAACCTGCTGTGGTCCCTTCCAACCTTATCCATTCTGTGAAAATGCAGCTGTAATTGAAATGCCAAGAATGGACATACGATTAATGGTCAAGAATCTCTCATTTTTCTCTCTTTTTTTTCCCTCACCAAATGCTCATGGATTAGACAGTACTCACAAAGCCATTTGAATCCACTCTCCATGTGAAAGAGCTTCTCACTTCATGCCCTGTCCAGTGCCACATAAGTTATTTCAGGCATATGATTTTATAATTAACATTTATCAATCAATTCATCACCTCTTGCAGCTTTTTTTCATATGTGCTGTCAGTGTTATACCCAACAAGATAGTAACTTGTAACCTGTGCATCATTTTCATTCAATAGCAAACAAATGCATGGCTTGCCTCCTTGTCCACCTCTGGGCATGTGAGATTGACAGGTTCATTTAAGAGGTCCCAGAGCACAAGAGACACCCCTATGCAGCTGACAAATATGACAAACGGGAAACCTCTCATGAGATATGTATATATGAGAAATCTATACCTGGGGATGAGGTTGGTACCCTATAATATTCTCAGGTAATACTAGGCAACTGTACAGAAGCAGCTGAATTGACATCTGTGTCTATAAGAAAGCACTTTACCAAGTTTTTTTCTGAACTGACGTGTGTCAGCGCATGGCTTGCATCCCAGTGGTTTATTATATAAATCAGTTAAGTCAGGATCAGAATTTAAAAATAAACTTTGCTGTTCAACTGAATGATTTTTTTTGGTTTCTTTGGGGCTTTTTTTGTTTTGTTTTTGCTTTTGTTTTGGTTTTTTTAGGGTTGTTGTTGTTTTCTGTTTTGTTTGATTGTGTTTTTTTTTACTTTTCTCCTCTTCTTTATTCCTATTAGTCATTAACTCTGTCTTTGTGCCCATACAAAATCTGGAAGGTAGTGGAAGAGGTACTAGGATTCCTCTCTCAGTCCATAGTCACAGAAATTCCCAGGGCTCTCATTGCTTAGAAATGACAGGCTTACACACAATACCAAGATGAAAATAAATGGAGAACTTAACATAGCTATAAATAGCCAGAACTATTTATTTAAG
This sequence comes from Myiotriccus ornatus, assembly GCA_036023395.1. NCBI lineage: Eukaryota > Metazoa > Chordata > Aves > Passeriformes > Tyrannidae > Myiotriccus > Myiotriccus ornatus. Next base: position 51,004,150 of record JAYRBT010000139.1, read on the forward strand.
CTTCCACATATAGGGATTAGCTGTCTTAAGACAGATCTGGTATGAAAAATCTCTAAAGAGGATAGCTGGAGAAGCTTCAAATAATCTTATTTATGTTTGCCAAGTGGCAAAAGCCAGTAGTTTGCTATTTAAGGGATGTTGGAAAGGACCCCAAAATTAATCATGACATCCTTTTGAAGTATATTAAGCATGAAGAGATAAGTTATATGAAATTTTCAAAGATAATATGGGCAATCCCATCTCTATGGGACAGAACATTTTTCACAGTAGTAACTACTGAATCTAGAAGTAAAATCTAGTGATGTAAGACCACAGCTACAAAAATTGCTATTGGAAATGAGGTACAAAATTTTAATTGTGAAGTTCATTAAAAACTGAAGGACCTTATTGCAGACTGATGGATTCTCCACTACCTGAAATTTTTATTTAAAGACTGAATGTTTCCCTAAAACCATTTTGTTATTTCCTTTTGAGATTACTGGACTTCATATAGAAATCACTGGGAGAAGTTCTGTGTTCTGTATTTTGCAGAAGGTCTCAACATGGTCCCTTTTGGCCTTACCACCTGTGAAAAAAAATGAGCCATTTTCCTCCTCTGTAATAAAAAGGCATTCCATGACAGGTCAGAGAGTATGAAAGAAAAACATGATAAACAACCCAAGAAGAAATATATCGCTTTACTTACTTACAACAGGAAATATCAGATGGTTTTAGCATAGCTGTCAATCTGTTGCTGGATCACACAAGATCAAGCACTGTTTATACATCATCTAGCACAGAAGAAAGCCAATCTCTAAGAAGGTATGTACTCTGATAGAAAACTAAAAGTTTGAACAAAGGAAAACATGCTCCTTGGGATTACTGCTGATGTACAGCTGCAGAGGATGTTCCTGAAGCTTTCAATCTCCAGGCTGGCACAAAAGGCAGGCTGGGTTGGGTTTCTCAAAGGTGTAGGGACACTTACTGAGAACACTGACTGGCTGCTGACTTTTACCATCAAATTATATATATTTGACTGATACTTTCATTCTATGCCACACTGAAGCCTATGGGAAGTTTAGCCATTCATTTCTGCAGAAATAGGATTTGACTCTTCAAAGATGTGGAGAAATGGAAACTTGAGCTTGATCCTGTTTTCCCTAAGACCAGGACTGTGATTTCAGTTCAGTAGAAAGGTTTCCTGGATGAAACAAGTAAGAATCTGATCCTGTGCTTTAAGTTCAGTTCTGAAACAATCGTAACAGAAATAAAAGCTGTACCATTTTCTGGGCAATGAGAAAGATTGAGAAAGCAACCCCCTCCAAAACAAACAATGTAATTACAACGGCAGAAAAAGGCATGTGAATAAAGCAAATCAGATCCACCAAATGAAAACATGATGACGCTGTAACACTACCTTCCTTCACTGAGCTCATCCAGTCCAGCATTCAAATAAATCAGGCAGGGGTGTGCTTGAGCGGGATTAGTTCACTGAGGGCAACTGACCCAGGTCAGAAACTGAATGATAAACTGGAGCATGGCTCCAGGCACTCATCTCAGGACTGAGCAGCAAACCTGCACGGATGTGTCCTGAAATGCATCCAGATGATCTGGTTCATCAGGTCAAAATGATCCCAGCTTCCCACCGCACCCTGTGTCCCACCGGGTTCATCCATAAGCAAAGCTCATCATTCCTCTGGCCTCCAGGGGCATGGGGCTGAGGTAAGCTGGCAGAAGGCTGCTGGGCAGCTCTGTGACAGGCACACTCGCCATTTCATGCAAGGCAGCAAAGTACACACAAACGTGACATTTTCAGAAAATCTGCTCCCTAGGTCAACATGAAAATCCCCACTGACGTCAGCAGACGCAGTCTTAGGTCGCTGCTTGGTGTTTTTAGACTCATTCACCCATCCTTGTAGGTGGAAAAACAGGACACCTCGACATGTACACATCGATCAGGTGCTGACACTGGTGTGAGATGGCAACACAGAGATCAGCGCCAGCCCTCAGCTTTAGCAGGTCTTGCTTCGCCCCCAGTACAAACACAAAGCTGTGGAACAAACCAGTCAGGAATCTGCCCAGCTTGGTACTGGAGGAAGGTGACCTACAAGGTGCTAACAGCCTGGCCACACTGCCTTGATGGGAGGAGACTCTTCCTGGGAGATTCCCAAGGGAGAAATGCCTCAGGAGAAGCTCAGGACCTGATGACTTAGAAAAATTAGGTGAAGATTCAATTGTCTTACTTCATATGAGGGAAGTCCATTTTTACCAATAATTGACATCCATTTTAATATATTTCCTAACTAAACATACACAGTGACCAGAGCCTTTTTCCTGTGAACATTCCCATTTTCTCTGCAGCCAGCCAATCCATTTCCTTTAAATAAAAATATTGAGAGGAGAGTTGCATCCAGCAGTGCGTTTACATGTGTTTTCTCACAGTGCGCAGATAAGACCCAAGTCTTATCTCTTCACTAGAGCTAGCTTGGGCTGTTTAGGATGGAAACGGTTGTTGGGATAAGGATATACTCCAGCTCTACCCTGCATTTATCTCCAGGCAGGCCATTCTCTCCTGCCCCTCCTCCTGTCATCCTTCTCATGCCCTGGGGAAGCCTCTCTGGCTGCCTCCTCTGCTCCCACACCTGACCCGAATCCTCACCCCTTCCTTGGCGTGATGCCATATCCTACACGCAGTGCATATGTCCTCCCTTCTCCTTACGCAACCGAGAGGGAGGAGCTGTGGTCTGGCTGCAGACATCCCAGGCTGGAAGTCTCTCTGCAAAGCAAGCTTAGTTTGAGATGAACGCTGTAGCAATGTCTCATGTGAAATCTGATTTTCATATGCAATGGTCCCTTGTAGTCATCTCTGTAAAGCTAGCCCTGTTTTTCTGAGGAATGCTTGCCCAGATATTTGTGTAGAGATCTGGCTGATCTTACCCACACTGAGAGATAGCTCAGGGAAGTGAACGCGGTGGCTCTCGCAGCCAGGCTCTCTCATGCGGCTTCAAACTGTGACTAGGTGTGAAACACAGTCTTCAGAGGAGCACTTAATGGGGCAAAACCATACACTTAAAAACCATTCTGGTTAAACAAGAGCAGTCACTTAAGTTACTGGCATAAATTAACTCTGCTGATGGTCCCTGGAAGCACCTGCATGTCCATCTTGTCAGTGGAAAATACTCAATGCAGTTTCACCTGAAATTGCCATAAGACTAAGAGGCAAAAAAAAAGGACAGTGGGGAGGTGCATTAGCAGATGAATGGGAGGTAAGGAAGTTAGCATAAGTGTATGACACTGGAACATGAGGAGGCATCCTTTTACGCAGTATTACAAAGAAATTTCAGCAAGGTATATGATCTGTGCCAACCAGCATTGTCCCAGAAGCTGTCATTACAGCAGCTGGTAGTGGCTGCCTGGCAAGGAGCGCTGTGAGACATTCAGTTACTCTAATAATTGAGAGCTTGTTCCTACCAGCTGCTGAGCATGCCCATCTTCCGTCCCTTTCAGCTGAAGACAAGAACAGTCATATCTGCATGACAAGAAGCTTTGGCAGGATAAGAGGCTTTGAGGGCCAGAATTTTCTCATAAGATCACGTTAAACATTTATATGTTAAAAAAAATAATCTGGAATTAAAATAAAAATCAACAGCTCTGTCTACCAATATGTAAATCTCCTTATTTTCTTGCCTTTTTCCTGATGTGGGTTTTAAAAACATGATGAATTGTAGGAAGCCATTCCAGCCCTGCATAATGAAAATGGAACAGACGAGTCATAGCTGAGCTGTTAAATACAGGACATCCAACTGCTGCCACAAAAGAACTTTCTGGCAAAATTTGGAGAAAACAGAAGATGTTGTACATGAGTAGAAAGAGATATCTTGATTAAATCCCTGAAGGAGAAAGCTTATCTTTGTATCATGAATGTTCTCATTCTGGAGGTTCTGAGACAATCAATGGATTCCTAATTTCGATATTATGTCAGACTCAGAATACGGAAATAGTAATAGGATAATAAAGTTGTGTTAGGGTCATCATCTACTGTACAGAGCATCCTGTGGCATTCAAATAAACACATACATTTTATAATCCCTGAGAACACATTTGTTCTGTGGAGAGCTGGACAGTTTAAAGGTTTGTTAATAGCCCAGAATGTTTCTTATGCTGCAATTGAGAAAACACTTTTTACAGTAATTCAAAGCAGAGACTACTGTGAGATAAGCAAGTTTTTGAACACTCTTGCTACTTCTTCCATTCACTGACTGAGGAATACCATTGGCAGGGATATGGTGAACATCAGTCAAAATCCTGGAAGACCTAGATTTCACAAGTGATATGTGAATCATTGACCAGACCTGATGGTGTGTGATTGCAAAGACTGACAACAGGAGGAAGCTAAAACACACAAGCTTACAAAGCAGGAAGCTGATAAAGGCAGTGGAGATAAAAAGGATATTGAATAATGTAGCAAAACACACAGACTTCAGAAGTAGTCATTCAGGCTGAAAACTTTTGTGAGTTTGGTCCTATAACATAAAAGGAGATAACAGTACTGAGACTGGAGGGGATTCAGTAGCTTTTACGGTTTCAAAGTGGTGTGGAAATTAAGATTAATGGAGAAATAAACTTCAATTTTAAACACAAATGTAAAGGAAATTTTATTGAACAGGTCAGAGACACTGGGGATCACAAAGGAACTGGTGAGAATACTTCTAAACATTGCTATTCCTCCACATTTTAGACAGTAATGGATGGTTGGATGGATGACAAATGAGAGCCCAGTATAGCACAAGGGAGACACATCAAAGCTACTATTAAAGAAAGTGGAAATGGATTAGCCACTGTTTGAGGAAATCAAAAATCAGAGCTAGCAGGCAAGCCATGAAATGGAGTCTACAGAGAACAGAGAAAAAAAGGGAGAACATAAAGGTTTGTGCTAAAGAAGATTCATCTGGCTTGGAAAGACATCAAACAGCACTCTGAGTTACGGATAATTTCAGAGGCCCTAAGTGTCTCCTAGATAAGTAATATTAACAGGAGACTTGGCCAGTACACCTTTAGATAAGTCTCTGTGAATTGCACTGGGAAATGGAACTCTATCAAACAGGAGGTTTACATGTGTTCTCACAAGGGTTACACTTCACTGTGCACTGACGATACACTGGCTACTTAACCATTATCTGGTTGGAATATATGGCAAGTGTAATATATGCCATTAAAAAAAGAGTAAAAAAAGAGCATTTTTATTTTTTCTCTGTACTACTACTCTGCTGATGTCCAAAGCAATTTTTGCAACAAAGACATATTTCAACTTTTTCTTACCCTGTCACAGCAGTGACCTTGCTCGGCTCTCCTCCCTTCTCTCCTCTCACTGACTGTGGATCACTCCTGTTTCTCACTTTGTCCCACACCAGCCAAAACTTTTTTCTCAGTCACTTGTTCCCCCTTTACCTTTCCACTGGCTTCCCCACTGCCTTTACATAAATTTTACTGTGAGAAAAAAGCAGAAACCACAAGGTGGACTTGAAGTTATACGGAGGAGAGAAACAGACACAAGAGGAGACCAGACTCAAGGATCTGTATCTTCACACATGCTTTGTGAAAGAGATGCGGAAAATAGAAGTCAATGTCCTTTGTGGAGTGACCAAGCTTCCCTCCCAGCAATTTACAGAATTAATTTCTCTCAGAGGAGAAGTGGGAGAAATATTTTGTATTCCATATTGGCACAAAGTTCTCTAGTAATGTTGGGGTGAGCTAAGCAAACCATCAAAATAAACTATACAGAGCACACACATAGCTTTCATGTCAAAAACTTTGGACAGTAATTGCACCATGCCTAGCGCTTATCACTCCAGGAATAAACTGTCCATCTAACCAAAATACAATCTTTCATCAGGCAGGCTATTGGAACCAGACAGATTTGGAATTATTGACATTTAGACACTCATTTTCAGAGACGGGCATCAGCCAAAAAACGGGTATTGGCATCAGCCAAATAGACTATTGTAATGTGCAAAATAAATAATGCACACACTTATTTATTAATTAATGACATCATAAAAAAAACTTTTACTGCCTAGCCTTTCAAAAAGTGTAAACTCATCTGAGTAAAAATAATTGTTAATTTAAGCTAAAAGGAAGGAAAAGTTATTCTGGATATTGAAAGCAGAGAAGTAAAAATCTTAAAGAAAATTTTTGCTAAACTTCTCACCTCTGAGTTTACCAGGACTGGAACTATCAAAACACCACCAAAAAAGATGGTATTTCCAGAGTAATCAAAATTCTTCACAAAGTTCTTAACATACAATGATAAGAACACAAATTCCTCCATGTCATCTCAACCTAGTTATCCTAATATTCACTCATTTTTATTTGCTAGTGACTTCATTCATAATTTTTCAAGAAAAGAAAAGAGGAAAGGAAAAAGGTTTGTTCAATACATACATGTATCAGTGAAAAAGTCTCAAGCCTGATCAGAGCAGGCAATATCTGATGAAAGGCATTTGGCTGCAAAATTCATGACCAGCTCTATTTAAAAACTGCTATTCAGAGTTAGCTTTAATCACCGCGGCTGGCTCTGGGCTCCTCTGTGTTTGCTTTTCCATATCCCCTGGTAAATTTGCACAAGGGTTCAAGGTCTGCTGCTGCTGTGCATGCGTCCTTTGCCAGCCCAGCTTCTGTGACGTGTTCAGGAAGCTACACGGTGCCCTTTCCAGCCCGATTCCAGCTCCAGCCGCAGCCCGGGATGACCCGCAGCCTGCCTGCCTTCCGAGGCCGCCCCTGTCCCGCAGCCGCAGCCGCGGCCGCAGGAGAGGACGCGGAAGGGTGCGGGCTGTTGCCAAGTGACTGCCAATCTCGTGAAGCAATGCGGAGCTGCTGGGGCTGCCTGACCCTCCGGGACAGTTTCTGACACTTGGCCCACGACGTGCAGCTCCGGGCGGATGTGATTTCTTGGCTTTGCCCCCAGCATACCCTTCCTGCCAATTTTCCCTCATTTGTATTCTGCCGGTGCTCCCAACAGCAAAGACACTGCTCCCATAAACTCCAGCCACACCTGCTGGTGGGTCACAGCGGTCCAATTCAAAGCGCAAACCTTCCAAAATTTTAGCCTGCCCTACCTCGCCTTCTTGATCTGGCTTGAGGTGTCCTGGGTGGTGATCTCTCCCTGAAGGATAAGACCCTGTTCCCTTAGCCCCTCTCCCAGAGGCACATTGCACAAGCCAGCATATCTATGAAAAAACCCTCCAGAAGCATAATTTTAAAATCTGTGTTAGTCACTGCTCTAAATGTAAAGGCAACAGCAGATGGGGAAAAAAATATTCTACCTAATTTTCAGAATCTTGATAATAAGAAACTTTGCTGAGTCTTCAACTAAAATATTAGGGACAGACCATCAATAAATGAGACTTTGGATGAAGAGGAAGTTCTAGGAAAAAAAAAAAAAAGGTGAAAATTAGAGCAAGGTGAAATCCACAGTGGGATCAGATCGTTGGCAGTGTCTAAATTAAGAAGACATAGCTAAAGAAAAGCAGTATTTTAGGCTTGATTTTCAGTAGTACATACAAACAAGTGTGCATGGAAAGTAATCCAAACTCATTGTGCACCAGCTGCTCTAGGTGAGCACAGAAGGACAGCCCAGGCACTGGTACAACTCTATCCATGAGCCACTTCTGGCTGCACTTTTTCATACCACAAAGGCAATGCAATTACACATGCTCTTGCTTTTCCTCATCTCTTTTTGATTTTCTGTCCTTTCCTTTCTTTAAATTCTCAGTAACTTAAAGAAAAAAGATGACATCACTTAATGTAATTAGACTAAAAGAAGGAAACTGGATTTACTAGGAGGAAATCCTGGTTTTGCTCTAATACTTCCTGTCTATTTGGATATTCTGTTCAAAAAGATCATAGAAAGAGTACCTGTTCAATCATCAGCACATTTTTCCTTAAAAATCTCTGGACATCAAATTTACGCATTTGTTTTCCTAATCAGCATTAGTATTTACTCCTAGCCCTACTGACTGTCATTTAATGACATCAAAAAGTCACATACATAGTTTATCCCCTTCCAGATCTTGTGCAGGAGGTTTGCCACAACAGCCTATACCAATTTCAATAGTGCTGTCCTGCTTTGTTAGCCCTCCTTCTGTCAGTACAAGCTTTCTTCCCTCAGTTCTGCTTGCATTTCCAAAGCACACAGGTGCTACAGGTGAGGTATTCAGCTCAGCTTCAGCTCAGCTTCATCTCTTTTACCTGCTGCAGTGGGGTCATCTTGCTGAAGAGGCTTGAGACAGGTGAAGCAAGGAGGCAGTGGGGCTAGGCTGAGGGAGCAGTTTTTTAGCATCTGCTGTTGCAGCCGCTGCAGCTATGCTGCTCCAGTGACCCAGGGAGACTTGGGATGTATCTGTCTAACTGTCCCACACACCAGTGATGGGAGTGCAAGCAGACACCTCTGTGTGTATGGTTTGTGTATGGATAGAAATGAAGAGCAGGAGTAGAGAGCTCTGCTTCAGCTGTGAAGTCCTCCAGAAACAGGTGGTTAGCCTGTGGAAAGCCAAGCCACGAGGTTATATTAGGCCATGGTTCCTTTTCCAGTTCCACGAATGGCCCAAGAAATTTTGTTTCTGTCATCCTCTCCCTGGGCTCTGCACAATCACTTGTAGAGAGGCAGCACAGGATCTCACCACACTTGTTCTCAGCAAAGTGATCTCAGCTTTAGCCATTTGCCCTTTCTAGAGCTCTGCACAGAAGATTATGGACAGGGTGTATCCTGTCACCCATTCAGTCTGTGCGTGCTGTGCTCTGAGGTAGTGTCCCTCCAGGATGAACAGGCAGTGACACAGGAGAATAATTTAGGAGACCAGACTGATTAAATCAATTTCAGTCAGATCCCAGTTGTGCCCAGTGGCTCTCACATGTTGATGCTTTTCCCAAGGCCCTCTCTGGCCTTAAGAGTTACTCTCTTCCGTGCCTCCTAGCCCTGCTCACCAAAGACAAAGCTAGGGATTTTTGGCAGGCACTCAGTGACAAAGCTGGGCTTCTGTGGCCCCTCACCCTGGCCCTGCCCTGCTCACACATCCCTGGTCAGTCACGGCAGCTCCACACCAGGCAAAGGGGTTTTGCTGTCCAGGAGCGCCCTGCCCTACCTCTCGCTGCTCACCAGTGCTGCCTGTATTTCTCTTGTTGCACGTGAAAAAGCATTAGTCTCAGTGTCCCTGGGTGTTTTTTTATAGAAATACATTAATTTGAACAGAGGAAGTTAATCACTTTTTGCTAAAAATAGGAATGACTGCAGTGTAGATCTAGCAACAATATAGATCTGTGGCAATTTAATTTTAGTGCTCACTCTTGGGAGAAAAGCTTTCTAAAGGTTAAGATACATGTTTAATCGTGCCTCTTTAGAGCATATAGTTTAGACGTCTAATACACAGCTAAAAGTGAAAAGTACTTCTTAAAGGCTTGGGTGGCAATCAGACTGCTGCTTATCCATATGTCCCAGCACTATCCACAGCTTCCCAGCCCAGCAATAACTTTCAATGTTTTCTGCTACTGCAATTCAGCTTCTTTGTCCTGGCTCAGTGCCACCGTGCTCTGCACTTGGACTAGGAGTTTACACCCAGGAAAGGCAGGGCTATTTCAGGGTTAGAGTGTCTGAGTGGGGCTAAGGGCTCTCTACCATCCATCTTCCTTCTGCCTCTAGTTTTGCAGAGCAGGAAGAGCCCAAACAGAAACACTTAAACTCATTATGTTTCCACTACTGTGCTTATAAAGAGACAGAAAAAATGGGACCCTTATTTAAAGCCCTTGAAAAATCTGCAGATGAAAAGCTCTACAGAAGATCAGAGAAATGGAATAATGTTTTCTAACTAGCTCTTTGCTAACAGAGATATGCAAAATTGCTGGATTTTAATTTGAGATGATAAGTGGAAAATGAGAAATTTTTTTTCTAGATAAGATTTTTTTGATTGTCAAATTACAACATCCAGTATTAAATTAATTTCATAATATTGAAAGTTTATGAGCATAGTAAGAGTGCAATATGACACAAACATCCCATACATTTCAACTTAAAAAAAAAAAAAATCTGCATTTTCAGATCTTTTTCTCTGCATGTATCTACAAACTGAGCAGTGACCCAGAAGCTGTGCCATGTGTCAGCGACGTGAAAGAGGTTCTGCCCCTCAAACTTGGCTCAGAAGAAAAATATGAGGTTCGCGTATCATCCTCATTTGTGGGAGTCTGACTCCCAAGATGGTCTGATGCCTCCAAACAAGGTACAACAGCAGGTGCAAATTAGGAAAAAAAAGGTAGGAAAAAAGAGACTTTCTAGACCTATTGTATGTTTTCTCTGGAAAAAGCACATTTAGGTTGCTCTGCCAACAGTCAGGCACATGCATTGTGTAATGTTGAATAGGCCTTGTGGGTTACTGAGCTGTCACCAAGTATGGACAGAAATTTGTATTGTGTGTAGAAGATGGGTTGCCCAGAGGTTTTTCTAAGGGCTTGTTCTGCAAAGACAAGCTGCTCTCTCTGTGTGTCCAGATGATCTGCAACATAAAGTAACTACCTCTCCATGTAGCTAGAGGCTCAAGAGACTTGTAAAGGTCATAACAATATAATATGAATTTTAAATTATCTTGTAAAATTTCAGAGTAGCTCTTTTGTGACAGAAGACTGTGACAAAATCAAAATATATGCTGGGGTGTGGTGCTGACTGGATAACAAGGATGTACTCATCCTTCTCAAACAAAGCTGTTCTTAGCCTTCAGTTCTGCACTTACTCCTTTCTGAAACAATACTCCAGTGGAAACCAGTGGCAGTTTTGGTGGAGACAGCACCGTTTAGCATCTTTAGATTAACAACACCTTTGCCTTGTTAAATTAAGGTCCTGACTTGTGTGGTTGCTACTCAGTTGGGGACTGAAATAAATACAGCCACGAGAAGATGGCTTTGGTGAGTGGGCCAAAAAAAAAAGGCAGTCAGGGTAACCAGTGGTGTGCATGGGATGTCTAACTTCAGTTCCAATGTTGCAGCTTCTTGTCTGGACAGATGAATACAATCTGAGCCCAAAGGACATCACATGCATTAGCTCTGATTAAAACTATTACCTCTCATTGTAAATTTTACCTCTCTAGATAAGGCAGGGGCACAGCAATTGGCAATGGGACAGTGCCCTTAGAAGTGCCTGCAAAGACTTCTCTGAGTGTGAGATTCATCTCATGTCTTTTGGGAGTGGGATAAACCTGTTTCTCTGATTATAAGCAAACACAGCAATTATCCATATTTTCATGTCAAAAAATAAGGAATACTAACCCAAACTTCAAGCTGAAGCATTACCTTTTCCTCTATTAATCCAAATGGTGCCTTTTCATAACTGGAAATAATACAGCTATAACCATTTCTGTAGCCAAGGCCGGAATAATCCTTTAACAACAAATAATGGGATCATATTGCAGAACTATCAAAATCAGGAATTTTTACTTAAAAATGAACCTCTGTTGAATTTTGCCTGGTGGTATCTTTCTTACTCTCTTGTTCCAAGTGAAAGGTGAAGTGTCTTTTTTTAAACTTCACTTTATTACTAAAAATAAAACTAGCATGGATGAACTTTGAAGTATAAGTAATTGAGTCTCATGTGATCAGAGGATCCAGTGTTGACAAGGACTCTCTTACTTGACCTAAGTTAAGTGATGATGTTCTCTGCCAGTGTTAGTGAAGAGCATGTTATTGTTTGCAAACAGCATAAATTTGCTTTTGATTTGTAACATTGCTGGATCACCTATAAGAAACAGACTGAGCTAATTTTAAGTTAGTATTTATAATATATCCATTTAGATCTGTTGGTACACCGTGGTAAAATTCAGTGTTAAGGATTCCACTGAATTTCATGACAAAACCTAACACAGAAGCTAGAAATCTTAGGCTTTCTAAGGTGGAAACTGTATTTGGCTTTAATGCTACATGCTACATGCTATTTAAAGACTTATTAAAACATTTTTCAGAGCTACACTGGCCTGAGATACTGCTTGGGAGCAAGCTTGCAGCTGTTTGATTGCAGGACACACAGGAACTGTGTTTCTCCTTGTGGGACAAGCTGGTGCCTTTTTGTTTCATTGTGGTTGTGTTTTGCTGAACGCAAATAAATTAAATTGTGTTAGTGTGACAAGGGCTGCCCTTTGGTCTCAGCTGCAGCCCACATTCACTGTGAATAGTAATGTACTTGTTTCCTGATCTGTTTTTTACTGCAGTGGACTCACTTTACTAGAAGCTACCGGGCAGTGCCACCCTCTATCTCTCCTGTAGCAGCACCACCAGCATTGCAGAGAGCCGTGGGGACCTGTGAGCCTGGCTGTGACAGGCTGCAGGGTCTGCCCACAGCCTCCTCTGCATGTACATCATGGTCTGGGCTTTAGCTGAATATGCCAGTCTGGCCCAACTGAGCCATGGGAAGCAGGTGAAGAGGAGCTGCTGGTTTGCCCCACGGGGCTAGTGAGGTTTTCTAGTACCACTGCACAAACGGTTTTTTGCTTCTCTGTCTCCTTTGCCATAAAAGGAGGAGGAGAAGAGGACTTTTCTACTTCCCAGCAAAACCGTGGCTGAAAACAACTGAAGGATTTTGAGTCACTCAGCAACAACGATGGGTATCAGATAGCATAAAACAGAGATCACTCTGCTTGTCTTCTGCATTCTCTGTTAATTAATTTGTTGTTTCCAGACTTTTTCAAACTAGTTTCATCAACTCAGACTTCCATGATCCTGGTAATTACAGTACATACAAAGTTTTCATCAAAGCCTTTTCAAACCAAAAATGAGCTTCTAATAAATGGAAACTATTTTCTTCTCCAAATAATCCAAAGGAAATTTCTTGGACAAATCTCATGGCTTTCACTTTCTTTTGGAGTTGTTGGCAGAGAAGCTCCTTTCAACACAAACCATCTGAAACAACATTACCATCTAGTGGAGAACATGATCCAGCACTGATGTGAATTCCTTAATGCAGAAATACACACTGTGTGACTCTGTTGCACAAATGCAGAATTAGGAAGTCAATTAAATGTTCATTTTGAAAATGTTGAGGTTAGCTGAATTCCTTAACAAAGGAGTAAAAGAGTCTTTGAGCCATACTGTAGATCAGTAATATTAAAACCATGGTAAATGCAGGAAATAAATACAAGAATCTCTAGATTAGTTTTAATTCCCTAAGATTTTCCAAAGGAATCTTCAATATTCACTCCGACAAAGCAGGTAAATCTCTATCTGGAAAAGACAACAAAATGCAATTATTCTCTCTATATAAGTTATGTAAAATTAGAGCCTGAATTTAATCAATACAAACCAAACCCAAACTCTTATCTTTCAGGTTGGTGTAAATGGAAATCTTGAGGCAGACTCAGCCACGTGGCATTTCCTAGAAACTTCATTAGGCCCCACCAGCTGTCTTTCCTGTGTCCATCACCTTGCTTGTAGGAGGTTTAATGTCTCTGGTGCCAAACACTGTGCAGCACTTTCATGTGTGCAGGACAGAAGCTGACAATCAGTTAGCCAGCAGCAGTGGACTGGACTGCAGGTTACAGGGTTTTGCTTTCTGCACCTCCACCCTTCCCTTTCTACACCTTCTCTCTGATGCTCAGTTCATCAGGTTCCTCTACCATGTCCCACCAATTGTTTCCCCCGCATAGCCTTTGGTACAACATCCAGCATTCAGTGGGGTCTCCACAGTGAAGCAAAGCACTAGCAGTGTGCAGGACACATAGCAACCCTCTTAAATCTGTCTGGTCTCATCTGTGTTGTCCTGACCTACCACGCTTTTTTCCTGATTGCCACATTTACTTCAGCATTGTAGCTTAAACTAGTTTGCAGTTCTGGACTTGGCTAGCTTTTCAATCCCCTGTGGCCTAAACCCCTCTGATTTAGGCAAAAGTTAACTGTTAGGAAAACACACCATCCTCCGGGGACACTAACTTTATACAGTGCTCAAATGTCAAAGTAGAAAGTTTGATAGAAAAATCAAGGTCAATCAGTGCTTTTAAACTTACCCATGACGAGGGCCACATTTGCACTTGTGTAAGGTGTCTGCCTAGAGCAACATGCACACATGAGAAAAACCATACTGAGAACTTGGTTCAGCTCCTCTACTCTCCTGGTTGTTCTGTACAACTGCTGGTGTCATTTAGAAAGACTGCATCTCGTGGAAGTTGATGTCTGGAGGAGACGGAAGCATTCTGCGCAGCACAGCACACAGCAGTTGCACAATACTGGAGAACAGTGTTACAGCACCTCCTTCGCTTGGGGTCACAGTGGCTGCTTTGGGTCTTAAACTCCAAGGGTAATGAACACATTAAAAAAAACCCTAGCAACAACAAAGGAGCCCCTCCCCCCCAAAGGCAGTTTGTTACCTGAGGTAGGATCCATCCTGTTCCAGTTGAAAT
>JAYRBT010000139.1:51018651-51068552 GCA_036023395.1 Myiotriccus ornatus
AGCAACAACAAAGGAGCCCCTCCCCCCCAAAGGCAGTTTGTTACCTGAGGTAGGATCCATCCTGTTCCAGTTGAAATCGATGATTAAATTCCCTCCTGGGGATAAATTTGGGTCCTTTCATACCAGTCATTAAAAGAAAAGTAAAAAATATCTGTAAATATCAGTAAAAAGTTTTCTCTTTTAGAATCAAATTTCTTCCCTTCCTAATAGGATGCATCAGGGTAATACTTCACCATGTTGGTGTTTCTTCTCTTACATAGACAGAACATGCTAGATTTGAGAGAGAGAAAGTCCTTAAAATCTGTAATTAGAAGATTGTTACCATTTGCCCAGGGTAAGCCTATATGATAATCAGCCTGATTTTTGTGATGGATCTGTGTATGACAACTGTTTACTTATTAAATCTCCTCCAGTAACAGCAATGGCTACATAGCCAGGCTAGTTGTCTGAAGTTTTACAATCCTTTTCAAACGATGGTTGGAAAGAGCAGGAAAAACCTCTTTTATTACAGGCAGAAAATAGGAAAAATGGCCAAATGAATTAAGGCAAGGGAATGAGATTGGCCTTTTCTTTGTGGACTATGCAGTACATCTTTTCAGAATTCCATCTAACCTCCAATGAGACTCATAACTGCTTTTTTTTTTTTTCCAAATTAGGCCAGTTTGGTATTCAGCAAGAATGTTAGTATCTGAATGTCCAGGGCCTTGGTAAATTAGCTGAGTTGACAGCTCCTGAGTTGCCTGCTTTTAAATGTTGCTCCTACCTTTAAAAAATTCAACCACGATCCAGTCTCAGTCCAGTGCCTTGCCCACCTATGTAGCAGTAGGGACTGGAAACAGGGGAAGCTGGGTGGTCATGATGTACATAATTCCAGACTGGAAACTTAAGTGAATTTTGCAAACTTCCATAGGGGGAAAAGAAATGCAGTTACAGAAGGTTTTTTTTTTGTCTTCCAGCAATTACAAAAAAATGGAAAGTGGTACGGAAGCATACAACATAAATAGTCAATGGCTGGACAAATGCTTCACCCTGCCTGCATACTCATTGCTCTTTAGCAAAGAGAAGCCTTGAAGCTGACCTGAAAACACTCAAAGGTACATCAGCATGGAATAGTGTAGGCTGACATAAGCAAACTCTTTCTATAGTCCAAGCTTGCTGGGCACAAGTTAACTCCAAACTGGGAATCACAGAAGTGCCTGAGTTTGGGACTGCACTGAGCCCAAACTAATAAACTTGGCTAAGAAACAGAGGGATAAGGTGTGGGTTCTGGGTAAAATTAACTACCCCATTTGGAAGGTTCAGTATGTCTCAGATCACAGACAGCTTTTTCAAATCTGCCTCTAGGGAATTGTGGATACATGCCTCAAGAAATAGCCAAAGATCAGGAACTGAAGGGAGGATCTGAATTTGAAACCATGCATCGGGAATGGTACATGGCCCAACATACATCCTTCAGTCAGTGACTGAGAAAGCAACATACTGACATAAAAGCTTCTCGACTGCCCATGCCCTTGGTTCCCTTAGTATAGGTGAGAGGGCTGGCAGTACCAACAACTTCTGGACAGAAACCATACTTGATAATTTGTGGGAGAAAACATAAAATCCATTAAGAACTCTGTTCCCAAGGTTGATCTACCTGAACAATAAAAAACCCAGAAATATGTTGGCTCTCTCGGGTCTTCAGTGTTTCGTTCTTGTTTGACCTCTACCAGATAACACTGTCATGGAAAGTGGAAGAGTCATGGTCTCTTGACACCTGCTGGATCATATGCTGCTTGTTTTCCAGAAGATACGCTGCACCAAAATGCACAGGACTGAAGTCAGTACAGAGCATGTCACTCTTGTGGACCTCACAGCTGAAGAAAGTACCTTAGTCCCCAGTGATGTAAGTTTTTCCTCTTGACTGGTTGGCTCATCAGGAACAGTCGTTAACTAACAGACAACAGAGCTTGCAGATGTTTTGGCCTCTGTCTGTGTTGTGTGCATGTCCCATCTTTATACTGCAAGATAGAGCAGCTGGTGGGAGGAGGCTTTCAAGGGAAACTATACTATAACCTTCTCTCTGAGAAGGGAAGTCACTACAGGGACTAAAAATTCCTGAAATTTGCAGGCCACAGCAGTGAGCTGTTGCATGTTTTTCACTGGGATCTATCTGGAGGTTACACAAAAGGTTTGCGTAAATCCCTGCTGTCAGCTGTTTGCTTCTGAAACTCTCATTTCCTCCTTCTCTCACATACACTCATGTTCCTTTAATCATGGAACTTCCTGCTTCTTTTTTAAGCAAAAGCTGACAATGGAAGCTTTTGTTTTTTGTTGAGGGATGAAGTTTTTAAAAAGGGGAAACAAGAATTTACTGTACTTGCAACACACACTCAGCAAATACTAATTAGCACAGATACCCTCAAATGTCCAAATACATATTCCTTCAGTTGTCCAAAATTTTAAGCAACTGTTGCCTTAATCTGTACCTATTTAGTAACGTCTTGTAAACATCTGGCCCAGTTAAAATGGTACTCCTTTCTGGAATTGAGATTCTGGAACTAATTACGAGACAATCTGAAATGTTGCCTTTGTTTGTTTGTTTGTTTTAAACAAATGTTATTAATTTTGGATGCCTAAAGACTTTCTGAGGATAGAAAAAGCTCTTTATGCCTGCCTGATTTAGGCTAACGCTGACTTATTCTTCCTAACCCATATGGAACTTGGCAGCTATGAGAGTATGGATAATGGTTGCTGGCACCTTTCACACCAGCCAGCAACTAAACTAGCCTGCAGTAACATTAAAGTCAGTAGTTATATATGACTCCATCACACTATCCCATTAAATCCTGCAGGAGCCGAGTGAGCCACCTGCAGTTTCTGCAGCTATAATTTCTGTACAAGCAGGGTAAACCACCTACATATGTTCTGTCTTGCCATGCATTCTACTCTGTTGATGTAGTTTAGCACTTTAATGCCAAATAACAAAGTTAAGGCCACAAACTTGACAGTAAAACAATAAAATCCAGATTTTGTGAGCAAATAACTTTCTCTTGTTAAAGGTAAGAAAAATGTTCCCAGCAGGGGCCTTATGATAATAGAACAGCACCAAGGACTGCCTTCATTTCAGTTCCAGCCAGGTTACATATTGCAAGTATCTGTGACTGGAAGTGGCTATTTAAATTGTAATTTGATTGAGGTTTTTAGGTACTTTTGGAACATTAGCATGATGAAGATGCCAGTGCATCCCAGAGATATGCCAGAAGCTCTTGGGAGATATTTTTTTATTAAAAAGTCTTGATTTATTTTCCATCCTAGCTGGAAGCAACCTTTTCTGACCAGATGACTACGTTATGTAATCAGGTCTTATTTAACTTTCTCCACTGTTTGAAAAAAACAGCATATTTTCTTCTTTAGAGAGACCTTGCTTGGACTAAACCCTGCTTTTATGAACTCCATCAGGAACCACAAAAAACCCTGAAGGTTTTCTGAGGCTTATCCAGATTATTTCATTATGCTCAGATTTGTATTGCCTCTCAGTCTGATGGATGTTTGCACTCACAGCTCTTTATGGTATGTCAGACAGCCTACTGCAGGCCTTGAAAATGTCATGGCTTTATCCTATCTGGCCCTACATATTATCTTCTTAACAGTCCCTCTCTTTCCATTTTTAATAAGCATCTTGGTTTTTCCTTCTCTCAAAATGAGTAATGTCTATTAACAACTTGCTTGACAAGTTTACTGTATAGAATGCACTTCAAAGAATCTAGAATTATTCCTTACTTACATACTAATTATATTGATATTCGGCCAATTGCAAGGTTCACTGCTCCTCTGTATCTGTCTGTTACCTCAGTTTCTAACCACTGAAACCACTATTTGAGATTTCTTCCCAAAAAATACTAGACACAATTGGTGTATCAAGACATTAAATACTAAACAAAGACCATATTTCAGGTTTTGTTTTGCAGTGAGATTTTTTGTAATATGCCCTAAGAGAAAACTACAAGTAACGAGCTGGCAAGATGCACATGTGCCACTAATCCCATCAAGCTTCATGAGCTTCATGAGCTCAAAGTCCCAGTCAGTGGCTGACTCTTCAAGCTACCCAGCTCATCTTAACTAGCACATGGAAGAAATGTTCTTTAAGTCAACTGTTGCCTTGGCAATTCCAAATTTTTTACATTGCAAGATACTTCACTATCAACAGACCCCACAACATCCAAAGCATCAGATACTGGAAACATGGAAAAAAGACTGTATACAGGAGGAAAAAGGACTGTATACAATAGTGTTATTAGTATTCACTCATCTTGTAACAGCTTATGAAAAAATGTGAGAAAACAGAACTTGAAACTTCTTAATGTTAGTTAAAGAGTCAACCTCCGGCCACCACGTTTCCCTTCCACCTCCCACTACTTTAAGAGAAGTAGGAGAACCAAATTATAGCAAGACGACTTTTTTTCCTGTGGACCATCTTAATTTGACTGACTTGCAAATAATGGAAACTCACTGTCTCACTAGTAACAGAGGAACAGACAGATACAAAAGGTAATTAGCACATTCTGCTTTTAGCTAGAAAATGAAAAACGTATTTCTATCTCCTTTGTAGACAAGCAGTCTAGTGTGAAATGTTAACAAAAGGAAAGGTATTATGGAAGAGTGCTAGACAGTGACAGAAAGAAGTAGGCATCTGTTTGAGCATAGGATCAATGTCTGTTGTCAGAACATCTTTGTCAGTCATTTTATTCCTAATGAAAAGAGAAATGTCATGAAATTTTCCTAAAATCTCTTTGGTTCTGAAATGGTACATAGGAAAAATCAGGGACAGGGAGCTATACAAGCTTCTGAAGAAGCCCCGTTTGAATCATCTCTGTTCTCGCTCCAAGAGGAGTTTCATCATCTCTCAGCATCTATAGCCCCAAGGCTTTTCTAAGACCATGGAAACATATGATACAATTAGACAGAAGGTAAAATCCATTTATACTAAAGTCTTGTACATAATGAAGCACTTAGTGAATCACTTTAGGTTATGCTGAAAAGGCCTACTTTGAGGCACTGAATTCTTGCAGCCTCAGGTTTGTCAGATGAAAGGAACATTCTCTCGCAGCTGTATGAGCAAATGAGTACCCAGTGATCCACCCTAATTTAGGTTATGTAAAACTTGGTGTAAGCCACACATGTGCCTTCCAAAGGCAATGCCTGGGTTGAGCTCCGGATGGTTGGCCTGGCTGCCAGCGTTCTTCTCCCTCCCACACACCTGTTCTTGTAAAGCTCTGCTGAAGAAAAATTACTTCACATCCCAGGGTGTGACACCATATAAATACTGTGCAACAATCTAAGGGGCCTCAAGCAATCACAGCAGTAATCCAGCTGTAGTCAAAATGTATTCTTTTAATTTCAAGCACTTTTTTGGTGTCATCAACACCAAAATTTTGTTTGCAAATGTGGTGCACTGTTTGAAGGAGAAAAAAGGTCAACACAGTATTTTGAAATAGATTGGAGACTAGTTAAGGGCCGTGCTCCACAGAGCAACCATTGTTTTGGAGGTCCCTAAGCAGGCACTAAGAGAACCAGTTGCTTGTTCAGGGAAG
The DNA here is from genome assembly GCA_036023395.1 of Myiotriccus ornatus. NCBI lineage: Eukaryota > Metazoa > Chordata > Aves > Passeriformes > Tyrannidae > Myiotriccus > Myiotriccus ornatus. Next base: position 51,024,225 of record JAYRBT010000139.1, read on the forward strand.
AGCAGTGGCATGCAGAGACACCTAAACAAGCTCTGACCAGCCCAGCACCACAATCAGCAGCAGTGTAGACATGTAATCTGAGTTGTGCTATGGGGCTGGAGCACCAAGGGCCAGCATTGCTCTGAAAGAGGACAGTGAGCCAGAAGCTGAAAGTGACAGGCAGGCAGGCAAGGGGCCAACTTACTGACAAGGGGCATGTCCCACAATACCCAAAAAAGACAAGCAAGGCAGGTCAACAGTTCAGGTCACCAGTCAAGGCTGAGCTCCAGCCAGAAGCCGTGCCCACAGGTCAAGATCAACAAGGGTACATTGATGCAAGTGTGGCTGCAACATGGCTCAGGCCAGGACCAGGCACAACAGACTCAGGTTAAATGCATCTCTGAAAAGATGGTGGCAGCTTGAGAAGCACCTGGCTTCTTCCAGCTTTTTAGTGAGTGGCTGCAAGGCCAGCAGACACTGAGGCCCAAAGCTACTGAAGGCCTGAAGTGCCTCAAAACTAGTTGTCTGCATTATGTAATTAAGCGGCCAAATCTCCAGGAGAGAGGCGAATGCATTTAGGGCACTGAAACTATCCCGCCTGACTTGGGTAAGAAGCAGTATAACTCGGTCCTGTTGACATACCAAGCTGTTTTATTACAGTGGAATTGCACCACCTACTGTGGTCAACTTGAAGTAAAAAAAATTGGATTCAGCTCCTTGCTCTGCTGAATGGTGGACTAAGATCCCAAAGGAGAAAAGGCACCATCTGTTGTCTTATTTGCCATGCATAGATTACTGTCCTTCATTCAGACTCCTACTAGCTGCAGTTTTGTGACTTAGCCCTAAGTAAAAACGACTCTTACCAGATTATTACGTCTTTGAAAAAAAAATCCCAAGAATACTGGTTGACCAGCGATGCTATACTGCAGTCTCTGCTACTCAGTGCAGGCAGTGCTTCTATTCCAGCATATCAAGCAAGAAGTGGTGGGTACAAGGTACTTGCAGAGGAGGTACCTGGTAATGACACAACATATTTTAGTAGGACTGAGAGCACTTTGGTTGGGAGGGAGGAATAGCTGTGAGTAAAGGATAAGGTTCCAGTGGCTGCATTTCCCCTTTCATACTGTATCAGCAGAGCATTGTCTGACATACTAAGTACACGTTACAGGACTTCTGGAGCAATCTATTTGGCAACCAGTAAGACAGTCAAACATGACTTAGAAGATCTGGACTTCGGCAACCACTGAGAAACTGAAATATTTGGTGCAAGTCATTACACATCTTTGTGACAATTCTCACTCTAAACAAGGGAATTTGTGCCTTTACAAAAGTGCTTTGACCTTCCCACGATAGGCACTATCATCATTCTCAGATTCTGTATTAAGTAACTGTCTCTGGAAATAGACACAGGGCAAAATATAGTAGTATATCAAAGAGCCAGAAGCACAGGGAGTCCCAGGTGCCTATCACAAATTACCATTTGCACTAACTAGTTTGAAGGAAACCAAACCAGAAGAAGCAGGTGACCACAGCACACCACATCAGGTCCTCCAGCTATGCAATGCTGTTCACTGCTATGGTTTCAGAGGAGCTGCCTTTTTCTTGTTACGCATGCCAACATTAGTTCTTTCCACATTTCAGGCTAACACCTTTCTCTGGACTACTTGCATCCAGGTCATTCACTAGCACGCTCACACGGCACCCCTTGCTGCCTTTGCCATGCATCTTTGGAAGCCTAGGCTGCACATACCAGTGAACTCCTTCCTTCCTTCACTGTTGTTTCTTTTCTTCAAAGACTAAGCATCACTGCTGGAGATTTTTATCTGGAGAAGTGATATGGAGAAAATGTTGATTATTTCAATTTCAATTTTCCAGGAGTGGTTCATTTGCGATTTCTGCTGAGGGACCCAGTGTATGGACTTGGAAGCTTTTTTTTTTTTTTTTTAATATTCTCTGAATCCAAAATTACTGCTCAAACAGAAGATGGTATGTGATGACAATTCCTGGTACTCAGACAACAGGAGATCTAATTTTTACACATTCTTAAGGATGCTTAGCTATAGTATAGTTTGAGTATCAAGTATCTGGGACTAGCTCCAGGCCCTATTCATACTTCTGGAGTAAAAAGCCCCAAGCTTTTCTAAAGTTGGGAACTAGGTAAGTGATATTAGTTTCCTCCAAAATCTAGTCCAAAGCCTTTCATTGAGAATTTGTGGAATACCAGAAGGAAGTGCACTTAGATGCGAACTAGAGTCTCTGTCCTCAGAATGCACAAATGCGGTAAATAGATAACAAACAACTTTATCCTTTTGTGACTATATAGAAGCAACTGTTTCACTGTACCAGGGTGTTGAATTTTCTATGGGTACAAATGAATTTTCCATCGGTACATATTAAATTAACAATCACTGTAGATGATTTTCTTTCAGGGAAAGTTTCATCTTACACAATTCTGAACTGTCACCCCACCAACTGTGCTTTTGTTTTTAAATGTTAAAAAATGTACAAACATTGATGTAGGCATGGATTATTATTTTTTTTATTGCTCTTGTTAAGAAGTCAGTGTATGAATTATGACACTATGCTGTAAAAATGCAACATTACTGAGTGCTCTAACAGTATGAGGTCTATTATGACAAGATTTTAAACATGAAGCATGAGCTTCACTATGGATTTCCAAATAATAAAACAAGATTAAGGGTTATGTGGATTAATAATAACTGATTTATGTGGAATTTCAATACTAAGTGAATACAAAGTGGATTTGCAAGAAACCAAACATATAAAAATCATGTCCTGGGTCAATCTTCACCATAACACCAAAACACCGATGCCTATTAAACTGTGCTTGGGGACTGAAGAAAACTTGGCACTATTCTTAATTCTGAAGCAAACCTAAACAACTCGGTATTCATAGATATTATTGCACAGTGGTGCTTTAACTGGCTTGCAAACTACTTTCATTGTATTAAGGAAAATGAGAATTGTTTTTTTATGTATGTAATCTTACTTGAAAGATGCATTGCAAAAAAGAATGGAGTCCCAATCAGAACTGCAATACCCTTTCTAAAACATTTTAAGCATATCTGGCACAGCACGAAGCTCTTGAAATGTCTCCACTTCTTCAGAAAAAAGTCTTAAAGAGCATTTCTCTGAGGATGGGTGGGCACAGAGTACCAAATAAAGGGAAAATGACAATGGGCATTAGTTTCCCAGCAAAAATATGTCTTACATCACACAGCAGATCAGAAATAAATAAGATGAAACTTGAAGAGTATGAATATAAATCCTCAGATGATGCTACAAGAGTCACAGGCTTCACCAAATCAATGGCAATATATTTTGTTAAGAATAATGCAGTTATTATATACAGTAGGTTTACTAGATAATGCCAACCAATAATACACTAAATTAATGGCTGTTAAAAACAAAAAATATACTAAACCAACATACTTATAAAAACAGATGGCAACCCCCCAATTATGCATAGTTACATATGATAAAAGTCCAGCTCCTTGGAGTCCAATGAATTGACACCTTCAAGCATAAGGAAGCAGTTTTCTGAAGCATAAACATAATTAACAGAACCCAGTCAAGATGTAGGGGAATTACACTGTCAAAAATCTCAAGTCCAAACACAAAACTCTCTGTAGATGTTTCCACTGCATAGCTTCAGTGGGGCAGTCATCCATTCAAAGGGTTTACTGCCATATTTCTTCAAAGGACCTTCTAAAGGACGTGCTATTTAACACAGTGGTGATCCAGACAAAAACAAAAAATGTGACAAACCCAAAGCACTTAGGTTTAGAAGCACTTACTGAAGAATCCATAGCCTATTTACAGTGTATTGTGTATGACTGTAAACTATTAAGTTTCTCCTGCTTATTATTTATTATGTGGCATCTTACTCTTCATAGTATTTCTGCATACTAAGAAGAAAAGAGTCTTCTCCCCAAGAGAAAGCTTCTCTGATATGGGAAACCACCATGCCTGTATCCTGCTTTGCTACAGTAAGGCATGTACAATGAACGTGACAATGTCAAATCCCCTTGGATCATGACAAAAAGACTCTGTTCTTCCCTTTGTTTCTTGCTCAGCTTCTCTGCTCCGTTCCAACTGTGCATGTCAGTCAGCATCCATATGTTTTTGTCTAGTAAGTAGAGGCTTCCCATCTGTATCACCAATCTTCTTTTGCATCTCTTCCACTGCTTTTAGCAAAGCTGCTCGCTCCTGCTCAAGAGTGAGAATGGACTGCTTCAATTTGCCTTCATTGGTCAGTAAGACCTCTACTGTAGCTTCAAGGTTTTGGATTTTCCCATTAGCCACCTTTCAAAGTAAAAAGATAGAAGGAGGGGGAGGAAGGACAAGAAGGTGGGGGGGGAAGTAAATTCAATAATCACTGAAACAATCTTTGAATTTTTTTTTTTGAGATACATGAATACATATAAAATACTTAGGAAATTACAAAACATTGCAAAGTTAAATGCAAGTATGAATGTTATTATACACTTCAGAGTACAACTATGATTTTGTCTATAACAAGAAACTTCCATGTCTCAACTTGATTGCTTTGGTTTGTTCACAATTAAACTCAGAATATAAAGTAAAGAAATGAAATTAGAAAGCCACCAAGTCTGCAAATTTTATACCAAAGAACCACAGGTTAGGATAAGCTTCTGTATGGGTAAGTTGGGAGACATTTTTAGCCAGTCACATTTGTTGTGCAAGGCAAAGACAACTCAGCCTGTTAGCTGCATCCTTATTTCACCTCGACATTGAGTCCAATGACTGACAGATATGGAGGCAAAGGGGAAGGAGGGGTTTTAGAGCATACTGAAAAATTCCAAAAATTCTCCTTGACTTTCAGGGAAGTATTTGCCTTTCTGATGAGCTCACTGCCCTTATGTAATTATGTTGGGTTAAAAAGTTCAGCCTTTGCAGGCAATACATTGACAAACCATGACCCACCATTATCTGGCGATGCATTGTAATTGTAATAAAAAGTATGTCTCTACAATGTATCCTATCCCTAATGTACCTCTAAATTGTGACACTGGAATTAGTTTTCCCATTTTTGATAGACTACTATCCCTGCTGGAAAATAAAGCAGTGACGGAAAATGTAAAAATGAAGTTGAAAAAGCACTTGGTGTCTTTTTAGTTATTTTCTACAGATGCGATTTTAATTACAAGAGAAGAGACAGTGTGATGAATCAAGTTTTCACTAACTAGAAGCATATGCTCTATCCACCCCCCTCTCAGAATTTCTTCTGCATTTAAACTTTAAGGGCTAAACTAAATAAAACTTGAAAGTAGCTATACTTTGAAGTCACTAGACCAAACACTGTGGTGTACAACAGTCTCTTCTGAAAAGCTGTATAAATTATGTTAATATGAAATAAAAATTGTACCTGCAATTCTTCCAGCAGATCAAAGTTTTGTTTGCGCAAGCTACTGTTTGCCTTTTCTAATTTATCCAGTCTCTGATTGTCATTTAAAGATGAATCTATAAGCTCATCCTGAAGCACATGATATTCAACTTCATAAGCTTGCAACTGTTTGGCAATATCCATTTCAAACACCTGTTGTATATAAAAATATAATTAGGTGCTGTGCAGATCAAAACCATAGCTCTTTCAATGCTTTAAAATCTATGGGTCTAGATCTAGACTTAAATGTCTAATGACTGCATACAAATAAAAAGACTTGCTTTTTGGGATTCACGTTTCCTGCTCTGGAAATGGCAAGACTGTGGCAGTAGGGTGCAATACACTGGCATTATATCTACTTAAAAACTTTGCTACTGATTTGCTGCCTGACTTCAGCAAAACACTAAAGCTTTCAAGAAGTGTAGACTTAGTAGGGTATTCCCCTTTTCAAATTTAATGTATCTCAGGTTGGCATAAACCCTCCTACACATACTTGAAATTATCTGTCACTTTGGAAAACATGTGGCCCAAAACCATGTGCCCATGTAAAAGTGTAAGGCTAAGCAGAGTAACAGCTTTAAATGAAAAACAGTAAACTTTGCTGGCTTTATTAATAATTCTACAGTGCCTTTACAGACTGAAAGAAAATTAAATAATCTATCCTTCAACTAATACACTTAACTGAAACATTACATAATGTCCAAGAAGATTTCTATTGTTAACTGTGAATCACTGAAATGAATGCTCAGTCTTATACATGGACATTAAGAAAACTTTTTATTTTAAAAGCAGATAAATAAATTGAGGCGCACAGAGTGACCCAAGGGAAAAAATCCTACTATTGTATTTTCCTTTTTCTAGGTTTTGGCAAGCCTTTGCCTTGAAATAATTAATGGCAAATTCATATGACCCCAATGTCCCTGAATTATTTATCTCCTTTAAAAGCAGTGAAGAAGATGGTACATTAAGTGGAAAAGTGTGCCAATCACAGAACATAGAAGAAATAAAAGTTGATTTAAAGATGCATCTGAAAAATAGCCCAAGAAGAGAAGTTCATGGGTTATTCTTTAAACTTCTTGTACTTTATTCCTTTTGGAAATGAGTCAAATGTCAAATCCTATCTTAAATACCTGTTGAAATAACAAGAACAATTTCGTATTTTATTTATCTGCACTGTCTACAAAACTTTAACTGTTGGTTAAAGAAAACATCAGTTTATGAAATGTTTCAGTCACAGGGTACACGTGCTAAAAAACCCCTATCTCACAGTTGTATAACAGCAGAAACATATATACTGAGTTTTTAAGTATAGATGTATTTCAGCCTTCTGTAGAATAGATGAACAGCTATAGAATAAACTCAAATCTTCAGTTTGATTACACATATGGAACTTTCATTTTCTGTAGATCTGAGCATCTCTGGAGAAGACACCCTGTTGAAATTTCAATAAAGCAAGCAGTGCAGTTCATCAGGGCAGAATGCTAGCTCCTCTCATGACCTCTGCCACTTCTAGCCTCTGCGCTCCTGAGGAAGGAGGGAAATCCCTGCTGTCATAACCAGACTATCAAATCTGAAAGCGGGGAAACATGAGGCAAATCAAAAGTTTGACTTGAAAACTAGCTAACTGAAGGCATGTTATTAAGGCATGTAAACCAAAGGCCATGCTACAGAAGGTGTGAGGAGCATAGGGATTAGTCCAGGAGCTGTGTATGGGCTGCAGGCCTGGTCAAACAGCTGTTCTCTTCAAAGTCAGCCCTGATCAAAGTACGGGAACTGCTCTCCCTTCAACTCACTTCTACCTATCCACTTCAAATTTAGAGCAGTCAGAGCTGCCTAAACAGAACATCTCTCCTTGCTGCTCAAAGCACACGGTTTTCTCCAGGTCATCCAAGCACTGCAAGTCTTTCAGCCTGGCAGGTAACACACAACCAACCCCCTGAGGCCACTGGAAATTGCCTGCTTTCCTTCCCCTTGCACAGGCTTTCGACTTTTCCCCTCCTTCCTTTGATAGTAAGGACCAGGACCAATTTTTCTGATCCTAATGTCAGCATGTGTCCCTAGAAGCTTTTCTGCCCAGGCTCAGAAGGGAGCCCCTCACATGCCTGCAGCAATGTGCTGTGCTGCTGCCTGCTTTCTTTGTAAAGCCACAGGCTTTGATCACCTGCACTCCTCCCTGAGTTGTGGGCACAACATGGTTCTGCACAGTAAGGCCCCCTGTGCTTTGGACCACAGAAGGCCTTCAGAAAAACAGGCTAATGCCCATCTTCGATTTGCCTGCTGTGGTTTAGATGTGAAGTGTGACAACACTTAAGGTTTTTAAACAAGAAAGCCTTAACTGCAATAATTTGTGATTTTTTTCAAATTCCACGGTTACCGTTTGGAATATCCCACTAGATTAGCAATATTGCATCATTTTCCTAGTCTGCTGTTAAAAAAGAAATTATCAAGGACTCCCAGTTTTTTCTGTCTAGAGTCACTGCTCATTGCAAGAGCCTGCACTGCCCCCTGTGCTCCTGGCAGAATTACAAAGGTGCTGTTTTTACATGCTGAACCAACACCATAAAAGCCAGTAGACAGAGTCAGTGGAGGGAGGCTTCTAATTTCATTAAGTAAGGTCAACGCTTAAGAGGCTCTTGAAGTGAATTTTTTCTTCTGAAATGAGACTTGGAGGGTAAGATTCTTTGGTGGAAAAAAAAATTAAACAAATTTTCATTAAAGGCTTCATAAAGTGACCATAACCAACATGTAGATATATGAATACTAAGCTACTATACAACTCATCTGCTGCCAAAAGTTTTCAGCATCTTCAGAACTACAATAACAGAATTCTCAGCTAGAAGTGGCACACTGTTGGGAGTTTTCTGTCAAGAAAAAAAGCATTCCTTGGCATACCTCTCGTATGTTCAGAATATTTCATACCTGACTAATGGTCTTTTCCATCTGTACCAAACCCAAGTTGGGGAGAGTGCTTTTAATAAAATCAACAATAGTTTCTAGGTTCTCGTGCTGCAGAATCAAGGGCTTGTGACTTCCCAAAAGGCTTAGAGCCACTTTAAATATAGCCTCCGATCCTTGAAGAAAGAGCATATCTGTGAAAACAAAGAGAAAAGGTTCTATCAAGCAATCACATCTTTTGACAAGAATATTAAAACAATAAAATGTCCAAGGGCAACTACTTCTCAGAGGAGCAACCTGGAGGTTAGATATACTGTGCTAGACACATGCTTTTGGCTGTGGCTTTAGAAGTTTTATAGGATCAAGATTATTACTGTGAATAGCACACTTGACTATCACAATCACTTACTAATTTGTTCACTTAGTTTTCACACAAAAAAAAAAAAAATTCCAGTTCAAATTTAAGCTAAGTACACAATAAACCAGGGAGTCAAGTTTGTCAGTGTTGCCCCTTTTTGTGCATGTAATAGTTTAGTGGGGTTTTTTGATGTTCATGGGAATACAAATTTGAATAGAAAACTAATCCCAGTGCCCTTTAAAAATCCTAATACAACAGGCAAAACCTAAATCTGAAGACACAACTGAAGATCTGGAAATCTGTTCTTTTCTCATCTGGTGGAGAGAGCCGCAAAACCTCAGCTAATACAACACTGATCACTTTCCAGCAGCATCAAGTTTCATATGCATGTGTTTATTTTTAGGGTGTGTCTCAACCACTTCTGTTAATATTCTAATGACTATACTAATAAGTACCCTGAAATCTTAGTAATACAGCTCAAGTGTAAATATTACAGGTGGCCCTGCAATGACAGCACCTGGCATACATTCAAGCACACTGAAACCACAGTATATAGTGACCATTCAATGCAACATCCTTTCTTTCCTTGTCCTTTACAAAGTGCCTGTGTATTTAGAGAGTAAAGAAACAGAAGTCTGCAATGAAAGCATCAGACAAGAAACCAATCTTCACAAAGCCAATCTGTATAAACAGCACTGCTCTGCATTTGACTTTCCTGCTACTGTAACTCAGAATCTGCTCCTGGTTTTATTGAGGGACTTGATATAGGCAGAAACATCTAACATATGAAACAGTACTGATGGAGGCGAAAAAGGAAGAGAAGATACTCTGGGTTTTTATCATATTTCCTAAATATGTACTTATTTTGAAAGGGCTTCTCTTTTTTTCTTTCCCTGCTTTGTATTTGAAGCTGTCAATGAAGTCACAATCACATACAAAGTAGCACAATGACACCAAAAAATAGTATGGCTTATTAAAGAAAAAAAAAAAAAGAAGAAAGGAAGAGAAAAAACCCACCACACAGGGAAACAACTACTAGCAAAACTCCAGGTATCTCTGATGTAGTGAAGAACCTATGAAAACACTGGCTAACTGCCTTTCTTATTAAATGCAAACTCTTTCCAAATTTGTATCACAATGAAATTCCCCCCTTGCACTCTTTTGCTTGTAATGTTGAAGACATAACTCATTTCACTCTCTCTCTTTCTCTCCAAGAAAGAAAAGCACAAGTAATAACTAAACATAAATCTTGCACTTTGCTGCTGTTTGTCCTAAAAATAGTGTAACATTTTTCAAATCTGTACTGACTTAAATGTGAACTCCAAAGGCAGGAATGATTAAAAAGTGGAAATACAGCAGGCATCTGCCTCAATTCTCTACTGAAGCTCAAAATGATAGGAAAATGGTTCATAGGCAAAGCTCTATATTAGGACAGGGAAAGCTGAAGAACAGCTAGGAAACACAAAATGAAAAAAAGCAGAGCGAAAATAATGTGTATTTATGATTCAGCACCTGCCCCATAATGATATGCAGATTAACTCAAGGTGACCTAAAAGTTGTTAATTAATGTCTGTATGAGCTGAGCTGGTAATATAGGGCTGAAATCCCTCTCTCATTTAAAACAGCAAGTACTTAACAAAGACCTGTTTGTTATCGACTCCCCCCACTTCCTGTTAAGTGGGCTCCCTGCCAACAACAATACAGTGAAGGTATCCAAATTAATGTCAGCATGACTGGTAGCCTATGGGATTAAAAAAAAAAATTAAGTTTTATCCACAAACTCAAAATAAAATAAACACTATTCTATCAAGTCTCCTTTATTAATAAGTAAGCAGGAGTGCTAAAAAACACATTTCTTAACACTGTATTTTCACCAAATCCTGCTCAGGAGAAATGTCGAAAGTTTGGGCAGATAATTGAAAAGCTAAAAGGAGTTTTGCTATTTGACTCATAAAACAGTCTAACCCACTTTTACATATTGCTTGTACGATGCCTGCAAAAAGCACATTCTATGGAAATCTAAAGGAAGTGGTCTGTAACAACTGTATTATTCAATAGCAGTGGGCTAGCTTCAGATACCAAGGGTTCAGAGGTACCATGCTAGAAAGTGGCAGTGCAATCTCACAGTCTTAGTAACTGATACATCAGTTACTTCAGCATCAACATTCTTTCATCCCAAGGGTCTAATAAGGGAGGAATGAAAATGTATGTTTCTGCAAAAGTGTACAGACACATAGGTCAGAAATGACTGGATCCTAACTTGCCATACTGCTAATGACGATCACTAGCAAAGTGACAGCTTTATTCTTTTTTAGGTTTAAAGTTATGTTTCAGAGTCTTTAGTATGGGTGAAAATGAAATTTTATTTTCTAATGTAAGAGAGTGTCCAATGTTCTCAATCTACATAGCTCTAGTAATCACTGTCTTAAGAAAATTACTAAACACTTTGAAACACTAAAAATTGCAAGTGTTGGTCATGCTGAAATTTCTCTCTAAAAAACATCTGATTTTTTTAAGAGGCAACAGTTTCTGTCACACATGCTTTACTCTCCTTGATCTAAAATCAGATGTGTGAAGATCATGTATCTATTCTTCTATTCTAATGCAAACTTTTTGTTTTCTAAAGCCCTACAATCCTCCAATGACAGATAAAGTACTAATCTGTGTATTAAGGCAGAAATCCAAATATACTGGATACACAAGGCACATTTATAACCTCACTGCAGTCAATTGTCCAATTCAAAGACTCTTCTTACCACGTACAATACTATGAACAATTAAGAATAATTGAGAGATAAACTGATTATAAACTCAGTGTATGACACTCACGAACAGCACTTCATTTAATTCCTACAGATTATTACTGTCAGCTAGATACTTGTTGATTTACATTAGCCTGCTTTGAACTCTTCCAGAAAAAAAACAAACAACTGCAGTTTTCCCTGGAGTTCAGATGCTAATCATAGGACATATAGTTCTGCTTAGATATATACACCATCCTTTTCACTGTGAATATTTCTAGCACTACTTTTAGCATGCCCTTAAACAGAAACAAGAAAGGAGTCTTGTTGGTTCTTCTTGGGCTCTATATTAATCATTTGTGATAGATAAGACTGTGCTTTTTTTAAGTCAGGAAAGGTCAATATTAATACCCTAATAAATAATTTCTTCATTGCATCTCTAAAATGAGGCTAAGGAAAATGAAAGCAGCTTCTCATCAGACAAGAGGAATCAGAAAGAAAGCTCTAATCTACCGTGCTCATCATGGACAATCCAGTACCACATATTGAAGTTGAAAATCATACAACTGAAAAGGAAATAAAGCATCTTTTCAAACACCAAACAATCTATGAAATATACACTCATAAGGTAGCATCAAGGTAAATTCTTAATTGGAATTTAATTAAAAAAGAGAACTTCTGTAGATTCTAAAAACAGATAACAGAAGTGACTGTAGAGTCTAAACCCCATACACTTCTAAACATTTTTGGAAAATGAGACAGACTAAAATTGTAAGGACAAGAAATACTAGTTTAAAAGTCTTACATTTCTGCAGAGTAAATCCATTAAACTGCAAGGCATTTCTCCATGTGTGTTTTACAACATAACCCTAAAAAAAATTCTCTGCTGACACTGTTGAACACAATGATAATGAAGTAAACAGATATATTTCTCAGATGATGCCTTTGTCACATCTCCTTTTCGCTTGAAAGTAACTAATTGTTGGTGTTGAAGTGCCATTGTCATAACAAATTTTTGCCTTCATGGTATCAAATTTTCCATCCTCTACAAGTGGTTACAGGGTGGAAAAAGTTAACAATGAGAATGAAAAGACAAGACAGGGACTGTTCTTTGCTTTCCTTCTCTCTCTTCCACTTTTACTGAAATACTGCACACTCCATAGCATGACCTCTGTTGTCTTTCTTCTGTTCACAGTAAGCAAAATACGTCTCCTGGGTGTCTGAAACAGGCTGGATAATAACGCTATTCCTAATAACAAGATTCCAAATATAAGACATCAAAAAGAACAGATAGAAGTTTTATGACGAATTACCGAACACTCTGGATACAAATCCAAGGGGAAACTGGGAGGCAAACATGGTGAGGAACCAGGGAGCAGCATAGAGGCTGGGGCCAATCTCATGTTCCTCTAGGTGGCTATAGAGGTCTCGGTGGTAGTCATGAAGAAGTCGAGACAGTTGGTACATCTGGATCTGCACGGAATAAGAACAAGAGACCACATAAACATGTTTTAATGCTCATAGTAGCAAAGTCCATGTTTCATACTTATTAAAAACAGAGAAAGATATTTGACAATTGATGTTTGGACAGAATTGTGTGAAGACAAGAAATACTCAGCAGCTACCTAAAAGACACAGAATGGGTCACCTGTGAGCCAATGACAGGCTCATTTTCAGGGTCATCTGAAGCTCATACAACACAACAGAATTCTTTCTACTTATAGTTTCCATAGTTTCCCATGAAATCTTTTGATCAGAAACTTGTGCATTTAAGATGATGTATTGTTTTCCCGGATTATCCTTCCCTATTTTTGAGAAGTCAATTTAAGTTTGAGTTCAAGTTTTGACAATGCTATCTGCATTGTTATGATTTAACATTTGCATCCTCTACTCAAAAAAACCTGAAATCATACCTGTAAAATTGTCATGTCAGGACGATATTGTTTTCTCAGGCCCATGTCAAACATGAGAAACTTTAGCATTTTAAAAGCATCTTCTTCACTCATATGAAGTAGTAGAACTCCTGCTACAAAACTAAGACCCTGGCAATATCCTACTTCCTGGTCCAGAAGTGAATAGGCCTTCAAAATATTGTAGAGTGACAGCTGCCCAGCTCCCAGCTGTGCTGAGAAGTACGGATGTGTTGGAAATGTGCGCCCTGTGGAAACAGCTGAAGTTAGTGATTTAAACTAAAAAATAAACAACACCCCCCCCAACACCTTGCCATGTTATCAAATTAAATAGTCCTTCAAAAACGTAGATTCTTTAGAACAGCAGATTCTGATCCAACCCCCAGGAAGGCTGTAAGAAAGTTAACAATGCAAAACAATTGACTCTCATACTCTACCACTGTTTTGTTACAGTCATTGCAAAATCAATTTTGAAACTGTCAGGGGGATGGTGACGATCTGTTGTTTGGAACAGTTGAATACCTGGTTCTTAAGACTGGCCCTGATCAGTTTGTTAAAGGGCTTAATACCAGCTTCTGTTAAAGGCTGGTTGCCTGTAATAGTGGGAGACTCAATTCAGTGGCTTGATGAGTCACCCAGTTCTACTTTCTTGATTAAACAGTGTTGGCTTCTAAAAAACTTTTAGAATCCAGGCACAGACTTAGAACATCTGAGCTACCTCCGGGGACAGAGCAGACACCTGGACAATGGGGCAGAGCACACCCTCAGCAAGTTTGCAGATTATACAAAACTGGGAGGAGTGACAGATACACTGCTGCCATTCAGAGGGCAGCAGGCTGGAGAAATGAGCTGACAGGAACTTTAGGAAGTTCATCAAAGGTAAGTGCAAAAATCCTGCCCCTGGGGAGGAACAACTCCATGCACCAGTATTTGCTGGAGGCTGCCCATCGGGAAAGCAGCTTTGTAGAAAAGGGCCTGAGGGCCCTGCTGGTCGCCAAGCTGAACGTGAGTCAGCAATCGCCGCTGCAGCAAAGAAGGCCGATGGTATCCTGGGGTGCCTTAGGAGCGTTGCCTGCAGTTGGAGGCAGGTGATCCTTCCCCTCTACTCAGCATGTGGTGAGACCACATCTGGAATGCTGTGTCCATTTCTGGGCTTCTCAGGACAAGAGAGATATGGCTATACTGGAGACAGTCCAGCAAAAGGCCACAAAGATATGAAGGAACAGGAGCATCTCTCTCAAGAAGAAAGGCTGAGAGAACTGGGGACTGTTCAGCCTGAAGAAGAAAAGGCTCAGGGGGATGTTACCAGTGTGCACAAACACCCAGTGGGAGGAAATGAAGGAAGAACTGGCTCTTCCCAATAGTGCTTACTGACAGAACAAGATGCAATGGGCACAAATTGAAATACAGTAAATTCCACCTATCATTTAAAGAACCTTTTTTCTTATTCTAAGAGTGGCCAGACAGTGGCACAGGCCAAAGAGGTTGTGGAACCTCCATCTATGCACATATTCAAAGTCTGAGCAAACATGAACCTGGGCAGCCTGAGCAAACCTTGCTTTGAGCAAGAGCTCCCTTCCAATCTCAACAACTCCATGATTCTGTGAACAAAGACATTACAGACTTCACTTTTAAAGACTCTTTTTTTTTTTTTCAAACACTTTTCCAAATTGGAATTTTTCACTTTTAGGAAAAAACTCTCCACCTATCAGACTTCTTCTGTGAAATATCTCAACAGAGAAGAAATCTGAATACCTCTTTTGTTCTAGTACTAAGTGGAGCTTGTTTTTTGTTTGCCCACTTGTTAAATATCACCCCACCCCTTAGCTCCTGGAATGCTGCTGTGCTGCCAGATAATATCAGAGCTCCTGTTTCAAGAAGACAAAGCCCAGGGCAGAGTCCTTCTGCCATCCGGTAGCTGCTCTGACCTGTCACATGGCATTCAGTTCTCAGCAGGTCTCCCTGACCAGGGTGTCAGAGCTGAATGTTCCAGAATACTTCTGGCTTTGAAATTAAAAGCAGCTTATTATTTTGACAAGATACTCAAAAGGCAGACCTGCACTTCCTCACTCACACAGCAAGGCTCCTTTCATATAAGTCATGAAGAAAAGTGATATGCTGAGCAAAAATAAAAATGCAAAGTTCTAAAAACCAGTAAACGGAGGAGAAGCAGAACTGATTTGTTTCTGAGTGCCCTGGTGCTAACTTAACTAAGGATTTTAGCTTTTATTTTGGAGCAAAGACCTCTATCTTTGATGAAAAGAGACTCTACCTACTACTTTATTTTTCAAAATGTATTAAAACAAAATACAATTGTCTACTGTGTTCAGCAAATACCCAATGATGGATGGTTTCCTATACTGATAGTATCTAGAAGTCAGTTTACCCTACCTTACTGAGAGCTGAAATCATTTACTGAACATGACTTCAGGACCTGAAATTCCCAGTGACTGCAGTGGTTGTGCAGGTGGACTCACAAAATAAATACATATAAAAGTCTTCAGAGAATTGTGGCTTTTCTCCTAGTCCATGTAATGAAATAGTACCATGACAGGTAAACTGGGCCAGGAAAGCAGCTGCTGTACCTTACCTCTGCATCCAGGTCCACACTGCTGGCCTCATTCTCAGGAAGCACTATTTATAGCTGAAGATACATCAGTTCAACTAAGTGAAAGCGCTACTATTACAGCTTTGGCTTGTTCTGTGTTAGCAAGACCTCTTTAGCCTAATTTGGGAAAGGTTTTCAAACATTACAACCATATGTTGAAAGAATATAGGTTTTTATTTCAAGGTAGAAGCGCATGCTTTCAGAAGGATTCTTAAAGGTTTGAGAGATAGCCTGAAGGAACACAAGTCAGAACATGCAAATTCCTTCTAGCTGCCTATGTAGTTATGCTGTCTGTTACCACGCAGAACAGCTCTATTTCAATGTGAATCACTAGGAAGTCTTCAGCTTCTTAATTTCATCTTGCTGTAATGACAAGGCCCAATCTCTCCCTTAATAAATGACCTGGCAAACAGCACCTTGGCAAAAACACCTTGCATGAAAAACACCGTGAAGTTACCAATTTGCCAACACATGCAGCCATTTGTTTCTACAAGAAGAGCACATGGCTAAGACAGGAACGTATCTGTGTGCAGAACCAGGCAGAAAATATGAACAGCTTGCTGAGCCAGTAAGCCACAGTTTGCTGTATGAGACAACCAAGCTCAGACTGACTGTGCTCCCTGCTGTCCAGGAGTCATCCACCCCCCTCCCCTCTGCTCAATGTGTTCAAGACAAGCACAGAACTGTTCACCTCTTATACTGAACCATGTCAGTGCAACAGAATCCCAACCTTCACTGGCAGGGCTATCAACACCTGGTATGCTGGACCAATACGTACTTGCTAGAAAATGATCTCTGGTTGCATGTAAACGCCTCTCTCAAAAACAAAAGACTGCACCTGGCACTGTTCAATCCAGGGGATTTCCTAGAACTGGTATGAAAAGTCTGAAGGAAACAATTTGCCTATGTACAACTGCCTATGCCCAGCTGGAATGAAGGCTCCTTTTGGAGTGTTACTTTCCCAGTGCCAAGTTGAAACCTGGCAAGCCTGTAAAGCAGGGGAGAGTGAAGGTGCCATTGACCTCCATCCCTTCCACCTCAGCTCATGTCAGTTTCTGCAGACACACACCTGTTCCATCACATTCCTGTCTTCTATGCATTGCCTTGATATTTTGACTCACTTTACCAAGTATTGCAAAAAAGGAGAAAATACTCTCTTTACTGTATAAATCTTAGGTCACCATCTAAGCCTGACAAATCTTCTAACACTTCAGTACCCACTGAAAACAGTCTGCACATGAAGCTTTTAACAAATGGGTACTCCCAAACAGCTCTGGGTATAGGTGATTCCTCAACAGGCAAGAAAGGAGGTAGAGTCATTTGCAATGAAAAATGCTCAAATACTTTTTGAGTAGTTATAAAAGGCAGAATCATGAGGTGTCTCTCATGACTGTACTACTGCTTTACAGAAAAAAACATAAAAGAAAATAATGCAATAGGTATTAATCATTCAGATTAGGCCAAGTACAGCTTTTCCCATAAATTTTTATCATTCTATCACACGACATTTGACTACTTGCATTGCATGACTTCCCTTGATGGAGTTTTTTGTGTCAAGTTCATTTAACCAAACTTAGTAATTACGGACTTTTTAAATTGTCCCCCACTACTTCTTAGACCCAAATCACAAACAGTTCTAACACGCTCTGGAAGACATTCCTTATTTTTTGCCTTTATTAGGAAAGAGTACAATGAGCACTGATTTCAGTGTGGGATTATCCCACACAGAAGAGGTGGGATCCTCTTGGACAAACATCATCTCCTGGTTTCTCACACCAGATGAAAAGCAGTTCTTACCAACAGTCTGTTATTAAATAGTGAAAGGCTTTTTATGTGTAACCTTATTTTATTTAATTATCTTCCAGAGACCATAAACCCCTTGTTTTAATTTCAGACCATACTGTACTTACCTAGGTCAATAAGTATTGCATGCTGTTGGGAAGTTAGTTGCTTTAGGAGTTCTTTATATGGTGTGTCCTTTGGTTGTTGTTTACTCGGAAACTGATGTTTAAGATGGTATTGCTCTGCTAGAAACTTCCATATCTCCCCACGATGGTGACGTGGTACTCCTGTGGGAAGAAAGTTAAACCAGTAATTTGTACTCCTGAAGATCCGTATCTGCTAGACAGGCAAGCAGATCCCTATCTGCTACCTCCAGTGAGCCAGAGAACCAGATCAAACTACAGTGCTTGCACTTCCTCAACCATTAAGAGACACCAGCACCTTAACAGGAGAGATTTAAGGCAGAAACACGGTGAGCTGCCTAAGTCTGAGAAGTACTAGAAGAGGCAATAAGAATTGCAATACTTGTATCTGAAAAGTTATAGTTTATCTCCCATTTTTCCATGTAAAGTACACAATAAAGCATTGCAATAGAACTAACTCTCACTTTTCACTGATGTAGCACTGACTCTGTTGTTAGGATTAAGTTTTAGGAAGGTAGGATGCACACATACCAGAAGTACAAACAGGTACAAATGCGATGTGATCTACAGCCTACAACACTATAAAAAGCTCCTTAGAGTAGCCATCTTCACCATCGGCTACATACAGCACTCAGCATGGTCCTTCGGGACTAACCATGGCACAAATAACATGGAGCAATAACCCAACTTCTTAAAACATTTAAAAAATATCCTTAGGTTATATTACTTTTGATGCAGTGGAGAGAGGGGCTTGTTGCTCAGCCTTCAAGTTGTGAGGAAGACTGTAAGTGGTATTTCCAGGTAAAATGTGTTGTTTAACTCAGAGAAAAGGCAGTTCTGCAGAGACACCCATGTATACTGTTTGCATGCAGACATGGTACCCAGGCTGGAACAGAGAATTCCCAGGTAACAGTGCAGAGGGCTTCCTCAGTTATTTACACAGTAATTTCTTTGGCATTATCCAGGCTTTTTTTTCTTTAATTATAACTTTTTATTTACAAAATCAGATTGCAACAATTGTAATACACTGAGCTACTGTACAACTCTCCTGTAAGGACAATGTTATTAAAATATGAATTTGCTCCAGTAATACAACTGCAGCTGCTCCTGAAAGGGAATGGTATTTGCATTTGCACAACCATGATGGTCCTGAACATTGTTATTTGTTTAGGCAGCAGCCCGAGGAGCAGCTCTAGTGAGAACCTGGTTGTAAGGAGTGGTCAAGTGGTCACCCTATTTCTTTTCTAATACAATTTACATGCGTTTCAGCAACTTAGAATAACAAACTGTGCTTACCTTGCCCAACAGCAGAGTGTATTTTTTCCACATCAAATTTAATCTTTGACCTTCCAGGTGTACTCAACATTTTTTCCCAAATCAAAGTTACATCTTTTAAGCACGGTGTGATTTCTTCGTAGTCAAGTTTCAGACGTCTGTTCTGCAAATTGTTTTCTGACGCTAGGAAATGATATCATGAACGTAGCAGTCAATATTATTTACTATTTGTAAAATGGATTAATTTAACTTACAGTTTCCCATGAATATGGTAAAACTTTTAAGTTTAGTTTCTGTGTAGGCATTTTAGTACTATAACGTATCTGGAAAAAATGGTTTATTAATGGTACTCATGTAAACTAAATTATTAATAAAGCACCATTTGTGACTGGATGAATTTGTACAGGTCATTAAGACCGAAAAAACAGGAGAAAAAAAAGTGTAGGTCAGATGAGATAGAAATATGTCAGTCATCTATTCCTAAAAGGATGAAATACTGAAAGAAAATGTTATAAGGAAACCAAGATGAAGCTACAAAGAGAGTACTAAGGAGTGATATAAACTGTGGGAAATTCATGAAGAATTTAACAAAGTAGGTATTTCAATTTTTTAACTAGGCTATAACATGGCTGAGGACTCAATGCATGTAGTTCCAAGACAAGAGCAACTCTCTACTTGCAAAAATGGGTAGAACAAAAGTTCAAAAGACATAAAAGTCTGAAAAGGTTCTACAGTATTGAACAAAAATTAAGAAGTATTTCTCCTACGAA
Source organism: Myiotriccus ornatus (assembly GCA_036023395.1). Classification (NCBI taxonomy): domain Eukaryota; kingdom Metazoa; phylum Chordata; class Aves; order Passeriformes; family Tyrannidae; genus Myiotriccus; species Myiotriccus ornatus. Next base: position 51,044,114 of record JAYRBT010000139.1, read on the forward strand.
TAACCTGATTTCAAACTACGTTTATGAAATAGCATATCATGAAGTGACCGTGTTTTTTTGATTAATTTACTTCTTTGTTGTGATGATGCATTGCTGTAATGCTGACAAGGTGCTTTTATTTTGAGGACATTCTGCCATACATCATAAGCCTGCTGCTACTTCTAATGATTTCACAGTATGAACTCACAAAATCACACTCCTATGCATTTCAGTCTTGAGACAATCTATATCAAAATGATATTATCTTTTGTTAATTTAACTCTCTACTGTTTGTATATTCAATTCCTCTATATAAATTTACTGAATAGTTAAAGATCACCTGAAATTTACACTGACCATAATGACACTATCAACACACTAAACTCAACTTGTTCTAAGATCTGTATCTGCAATTGAGGTTTTTTAGACTATTGAATCTTGAGAGTCACAAAGGGTTATCTTGTCCTGTACTTCCACTGGCTAAACAAGCTTCTAGATTTTAAAAGCTGAAAAAGAACTGTTTATATTTGGGAAGTGTATGTCCTCACCCTGTAGTTGCTTTTGCATGCAAATGACTTCATTTAGTGAGGTTATTCATGTGAGTTCTGAAGTTACCTAAACGTTTGCAAGATCTGGACCTCATAGTCCATGTAGATACAAGCACTCACAGTTTTGTCATCACTGTGTGTCCACACTGAAAGCAAATCTGTCTATCCAAGCTATTTGGCAACATCTTCACATTTTTGTCAGGTCAAATACAACACATTTATAAATGAGAATATTAAAAAAAATTTAAAACATAGGTGGTATTGTATGAAGATAATTAAAAACGGTATTTAAATTTCAGCTTATATGAAAACAAAGAAATCTTTGAATGTTTCATTTTTTGCAACAAGTGTTTTCTGGTGCTTGGCAACTTTACAGTCTTTTCAGACTTTTCTGCTTTATTCAGTCTTAACGCTATGTGCAAAAATGTTACAGTGGGAGTGACATGTGAGGACTGAGGTGAGAACATGCCTTTATCAACAACCTTATTTAGATTATGACTCTACCCAATTCCCAATATCACACATCAGCCCTATCAGCAAAGATGTGGTGCTTGCTGCAGCACAGTCATCTGTTGTTTTCAAGTATTTCTCACCATCTGAGATCTTCATGCAGCAGCTACTTAGGACAACTTCCTTACTCCATAGTGCATACAACACAGCCTGGGTCTTCAGCCCCGCCAACACCTGCCTCAGTCGTTCATTAACTAGCTTTTTAGACATATTCGTCTTTATGTATCTGTGATGGTCTTGCAATTTTTTCTTTTGAGCAGACAAAATTGGAGCATCTAGTTAAACTTGTTAAAATGTGTAGGGATATAAATGGCCTGAAGTCGCCAAAAACTTGACTGCAGGCTCTAGATTCAGATAATTGGAATACAAGAGAAATTTTTTAAAAATCAGGAGTATAGATACACAAAACAGAGCAAATCTATTTCTAAATGCCATAAAAAAGTTACAGAAGCTCATTTACAACAGAACTATTCTAAACTGAAGGGACTGTATAAATCATTGCTCTCGGTACCTCTTCTCCAGATGGTCTTGGCCTCTGAGCCAAGAACACTGTACCTTTGGTATTGATTGCCATATTTTATTTTACTAGATTAACCAGTACACTTGCTGGGAACACTTGTGGGGTTCTTAGGAAACTCAGTTTCTTAGGAAACTCAGGTGTCAGGTGTTTTTCGTGTACCAAGGTTGAACTAAGAGAGCTATACTGCCGGAAGCAAATAGTCTACAGATGGGCTAAGTGACTTGGCAGGCCATATCCAGTGTCCAGTAGGTGCCTTCTCTTTCCAGTCAGGAGTCTCAGCCCAAGTTTAAAGAAGAATTTCACGTTTGGTGTACTGACCTTTTCACGCAGTTGGGCCCTCTCTCTACACAGTTCTTCTTGGAAGTCAATCCTTCCACAAGTTTACACAAAATCATAGAAGAATTGCCATTTTCATGTCAGGTACCTCCCCTTTTGAGGGTCGAGATACTTCTCTCTTCCTGACATCTAAAATCAGCCAGATAAACATTTCTGTCCTCATGATGCATATCTTCAAAGGAGAAGCTCTCAAGGGCAATCACTTGTGATTCTGCATGCAGCTGCTCTTTATGTGTAAAAACTGCCACCAAAACAGATTTGTTGCAGCTAATTCATCCACAGAAAAACAGTGGTTAAGAACAACTGCAAGTTACAGTTTCCTAATTGCCTTCTCATCACCCTTCGGACTGATCTAAGTCATTACTACTCTATACAAACCTTGCCTGCACAATGTGGGTACTACTGTAGTCACTCATAGTTTCAAGTCCACAACCAGCTCCTTAAGAACTTCCATTCAGCCTCAAGATTGGCTAAACACAACACTGCAATGACCAATACTTAGACAAGGACCTATGGACGTGAATGTAGAAAATAATGCAGTTCATGATTAGAGACCATGCTGAATTCCTTGTGAGAGCTTCTAGACACCAGCCTAAAAAAGCTCAGCCATGGTAAAAATAAAAGTGTATCACTTAAGATCAAGTAAACAAATAATATGGTGAAGTGATAAAAAAATAAGCACCAATTTTCATCTACATTAATGAGTGCCGAGGGAGATGTTGCTGATCTGACTAACCTGCATGTACTTAAAATGTTTCATTAAGGCTTGGTGCAGTCCACTCTCAAGACCACAGAGCAAACCAAAAGGTGAACTTCTATTGCAGTAGAGTGTAATCAAGAACTTCACCAACCTTGTAACTTCTGGTTTTCCTTCTCCATTCTGAGGAGCAGTATCTGCTGGATAATTGCTTTCTTCCACAGCTCACGTAGCTCATGGGGTGTGCGTTTCCTTTCTTCTTTCACTGGCCCAAAGGGGCCATCTTCACACACTGGTTCCAATGGAGATCTGGGTGGAAGTTCTCCCAATTCACAGTAATCTTTAAAAAAGAGAAGCTGTTGTGAACTATTTAGATGTCACGAACAGGTGAATGAAGGGACACAATTTGAAAGACTGCATATATACACACACACACACACAAACACCTGCATATATACACAAACTCATATACACACACACATATATAAGAGGTAGCAGTACCAAGCAACGTTTCCCAAATGAAAAGTTTCAAGCAGATTTACAAGCTGCTTCTGAATAAGAATCATATTGGCCAAAGGCTAGAACAATTCTTTCTATAACGTGATAAAAACATTGTACCACACGCCAAGACCACAGCTTGCTAATTACAGCTTTACACACAGAGAATTAAAAAAAATGCAAGTTTGAGAAATTACAAAAACATAACCTATAGCTGAAATCTGGCATGACTCAAATAGCAGATAAAATCAAATCTAGCATGCACAGAATTTGAAGAATAATCTCTAAAGTGTGTTTAACAAAGAAAACACACACCCTTAGCTGCACAAACACACCACCCCCTAAGGCCATACAATGGGATGATTACCAGTTCTTAAAGTAAATAGGCGGAAAGGGACACAGGCATTTGATACACGTTTGTCTTAAAAAAATTTCATGTTTTTAACCATATCATAACCTTCTGCATTTTTTCCTTTGCCTTCAACTGGTCTACCCCAAAATGCATCTTTCTGTCAAGCATGCAAGGTAATTCTAAAAAGACTGAAAACACTACAAAAGAAAGTGAACATTAAATAAATCTCAGGCAAACTGAAAAATCATTTATTTTTAGGGAAAGGGTATACAATATTGTTTTAAGTCAAGTAATGAATGTAAGAAGTATAAGTTGTTATCCTTTTTCTTAATATCTTCTGTAGTATCACTTAATTTTGTTGTTTTATACCGCTTCTCTGAAGGTTCAACAACAGCCTTTGATATAACCTGTATCTAAAAGAAAAATTACTCAATTCACCAACTTTAAAATGAAGGCTCAAAACAACCAATCTCTTCCTACCAAGTCCCAAATGGAAGGCCATCACAACAGCACTTCTTCACTCAAACAGAATGGCTGTGAAATGGGACCCAGAGCTAAACATGCAAGAAAGTGCTTTAAAGTTAGTACAACAAAAAACATTCCCCAGACTCTCCAGCCAAGGACAAGTACATCTGTGCATGCTATTTCAAACAGCTCCTGAAGAAGGAGAATTCTTGAAGCAATTACTCTGCTGGTAGCTCAGTGGTCCATTTCCTTATCATTGCCTAGCACAGTGATAAAGATTTTGAATTAAACACACACACATCATCTCATCCCTCCAAAACTAACAAAATAGGAAAGTTTTCACCTCTTCAAGTTCTGCTAAGAATGCCACTATATATTGTCTCACACTGTTCATATGCAGCTATTCTTTTCTTATTTGTTTGAAGGCACTCCCACAACTGAGCTCAGATGACTAAGAATGGAAATGTTCACAGCTGCTGGCTTCTGCATTTCTAAGTTTTGCCACTGTCAATCTTTTCCTCTCAAAGAGTCAGAGAGAAGTAGGGTGGATGCACATACCAGCTGTTTCCTTACACAGCATTTATTTGCTTATCACCACACTTAAAGTCACAGGCTAAAATAGACATATAAAAATAAATGCAACATTTTCAGCTAGCAGAACCATTTAAACCTTTACAAACTTGCACTCTGGATATAAGTGTGGATACTCATACTTCTTGTATCTAGAGCATTTCAAAGAACAACAAACATCATGGGAATGAGAATTAGGCAAAGGTCAAACATTTGACACATTAATTCCCATCACCATTTGTTGCACGGAAAGTAGGAAAAACTGACAGGTGCACTCAAAAATACAGCTGGTTATGGAAAATATAATATAGCAAGGCAACTGTATTATATTCCTTAAGAGAAACTCCGAAACATTAAATTTTTTTCTTTATGGTAAGTGGAAAGACTTCTCTGGGGTAAAAATTTGCAATTGTAACAGAGATTTAGGTAAATGTCAGCAGGTAGAGAAGGTACACACACTCAATAATTCTCAACTTGTATTGACAATGAAAGGAAAATTATTTTTATTCGACTTCTGGTTTTGATGTAATTGTTATTTTTTATGCACATGCTATATTGTCAGCAATGTTCTGTACATTTTTATGTATAATTTCTACATATAGTAGCTTTGATCCGTATTTTCCTTAGTGCATATTAAGTAAGATTTAAAGGAAATGTTCTAAAGGATAATGCTGGTAGAAATCCCTAATTTCCTTGAATAAAATAGTAAACTTAAATAAATAAAAAGACAATCTTCAAGGGAAGTTTTCACTTCCTCTAAGGTTGCACAAAATAATGACACCATAAGAAAGAGGAATCAACAAAAATGGTCCCAAACATCAATGCAAAAGGTAAAAGTGATCCAGATGGGAAAACCCTTCTTTACTGTACACTATCTGTGGTCTATTCATGTCTTAAATTCATATTACTTCTCATAGCATGCAATATAGAATGCATGTGTATCTTGGGGGAAACAAATCTCTTCTCATCCTACATATTCTCTCAGTGGTTTATGGATCTCTTTTAGATTCAGATGTGTCTTCTGTTTTTTTGGATGTGTATATGCACATATGTTAGAAAATAATAGACTATGTACTGATACAGTTTATGACTAACCTACTTGCAAAGAACCCCCCCAAAATTAAAAAAAAAAACACAACAGGCTGGCAAAACACATACAAGCAAATGGATTAAACACACCTAGAATCTTCCAGCCTTTAATGTACACGTCCCGCCTCCTCAGTACAAATTTTATGGAATGGTTTTAAAATACCAAATTAACAAATTTATCAGAGATGTTACTCACTTATAGTCCTCCATTGATCAATCTGTGGCAACACCTGAACTGCTGTAAAGCATTAATTACTGAAGCAGGTCCTGCTTCAGGAATGATCCTGCTTCCACTTAGGCTGAAAATTTCTCGTCTGTTACTAACTAACCTGATAAGATCAGTATTCATTAAAAGAAATAATAATTAAGGCTATAAAAGAAAACAGAAAGGTTAAAATTCTATAAGCTTAACAATTATGATTATCAACACTACCTCTAATTCCTCTGTGAAGAGTACTAGGCTTGATTTTGCCTTCCAGATGGCAGTTTCTTTTCTATCTTTTCTTTTTCTTCTTATCACTTGTGGACATTTATCAGAAAGTCTAAAGTCTACTCTGATAAAATGCAACACATTCAAAACCTGCCTTCCCTCCCATCTGCGTGCTGGCATGAGGCAGGATTTACAGAATGCAGAATGAACCTGTTTAACTGCTCAGGTGGCCTGTCGGAAGTCTGGAGAGTTGCATCAGCTGTTTGGCTGGTCAAGAAGGGGGGACAGTGGAATGTGAAGGTAATCCCTCAAAGCAAAGTAAAAAACCCAGACATTCAACAAGTCAACACTAACCCATGTCCATGAATGCACCCAGCTTACAGATCCGGAACAGACAAGAGTAGAAATACTGTAACAAGAAACTGAGTTTCTGTGCATTGTTATGCACAACCCAATCTGGAGGATAGCAGAGAAAGCAAGGATAAAGAGAAGAGCAGTTCAACTGAACGTAACTAGGAGCTCACATTCCACTGAACCAAACAGCCGTGAGTTAAAACCCAAGCAATGTGCAGCCTTCAGAACTTTTATGAGATTAATAAGTGCACTTAAACAGGATCTGAACACTTCAGCACACACTGAAAGACTGCTTCCCTGTTCACTTGCCAACCTTTTGTTGACTCCTATTCCACGTTTGACCTGCACCCCTTCCCTTCCTTTCCTGCGCCTTCCCTATAAAATTCTACCATTGTACATGTACTCCTACAAGGCAACTGCTCTTCTATTCTTTAAGGTTCAGGATTTAGCAAGTTGTCTCAATAACTATTAGTATATTTTATACATATGCAGGTTATTTTCCATTCGAGGTTCATGTTTGGACTAGCCTTCAGAACTACTCTTCTGCACAATGCAATCCTACAAGTCTATGGGTCCAAATGAAGCATTCCTTGAGAAACAGTGCTCTTCATTTGGGAAAGCCAGCAGCTTTCTTGGGCTTGTGAGAACTTCTGCAAGGTAATGAACTGCAGATGACACTGCTCATGATCCAGGTGGAACCGTACGTACCTCATGATACCTCAGAGCACACTCAAAAGCACTCCTCTTATGCTTTCACCACTTATAATACCCATGAAAACAACAAGGCCAATAGGAACAATGGACTGACGTGGAATTGGTTTAGATCCATCCATTTATTTATGAAGCTGCTGGCTTCATATGGCAGTGCTTCAATCCTAAGATGCAGAGTATCCCAGCACTCCAAAAGAATCAACAGATGCGTTACACAAAACTCTTATGTACAAAGATACATACAAAGCAAAGTACAAAAGATTATGAACAAAGTGTCACGATATATTACTACCAGGGACCACACTAAAGAGTTTGTACATGAAAAGCTGGTGAATGACTGCAGTAGTAATTAAAACAGATAATATCTGACTGGTAGGGATATGAACAGGGAAATTTCATTTGTAAATGACTAGGAAAAAATAATTTATCAGATTTTTTTTATTCTTATTCAGTCAACCTCAATATTAAATGAGGCTTTCCAAAAACAAGAAAAAAGGAAACCACTAAGAGAAACCACACAGAGTAAGAAAACAATAGAAGTGACAAACCCACCTAAAAGCCTATATTTTAAAAACATTCTTTCAGAAGCACTTAGCCTAACCAACCTCAACTACCAAAAACTGATTAGAAACTGCAACACTTCAAGTAGAAAGGAAGGGCTAATAGGGAGGAGGCTCAACAGTAATGCATTAGTCCCATCCTCACTATGGCGTTGCTTTTGCACATGGCCCTCTACATGCCGTGTTTACCAGTCACATCTGCTCTCCACAGTTAAAAAGCCAGGCAAGATTTGGTACCGATGTGGACAGAATAATCCATTAAGCATTTTATTTACTGCATTACATTATTTTTCTTTGTTGCATTTCAAAACTTACAAAATTCAGCTTGGCCATCAAACAAGAGAACCCTCCCAGTCACGTTAAGATTCAACTGCCAAAAGAAAATACATCAACAACATCCTTAGTTCTCTTCAGATTTTCCATTCAGGTAGAGCAATACCTTTTTTCATATGTAGTACAGAATTAAAGAGGAACTGCAAACTTCTATAACCAAGGATATAATAGTCCTATAATTTTACACAGATGTCTGGAATATTTAACTTCAAAACCAAATGCAATAACATGACCAGAAGCCTTCTGTTACCATAAAGTTTCAAATACAGAATCACAAGAAGCAACAAGCTCTCCTAGTCTGACATACAATTTAAAGCAATGGCTGAATGAGGAATTCTTGAAAAACTGTGTATTTCAATACTGTTGATTAAAATCAGCTCTGAAAGATGCCTTTTTTTTTTTTTTAAATCCAAGAATTTCTTAAAAAAATAAGTACTAATCTCCAAATTAATCCCATTTACTAACATTATCAAGCCCTGAGAAACGAATGCCCTGGTATCTCCATGGGCACAGAAGCCATCAAACATTAAACATGTACTTACTGGTTACAACCAAGTTCCTATTCTGCAAATCAAGATTACGAGCATATATTTGCTCTGAAAGGAACAGAACTGAGTAATCAATTCTAACCAACTGGATTTATTACAGGATTAAAAAACCTAGTAATTAGTTAATAATAGTTTTGTTACGAAGAGCACCATTAAAACAGTATTGGCAAATACATTATAAATAATTTACACCCCATAAATTAGCAGAGAATGCTAAAGTAACAATTTACAGTACTTGCAATACTACTACAAAATGATTAAAAAATTTTTTGCTTAAACAATCAAGAGATATAACCCTCACCACAAAGCACATAAACAGATAGGTAGATGCTAACTACAGCTGGTCTCAAGAATAACAGTTCTTCAAATCCAAACTTTTCTCCAGCACTTAGGAGTGCTGAAACTGGATACTTCTGTCAGAGACTGAAACCAAATTAATTTTAATTAATGATTCAAGTTCATTTTTCTGTACAGAGATAATTGCACTTTCTAAAAATTCTTTTTTCTGCAAGTAAAGCTGTAAAATACTACGTAGTTCTTGTGGCCAAAGTTCGTTCTTTTTTTTCACCTGAATCTATTTTCTGACTACTGCTAAGTAATACCAGGCATCTCATTCCTCTGAACTGCAATTTTTTTCACTGTTCAACAGGTAACTACATCACACACTGCCCACTCCAAAACAAATCACCCATTCTCCAGTCTAAAACTGACACAGCTGCTACCAAAATCTTGCTATTTCCAACACACCTCCCTCAGCAAGAAAGCTCTGACAAACACCATCACTTTCCCACCATGTACTTCAAAAACTATTCAGACCCCCTTTAAATTTAGCACTTGACTCTGCTGGGAGTTTCTGACAATCTGCAAAACAGTTCTCTTACTATGGTAAATTCTGAACAGTCAGTATGTGAAAATTGTAGTGAAAATCAACCACTGCACAGAGATTTGTAGATGCTGAATAAATGTACGTGAATACCTTGCTGTCCTGCAGTGAAAGGTGAAGTTTCATAATCGGTCTACACTGACTTAAGTGTGTCCTGCTCCTAAGCAGGATAAGAGCACCCCCCTCTCACCTTTCAGACACCTGTCCCTTCCTGCTCTAGTGCTCGTGTAATACTCTGAGCGGGGCTAGAAAACCGATACAATTGAAAATTGTGGGGCTTGAGTGTGTCCATACTTCAACTGGTTTAAAATGATTACTGAGTTGTTAGATTCACCTTTTTATCAGTGATCAGAGAGCTAAAGAGTCCTAGACCATTTGCATAGCCAAAGAATGTGGCTCTTCTTAGAATGATGCTACAGAAGTAGGAACATCTGCCTGAAAGTAAGGTAGAGAGGTATAAAGTTAAAAATCAAATAACTGCCAACACTAAGTAGGAGAGACAGAGCTTTATTTAAAAAAACAAAACAAACCAAAAAGAATAATGAAAACCTTATTTCAAAAGAAATACAGTATTGTAACAGATCAAAATGTGATCCATTTTCTGAGTGACCTCTGTTCCCCTTTTTCCCTCTTTCCACTTTGCAGGACTCAACACTCATTACACTCCCACAAATACATAAAAAAGAAAAACATCCGAGGACAAGACACTGTGTCTCAAGGTGGCAGTGAGAGAAACGCTGCCCCCTGGTGCTCCACATCACTTGCAGCATCACAGCCGTTCCATGGAAGTGGCTAACAGCAGATGAGATTGGATAATTTGAACTGTAGCTTGCCACAACAGAACTAGCATAATTTAGCACTCCATCCCCCAGCTATCAGCTGTAAAGCATTAAAAGTCTCTACAGATCATTTCACCTATGTAGAAAGTCCTTTTTAGATCTTCAAACTTGGAGATCAGCCTTACCAGAGATCTCCTGGCTGTCCTGCCAGGCAGCAAGTTGCATAATAGTTCTCTGATGTGCTTTATTGTGAAGTTATGTACAGAAGCAGGGAAAAACAGTAGTGGGAGGGGAAACTGGCAGCACCAACAAGCAGGAGGTGGCCAGAGAAGGACCTGTAACAACCAAAAGTAACTGTCTCTGTACAAGGCTTTCTATGGCCTCAGCAGAGTGCTCACCTTGTTGAGCATGCCTGCATTAGTCCAGTCATCAGGCAAGGAAAGAATCTCAGCTGGCAAGAAAAAATGATTTTCCAATGTATGTATCTATTTGCAATATTTTTCTTTAATTCTACTGATTTAGGACTGTTTTTTATTTACTCCTGAACTAGTAAAAAATTAACACCATCCTTCATGTATAGTAACACTCTCCTTCATTTTAAGTAATGGTGTCTGCAAAACAAACAGCATGCTCTCTGCCTGGTAATATGTGATGCAACCCCCAAAACACACCCAGCAACCATTTTTCTCCAGCTGAGCTACAGGAAATGAAGTGTAACTTGAACTATTTATGAGCACTTCCTAAAGAAGTAAAGGATCCAGAAGTGCAAGACAGTGGAACTCAAAGTGCTGTTTAGTCTGTTTGAGCTTCATGTGGAAATTCAGGACATTAGAAATTTCCCAAGTCCAGAATCTGGAAAGAGTAAGCTCAAAATTTCTGGAAAAGCTATGTACCAGTGGTGGGTCTTCTTTTCCTTTTTTCTTTAAACTTTTAGTAAATACACCTTCATATCCTGCTGTGTTAACTACACAGAGCAGCAATGAACAAGATCTTGAGATTCAGCTCACCTCACTTGCCTATACAAATAGAATCACAAATGTCAGAGTCTAAGTTTTCCTGTGAGTATAAAGCTTAAAGTTGTCTCTATCTCTTGTGACAGCTTACACACGCATATTTACTCATTACAAATCAAAGAAGTTACAAGCACAGAGCAGTTTCATTTTGTTGACAGTGCCTGGCCACACGTGGTCAAAGCAATGCATAGTTCAGGCATACTGGTGGATTTTACATTTAGTACAAAGTTTAGTAAAGCAGCCTAGGCTAAACTTGAAAAACTTTATTATCTCTGACTCACAGAGATCTGGGTCTTTTGGCTGACTTACTAGCTTTTAAACCACTCTTCAGGTTTTTTCCTTACTGCTCTCCTGCACAGTTCTCCCGAGTGGGGTGTTGGCTACTGCACTTGAATGGAAATCTGGTTGGTGGAGTCAGTCTATAAAGGGATGATGATCATAGATGTTCTTATTTCCCTCTCTTCATGCTTACTTCTGCAGAACATGACAAACTATTGTATCTTTAAAAACTTCTTTGCCCTCTGTCCAATTTGGTGGAACTTGATCTTTTGGTGATACATCAGCTGTTCATACAGATTAAAGGAAATCTGTATACAAAGAGCAAGAAAGACTTAAAACAAAAAAGACAATATGAAAGAAAAGCAAGCTGATGAATGATAGTTAGTTACATTTACTAACTAGAGATGTTACTTAGTTAACTGTGCTGGTGAGTCCAATATAAGACTAGCTCTCATAAAGGCTGTAAAGACTGGATAATGAGAGAGTATTCATTACTCCCAGAAATGTTCCAGGAGATGCAGAAAGATCCAAATGGAAAAACCCAGTATTCATTACAAATAATTTTTAAAAGCTCCAAACCCTAACACTTAGTTTTCTCCTGTTCATAAACTGATTATGTGCACTGAAACAAATACAGAAAAAGAAAATGAGTGAAGACCAAATATTTTAAATTGCTCCTCCTATTAATAGCACATCCTGTTTTCCATTTTGGCCACACTTGTTTCTCCAACTATTCTGCTTACCCAGCTGTAGGTTGTTAAGATTTTATCTTGTAGCTATTATGTCTCAGAGGAAATGCTTGGATAGGCAATTTAGGTGTTTTTTTTTTTACTCCCTTTAATATGGGAAGGTTTTGTGGCTTTCAAAAACAAGTAAGACTATTTCCAGTCACAAAGAGATGCATCAAACCTGTAAAAACAGTAGTTTTACAGAACAGCTGAGGTTGAACAGGCCCTTCACATGCCTTTAAGTACATGAGAGCATTTCACATGTGAATTTACACAACATGCTCTTGAGATCACTTCACTTTGAAGTACACTAAATTTGAGAGGCACCTGTGTCCATATACAGCTTACCTCACTGTCAGTCAAATTATGTTGCAAGGAGTGCATTAATGACAGAAACAATTCTGTTATGTGCTGTGTCCAGCTAATCAAGGCCTCACTTAAAGACGCAAGAAAAACATTTTAGTGACATTAGGATAGTTACTTTTTACTGCATTTACTATCATGTACTGCTCCTTCCTGTTTACTAACACTTTTTCTTATTTCTTATACAAAGGCCTTAGAGATCAGTCAGAAGTTAGAGCTTGCAGAGCTCATGCTATGAAATTCAACCTTTACTGAGCCAGAGACCATTACCTACAAGTTTTTGTCAGGCATTCTTGGCCTCACATGTGCTGTACTATTTGTCTTACATAAAGTAGGATGCATAAAATGATGCCCCTGCATGCTCATGTGCAGTGATTTTCCTCTGGTCTGTGTTTCTTCATCCCTAAAGAATTTCAGGAAATAAATATGAGAACAGTGGATAACTATAATTCAAGTGGCAAATGTCACAGACGGGAGCAGCACACATGAGGACAAATTCCGTCTGGTATACAGAACTCAACTGAGGTCATAAAAGACATCTAATTCCTTCTGCTAGGCCTGGATTTATCTATTATGTACTTCTATACTGCAACACGGAAAGATGAAATAGAAGCATCATCTTTTCTTCACAGCAATACTCGGTGATACATTTTTTTCCCCCAGAACTCATTAAAATAGTACACATAAAACCAATTTTTTCTCTGACTAGTTAATATGACACAATAGGAACAGTGTTACATATGAAGCTGAGAAGTAAAAATTCAACAGCTGATGAGCTTGGCACAACCAAAAGGCAAGTGGGAAACTGCGATGGTTCTAACACAACACCAGACAAATATGTCCACTCAGTAGACAAAATGATTCACATTTCACAGACTACATACAGTAATCAGTTCATGGAAGCAAATAAACCCAGACTTTACCATCATATCGGCTGGGAGAATCACATGCCTTCTGAGGGGTTGCCACTCGCAGGAATATCTGCTGCCTCCACGAATGCCGGCGAGTCCTGACAGGGCTGTCTGCATCAGCGGCCTGCTGGCTGTGCTTGGATTCGTAGTCGCTACAATTGCAGAACATAGGAGAGCTGGTGAGTAGGTTACCTGTATCTGCTAGTAGCAGTGACACAGTCTGCAGTGAATACAGTAACATGAACCACCAACAAAGCAGTGCAGTGTGCTGTGCACATGCTGTGGCAAGCTCTTAGTGTTAGGTAGGTGAAGCTTGCTTTGTGGCAGCGGGCTTGTACAACACTGCAAACATCACTGAGGTTCACAAGTAGGGGTTGGCAGCTCTGTGCAATCTGCTTTCCCCAGTTTTAATTCATTTTCAGGGTTTTTTTGCAGCAGTGTATTAATCACAACACATTAAGGACACATACACAATAATGTAGCTTTACTATGATGCTATTTACCTGCCATCCACAAAATCTAGCAAGTTTCAGAGAGACACAAAGACTTGCTGATGACTTTTATCAGCACACATCAAGGGGCTTTATAAACACCAATTAGACTTCCAACCTTCTGTGAACCAAGTATGCAATATATTCCTTCCCAACACGGATTTGGAACAAAACTTTTAACCTTTGTGTTCACAAGTCTACCTCTGAAATAAGCAACAAACTTGGTAACAGTGTCCTGGAACGTTAGGTATAACTTTGATGTAATCCACACACTCCATACAGAGGTTTTTATTCAGAATATTAAATGAAATAGTGAAGAGCAACACTGTTTTCCTATTCTCCTAACAACTTCACCTGTTACAACTCGAAACTATTCACTGCTTTATTTCAGGCACTGGCTAAATGGTTGCATGTCTTTGTTGAAGCTGAAAGGGGTAAATGAAATTCAAGTACCTCTGGCAGCAATAGGCAGAAGCATTTTACAGGTCATCCTCTCGTCCCAGTTTGAGGACACTAACATTGCTCAGGATGAATCATGTATATTCTCTTAACTGAAAACTGTCATTTGTCAGTAATAGTCACAGGAGTACACAGATGGAAGCTGTGTGACCACTGCAACACCAAAAATGCCTAAGTTCTGCTATCTTACTGGGAGAGCAGTCTGGGATAGCTGCATCCTTTTGACAGCAATTACATGCAGAATACACATACATGAACTATTGCACAAATCATGTTTTGCGAGTGCAAGAAGCATTTAAAATATTTCAGACAAAGAAACCTTCGAAAATACAGTTTTACCTCCAGGCTTTAAGAAAGAACCCTACCTTGTTGTGCTCCTAAAGTCAGAGGTGTTATTTTCATCTACAGGAGCCAGAAATTTTAAGAAATTTGGCACAGAAGAGGAAGAATGAAGCTTTTTCCTTAAGGCAGTACGGTAGGAGATGCTGAGAGTGCAGTTGGGAAAAGTATAGTTTAGAACAAAGAAGTATAAATCCACAGAATAAAAATAATATACATTTCTAAGTTTCAAATGAAAAACAGCTAAATCCTGAAGGCCTGAATACCAGCTAAAGTCAAAATTGGAACTGCTAACAAAGTGCTACTTTGAAATACATATTTGTTTGGGAAAACTAAAATGTTCCAATATATATAAATGTACTTCCAGTAAAGTTATTATTATTTGCTATATCCCAAGATTTTAGTGCATGTTTCAAATAAATTTCTTTAATCTATTAAGAACCAATGCCAACTTTATCATTGGACATTTACTTAAATATCAGTTTCCATGACTGACTAAGTTTGGGGGAAAAGGTTAGGAAAAGCTGACAGTGACAATCTTTGTACTGGAAAATAAAAATAAGACTTTGGCAAAAAATACTTTGTAAAGCATTAATAGGATTTTATTCAGATAAGCTTGGAACTTTTAATTTAAAAGCTGAACCTTCTGACTAATCATTCAGGCTTGTGGCTCTGTTTATGCAACAGACAGGAGTACTAATCAAATTTCATCAAAAGTCTTCTGTCTTTTAACATAACCAGTTCCAAACACACTCAGAAGATTAATAGAAGGAAATAAGAACAACTCAGATAATGAAAAGTTTTTGCATGGAGTGAAAACATAGAAAACTACTTGGCTGATGATACTAGAAGACCTTTCCTCAGAAGAGTACACAAAACAGGAGAATTTACTCCTGAAAAAGTAATTTAAAGAAAGAATTGCTTCTAATAAAGCATAATGATATATCTGGATGGCCTTCAGCTCTGTTTCCTGAAGATGTGAATGGAATGGGGGGACACTTCATTCTAGTATGAAGTAAAGCAGGTTCTTCAGTAGCTGGTACAGAGATAAGGCTGTAGCATGGGTTATGCTACAAACAACCTGTAAACAGGGTTCATTTGCAATCCCAGTGTAAATCCATCACAATTACAAGGTAATTCCACTCCCAGAATACAATCAACTTGGGAAGCTTGACTGCATTGATTTAAACTCATTAACCCATTTGATATCCCTATCAATTTCCATTTCCAGTCTTGTTGCTTAGATATTCAATACGGTATATCCTTAAATGACAGGGAAGGGGAAGGAGAAGTTGCATCTGTGTGTACAGAATCATTAACAAATCTACATGGAAAAATTTACTTTTGAGAAGTTAGCCTTCATAATTAAAGTAAGTCTTACTAAACTGAAGAGTATATCAGGGCCATATTCTGCCCTGAGCTATATCATACTTCTGAGTTAAAGTTAAATTAAGGGATGCTAGTTAGTACTCAGAAAATACAACTGAAGAAACTGGTGGAACAGGGTTCTCAGTTGACTATTTTCCCATGTTCAGAAAAATCAGCACCTTGGAGAAACAAGACACTTTCACCCAAGAGAACAAAAATGAACAATAAACAGCAATGGCAATAAAAATTGCTTGCCAATGGCCAGTGACTGTTGGCAGGGTTTCCAAGAACATTTGGTTTCATTAGCCTTTTGAGTTATAATAAGCAGTTTCAGCTCAAGGGGTTAAGAAGGGGTTTCACAGTTCAAGATTTTTAAGGAGCTACTTAATTTCAGATTCTCAGGGAAATGAAGAGTTAAATGTCCTTTTCTCAATGTTCTCTATATGTATTTTAATTCTACCAAAGAAGGTACAGAAAAGTATAATTTGATAGTGCTGAAAGTAACCAAGACAGATATGTAAGCTGTTGGGTTGAGGTTTTTTTGGTCTTGGTTTTTGTTTTATGAGGAGTGAGGGTGGTGGTGGGGATTGTTTGGGGTTTATTTTTTTTGTATTAGCTCTCCATAGTCCTGCTACTTCTTGCCCCATTCAGTTAACTTGGTCAACTTGCCTTTAGTGTGAGGCACAAAATAATATTAATATGTGTTACCACGAATGAAGCAGAACAGAACCGAATGATTCAGGAAGGACAGAGTGAGTTCAGGTTCTTGACAACGTATCCCTCACACAATTTAAGGAGTGCTGCTGTCTGCTGCATAACAACAAATTGCTTTGGAGCAACTGGCTCTAGAGAGCGAGCCAGCATCTGAAAGAATTATATTGATTTAAACAACAAATGATGTAACTAGCTACTATATTCAGTAGTGGAGCACTTAAAGGGTTACCTCTCCCATAAAAATCTACCAACCTTTGGTTTATAATAAATTATTTGAATTATTTATGATATAGAATTTCATACTTATGACATGTTAAAAGAAACTCTACCCCAAACTACTTGTAGGTGCTAGCTCACCTTTTTTGTGCAAAATGCCCACTTTGTTCTCCACTTGAATTATGCCTTAGATATTTAAAAAAGTTGGGTGAAGAGGCTGAGGGATTAAGACGAGCTAGAGGAGGAGAACGTGCAAGTTGACCAGAAGAACTTTTAGATTCGTCGACAAATTCGTTCAAACCATATAGCAGTATTCCAACCAGAGTGATGGAGTTGAGGTAGCACAAAGAATAAAAGAGTAAGAAGGGAAAGAAAGGAGAAAAAAGAAGTGAAATTCCTTCTCTAATCTTTGAAAAATACCTGGCATATACAAATGAGACGTTTCCTATGTTTTTCACAGTTAATGCAGTAACTTCAGAACACAAACAAGCAAAATACCAAATACACATTTACAGGCTTCATTTCAGCATATCACTAAATTAAAATAAAAAAAACCTGGCACTAACGGTCTCATTTCTTTTTCCTTATATGTGCTTCCCCTTGATTTCTATGATGAAGTCAGGCATATGATCAAGAGTTCCAATGGATAAGAAGTGAAATGCTACAGGAAGAACTGAATTTATTTCTACTTTGAAAATAATTTATGAATTGAGGTAAGCTGTTAAAAAATACTCATAAAACAGTCAAGACTTTTAAAAGTCTGTAATGCCAGTGATTTTTGAGAACTTTAAGTATACTTATCTTGTAAGTTTTCCACTTCCTCTGTTTCTGTACATTTGCTATGAAATGGAAGCAACAGCGACTTCTTTTGGGTTTGAGTTACGTGAGGGAGCAGGCACTCACGTAATCACATGACCAAACCCAAATAGAAATAACCAAGGAAATGAAAAATATACTTAATTTCTAGCTGCATTCCTATAATAAGGTAATTATTCATTGAACAAGCAGCTACAAGCATCAGGGCAGCTCTTGTGAAGATAACAGACCAACAACAAGTCCTAAACTGCACTAGAAAAACATTCTAGTACTTTAAAATTAGAAAGGTTCAAAAAAGGGACAAAGAGGCAAGGCAGGTTATGTTTTCTTTCAAATACTGTAATTCTCTTTTTTTCACTGTCATCACCCCTTTCAGGCATGTTCGTTTACTGCCCTGCCTCCTACAGGAAAAAATGAGGTGGAGCACATACAGATTTCCTACTAACTTGTGTAAATGAGTAGTGTGGGCAGTGAAACAGAAGCCTACAGAAGAAATGTTTCCACAGTAATTGGAAAAAGCTAGATAGAAGGGTGGGAGAAAACTGACATGAAGTTAGGAGTGGACTAGAGATGCAGAGGCATCCACTGAAGGAGGACAGCCTGAAGAATGTTAGCCTTAAGGCAAGCAATAGCTTGTTTTTTTGAGTTAAATCTAGGTATGCTCTTTGAAAAGCTAGACAGGAGCCTCACCTCTACCAATAACAAGGCAATTTACGTCAGTTTTGTGTGCTATTTCAAAGTCACATATGAATTCACCAACCAGTACGGTTTTCGGGATCACAAAGGCTACTGGATTTTTCTCTCTAAATAGACCACAAGAAGTAGCATTATTGTTATTTATACTGCTCACAGATCAAAAAGCCAAAAATTAATGCTTGCACAAATATAACCGAACCCCTTAGGAGCAATCCTATTGTGCTTAGAAGTAGTTTTGTGACATATACTGTGGAACTACACATCTCATGTCTTCTCTGTGGAGAAAACAGGGCTAAAAGTCTTTTTAAACAAAATACCTACAAACCTCCAAGGAGCGACACATCACTGCAATACATTTCTTATCCATTAAGAGGACATACCTGGTATACAATCATCATCCCCAAGTATGCCCTCAACAAATGAAATCATAGCCTGCTTTTAATAAGTCTTACTTTCTTTTGTGAGGAGTCTCTGTGCTCACTGAGTGATACCTCATAAGTTTCCTCTGAGGGACAGACGGTGATGTTTCAACAGGTACCAGAGATTCCTGGCTTTCTGTTGGCAAATGGCTTAGTGTGTTTGCTCGCCTCCGAAAGCTTTGCTGAGGTAACGTAACAGACTGATCAACAGGAGAATCCTCTGTGACGCTGAAGAGATCACCCACTGATCCACTGGTCTTGACAGTGCTTCCTGTAGGAAGCGTAGGAAGTCTGTCTTTCTCCTTTTCACACAATGGTGGTTCCTAGCAGTGCAAGAAATAAGGTTATCAATGTGTGGGTTTAGAATGCAGCTTTGACGCTGCATTAGCATGTCATTATTCACATCCCACAGAGACCTGCTCCAAACATGCACATTTTTATCATGATAGCTCAGAGAAAAGATGTTTGATGTTTTATGTCTTTGTTATTCATCATTTATGTCAAAAAAGAAGAGTCTTTATTTTCCAGAGAACTAGTAATTTTGAGAGTAATTGTATTTTATAGTATGTTCATTACAGCTCAAAACAAAAGGATCAGGGTAAAAACAGTAAAAAGGGTGGCATTGCAGAGTACTGTATATTTAGTATGCCATCTAACAGTTCCTCTTGTCTAGCTGAAGATTCACACAAAGAACTTAATCCTAGGACTAGATGCCTGTTTCAGTCCCAAACCATGCATTTTCTTCATTCCCCACCTTGTGTGTTCCTGGCAGTCAGCCATTCTTTCAAAAATGTAAGCAGAAAGAACAGACTCTTGATTACGTGAAGTCAGGAGTCTGCTGGTGTCAGGCATTACAGGAGAATCAATAGCTCTATATCAGGTCTGCAGAGTTCTATGCTGCCTCCAGATAAGAAGACTGGCTTCTTGTATGCTGTTTGTTTGTATTGTTTTATACAGACAAAAAGCTTTCTAACCACACAAAGGGGGAAATTACTCCACTTCTTATTTATGTTTCTTATGAATGCAATCCTGCATTCATCATATGTAGTTTCAGGGCTAAAACCAACCAGATTAGCATGGCCAGCATGGTAATTACAGTATTTGTTTTGGAGCACATTGTTGCAGTATCCAGATGATGTATATAATATTTTATTTCACATATACACACTCACTTATTCAAACAAAATGTACATTATATACAGTACAAGGCATTTCTAATTCAAATGGAAACTCAATTGCACTTCTCTTGTTTATAGCATGGGGGACAGAATGAAAAGCCTGAAAGTAACTTGAACCTTTTGGAGAACAGAAACAGATTTCCTATGAGTTCCATCTTGCCAAAAAGTATGGAAATCTCCAGTGAAACTCTACAGATAACAGCATCTTACACATCACCATTGTAATGCCATGTGACTACTATTCTTAGCCTGAATCTCTATTACCAGAGTAAACTGATAATTTGTTCAAGTCGTCCCTCAGAGGACTTGCACACATTCTAACATTACATACATGAAGAATAATTTGAATAATCAACTTGCAAATTCTAAAAAACTTGAATATTGCTTCAGGCTGGGGAAAAAAGAAAAAAGAGAAAAGAATGGAAAGGCAGTGGCTGATCCAAGAAGCTGCCTGCAATGAATGCAGCCCTGTCATTCAGCACAGGAATAAAGACACATTCTTTGGATCAGCAAGCAGCAGCAGAATTCTTACAGACAGGAAGAAAAGGACATACCTATCCTCCCTACTCTGTGATATTGTTTTATCATACTGTTTGGCTGTTCTGGGGTTTCTTTCTTTTCACACACAATCAGGTAACTTGTCTACTGCCAAAAACCAATCAAAAAAAATGCAAGATGTTAGAACAGAACAGTTATATGAGCATTTCATATCTGATCAATTGTTTCAGAACAACTAATTGTTTCAGAACAAACTAATTGTTTCAAAACAACTAGTCTATTATTTAGACTATTATCTGAAGTTTCTAAATATGTACAATTATCCCAGGCTTTACTCACTTTATTTGAGCTGCTTAAGGTATTGGACATGGAGCTGTCCAAATCCACAGAACCAGAACTGTCCAATGGACCTCTGGCTTTGCTGCCCTGTAGAGATAAAGCACACCAGCAGTTAAGATTATGATATAAGGGGCATATGAAAAAGAGATTTGTGTAGCATAGTCAGAATCTGTAATTTTCAAAGACAGTATCAAATTTAATCGCCAAAAATGCCTAAGAATATCCTGTGTCCTTATGGGAAACAGAAGCTTCATTCAGGACAGCCTCTGACAACTTAAAGGATTGTGCAGAATTAAGGAATTCTCGTTGGTAATTATGTGCTTTTCCTTCTGTATTAGGTACTTCTTACAAAGATACAGAGAAATGAAAATGACATCTATTACAAAGGACTAAACCCATACAAATTTAATACACAGCAAAACAATGTCTGGTGTTACCATTTCAATGCCTACAAGTCAGAAAGCATAAATATTTCTGTATAATCCGTTCAACAATATCTTTGCATAATTTGACTAATGTTTTTATGTAACCAAGAAAAATATCAAGAAACCTACTGATGGATTCTTATATGCTAACACAACTACAGAACCTCTATCTTCCTCATCTTAAATGGTATCATTTTTTAATGTTCCACTGTTATGGCTTATGTTCTCTTTGAACTGTTATTCCAGGTGAAACATAAAGTGTTATCATTATTCACAACAGTGACTATTCTCTCTTTGAAGTTCAGTCACAACTTCTGGCTTCAGACCTGATCAAAATCAAGAATTTCCATCAAAAACAGCAATGACAGTGAAAATGCAACCAATTTACAGTTGTGCTTATGTGAAGACAAGCTTATGTCAGTCAAGACAAACTGGCAAAAATTAGAACAGTATTACAGTTAATGTAACAACACCAACATTAGGTCTCATATCCCAAACACACATGCAGCAGGATTTTATGGGGGGGGGAATTCTAGAAATGCTCTCTGGAAATTAATGAGGAGATATATTAAACTAAAAATCCTTTCTATATCCATGATTATGACAGGGAGACCACGCTTTTGCCATTATTTGTTTTATGGGAACAGGTTAGATATGATGTCTGAAATTAGCTTTGAAAACCTCATTTTGTCACTATAAGTTTCATGTCTGTGAGCCGATAAATTAGACTAGATATTGCTTCCATATAACTTTTTTCTGATTACAAATGAGAATATCCAATTTCTGTTCTTGAATATTTGTTGTTTGGCATTCTGTTACAACTCTTTTTTCTTTTTAAGGGAGAAAGATTGATCTTTTAAATCCTTTGTCAGACAGAAGTCTTTCCAAGTCTATTATTTTCCTCAGACTTTTCCCATTAGGTGCAAAACAAAAAATATTTGAATGAGAAGACACTCTGTAGGTTTAAATAGTGCTTAAACTTGACATCTGAATTAATTTTATAATTGCTGCTGTATACTTTCAGCAGATAATTTCAGCAATCTGTTTATGATAAACAGATTTTCATTTACTGATTATTTTCCCAACATGATTTCTTGGGAATCACTATCACACAGGTGCTTAAGTTTTTCCCACTGATCAGTATTTCCATACACTGTTTACAGAGAATTTTACCTGAGGTAATATTGCATAAACGCCTTTATATTCTTAGTGCCATCTGAAGTTCTTTACATTCCTTGCTTTCAGATAATCTATGGCATTTAAAAGTTCAGATGCCTCATTATTCATCAGTCCTGTATCACTAATAAATACTACCTCATTAGGAATGCTTAGTCAGTTGCTTAATAATTTCCTTGGATATGAAGTGAACAATTATAATTACTTTTTAAATTTCCTAAATCCAAAAGAGAAATAAAACAATCATCTCTTTTTTTAAGTCCTCATGCTCAACTTTATATTATTTTTTTAAAATATATATATACATTATTTTTTATCTAGGAATTAGTTCACTTCATCTAGGACTTGGTATTCTCTCTATCAAAGCCCTGTATTGTTTTGTCTTCTTCTAAAATGTACACTCAAATATTTTTGTCACTGTGCCTTTAATTACTTCTGGGCTATAGCCTGGAAGAATAACAAATATGACTTTTCTATCATTCAAATAAATAAAGCAATGACTTTATGTTCAAAGACAATAAACATGAAGATACTTACACGTGATAAAATACTTTCAAATGATTCTGTCAGAGACCTTTTTGCTTTGTTCTTTAACATATCTAATCTGAATCTTGGAGCACTGCTGGACACCTCATTTACAGCATTCTCAGCAGGAGGTTGTGAAGTCTGCAAACAGAAATGCATAAGACCAGGAAACCTCTTAAAGGAAAATGTGTTGAGTGTACTAGCATGCTTCAGAAGAATTGGCATTTTGACAGGAATTTATGGCTCTGTTGACAGTTTAATGCCAATGTACAGTCGTACAAATTCTAAATGCTTAAGTGTAACATATTAGAGATTTCTGATGGATTCCCTCTTCTTCAGCTAAGAAATTAATCAAAATTGATGAAGCTCATAATTAATTGGAACTCTCAACCATCTTCATTATATTAAAATGGGGCTTTCTAAGGGCCAGGAGGATGTGTAACAATCAAGCTTTTCTATAGATTTCACCAGTAGAAACTTTTCCACCTTAAAGCTGACAATTGAGAGTTTTACTTCTTAAATAAATATTTCAATCAATTTTTAGTGCTGGTGAAGACAAATGTAGGAAATAGAGAAATGATACTATGATGCAAATATTACCATCCAAACCCAACACCTGCAGTAGAAAAATCAGAGCTTGGTTTTCAATGATATTTTTTGGGGTTCACCTTCAGGCTGCCTCTGTATTTATCCCTAACTTCAGAGATCTGAACGTTTGATCTATGCAATTACTACTACTTGGGCAGCTGAATAGCACATTATCACCATCACCAAATAGCCCTGCCTACATATAATTATAAACTATCCTATTTCCAGTATGACAAAGGTACAGGCTTCTGCATTTTCTTTTTAGATATTAAAAAAAAAAAAAAAAAAAAAAGGTGATTATAAAAAGAATGGAAGTGAACACCTATGCAGAAAAGAAGGGGACAAGGATACCAGGGTGTCATGGGTTGATGATTGCTGAGACAAATAACACTGCCAGAGTAGGCATTCAAAGGTATCTGCTATTACACAGCTCTGGAGATTAATTATCAGAGTAAATATAAAATGTTATACTGAAACAAATGATGGACTGATGACAAGTCAACTCTGTTCTTAGAGCAATGGCATCTTTGAAAGTGTCAGATTAACTAATTTTGGTTCCAGGAACTAAGTGAACAGACTGAGGCAGGCCTTAAGAATTTTCAAATCATACTGAAGACACACTAATCTATCTTGCTTTGTATATCCGAGGAGGAGCCAATCCAGGCTTGCCCAGGCTTGGCTCCTCCTCGGAACCAATTCAGCTGAGTGAGGGGAGGGTCAGGCTCGTTAGCAAGTG
>JAYRBT010000139.1:51068652-51094567 GCA_036023395.1 Myiotriccus ornatus
TGGATCAGGGGTTGGACTTGATGATCTTGGAGGTCTTTTCCAACCCAATCTATTCTATGATTCTATGATTCTATCCCTATTTCCAAGCTGTTTGTGACTGACAACTATTTGATAATATTTGGGATTAGACCAAATAAAAATAATTCAGGTATGATGACAGAGGGCTTCAGACAATGCTTCTTTCTCTTATGCCATAAATTTTTCTTAAAAGTCTGTTTCTGGTGAGATACCCAAGACAATAAATCAGAGAACAAAACATGCGAAGTTTTCTTCCTGTTTACTCAGGGAGGTCAATAATTAGCCACCGAGCCATAAAAGGAGAAGAGATTAACTAAGTGAACAAATAGCAAATGAACATTTGCTGCTACTTCCGTAATTTCTTCACAGGTCTAATTACTCTCCGCATATTAATTTGCTATTTTATATCACCAGTGGCCAATAGTGGTCATCACAATGGAATTACCAGCCAGCGGCAAAGGGGCAGGCAAGATTTCTAAAAGGATCAAATAATTGGAACTGAAAGTTTCCAGAGAATGGGGGTCTATCCTTTTATAATACAGACCACTTTGAGGTGTTTCAAGTTAATTAGTCACAAATCAAGGCATCCAAAATCACTAATCTCTTTTGGAAAATCTTGACTGTGTTCTATAAATTGCCTCAAGCAGCGCTGATGGAACCTGATGCCGTTTAGAAGGGAGCTCAGCTTCTTGGAAATGGACGAGAGCCTGTGCTGAAGTTTCTGCAGTGATCCTCCTCAGCTCCTCCTCCTTGAGGCCAATTCAGACGGTCATTTGCACACAAGAAATAGCTTCCAGCTCTTGAGTAAATGTCATAGGAATTTATCAAGGATCATATCCCACGTGTTGTCAGTATACTGACTTACACTGTCAATGGGATGGCAAATGCCACAGATCAGCTGCGAGCAGTCAAATTCCTTAGATATTCTCTGACATACACTGAATTTTCATTGCAGTGAGAAGAAAAACAAATTAGTAAACTACCTTGACTGCATCTCTGTTTCCTAGGCTTGAAATCAAACTGTACCAGGGACCTCAAAATCTGACCTATCTTTTTTGGTGCATGACAATAGCCTATGAATCATAAGGAAATTCAGTGCTCACCACTGCTTAAGACTTTCAAGTTTCAAAATGCCAGTGATGGAAATTTATCTTTGTAAAGATATGGAAAGTTTTCTTTTCTGGCTCCTCCTTATATGAACTAAACCCAAATGTTTACATACCTGTTTTGCTTCTCCAACATGAACATGGTCCTTC
Source organism: Myiotriccus ornatus (assembly GCA_036023395.1). Classification (NCBI taxonomy): domain Eukaryota; kingdom Metazoa; phylum Chordata; class Aves; order Passeriformes; family Tyrannidae; genus Myiotriccus; species Myiotriccus ornatus. Next base: position 51,069,927 of record JAYRBT010000139.1, read on the forward strand.
TGTTTTTCTTCATACATGTTTCTCAAAATAGAGATAACCAACTCATTCTCTGTTTGATCATTTCTTGGTCTTAATTTCTTTAATTGAAAACACCACAAACACAGTAATTACACATTTGTATAATAGTTAGCAAATATTTATTCTTTTCATTTTGCACTGTCCATATATCGTCAGTGTAACATATTTAGTCTGGTTAATGCTACTACTTCAGTCCACCAGAGGACACCAGCATCCCAGGCAAAGCACCAACACAGCGAGAGAAACACCTCACCTCACTTCAGACATGACAGAATTAACATGAAAGACAAAGGACAACTGTAAAGGTATCAAATTGCCACAAGCAAATAAAGGCTTAAAAAAATATGTTTGCCAATTTGCTTCTGATATGAAGAAAACCAAACTCACGTTCTGAGTTTGTGGCACAAGTGAAGTAGTGTCCTAGAGCTATGATGCACAACCCTTCTCCCAGGAATCCTTCTCATTAGACATTTATTTTAGGGGAAATGACATAGGTATTTTCAAAATTAGTGCACAAGGTGAACATGTTTGTCTCTACTGCATTTTATTTAGATCTGAGTTATTGTGAAAGTCTTTTTAAAACAATTTATTAAAGAATTAAGTTCCAGAAACCTAACTTTTGAAATGCATATGCTGTTTTAAGCCTATTGATGTAATGCAGAGGATACAGTGTGAATTAGCTAACGCCAAGCACTTTAGCACATTAGATTAATAAAAACACCACAGTTATCTAAAAATGCAAATCGTGGTTACAATACATGGATCTGTAGAAATACAGCAACTACAGTTTCAGTCAGTCCAGCTGAAAAAGTTAGCTGAAAGAGACGGGCAGGAGAGATGTACTTTACCCTTTGATTTTACCAAGTTAATCGTTTGCAGACCAGGAGCAATTAACAGTTTCCTGGTACTACCAGAAGCTTTAGATTGTGTGCAGAACACTAAAAGGCAACAGTGCTGCCAGCTGCTGGATACTAAGAAATTACTTAGCTCATGGAATCAGCTCCACAGAGTAACTTCCAAATTTGGTACTGAGTGATAAACTGCTACATGGAAACACACAAAGAGACTGAAATGACTCAGGAGAGGAAGGAAACATTATTGTACATAGTCTGAAATTTCCTAATATTCAGTAGAGTGGCAATCCCAGTGATGTTTCCTACAATACACATCATCTGTCTTAAATCCAGCTATGCTTTCTTCTGTCCTAAAATAGATTTAATTAATAAGATAGAAAGTTTGACTTTTTTAGTTAGTTTGACAAGTATTAAGATCTAGGATAAATTTTAGGCAGGAAATTTTCTGATCTTGGAACGTTACCATAATTTATTTCTGTCAAAGTAATAGTATGAATGGCCTCACAGTACAAGCCTTCACCCACTAAAAAATGTGTGCAGTTTTACTCAGTGAGAAAGCAACATGTTCATGGAAAACAAGTAGTATTAGTGGAAGAAAAATGAGTAAAGAAGTCATTTTCATCAAAAAACAAGTTTTTTAACAGCTCTAGAAAAACAATGACATTGACATTAAAGTTCAAGGTGATTAACACTATTAAATAATAAATAATTCACAAAAAATGAAAATAGCTTTTGTGTTTCACACTGATGTTAGCAAAAACATCAATTGCTTTAAAATCTTCTACAAAACAAAGAGCTTACCTGAACCTCCTCAAAAACAGAGGCCTGTTCCTGGTTATTTAGTGTTGTTAGATGCTTTTGTAGTTCTAGTTTAGTCTTAGAAGGGTTCAACCCTACCAAGAGGAAAAAAAAAGAACAAATTACAGGGTCAATTTTGTCAGAATTCATCAATCACATAAATATGCCCATAATTTAAGCCAAAGCTTGTCAGTTATTTGAGCTGACCCATTGAATGATTTCATAACAGGGCATTAGAAGGAACTCTAGGTTCATTTAAAGCTACTACTGAAGTCATGCCTTTAAAATGAGGGACATGAACTCTGCAATGAGGAGATTTACTGAGCACAGACCAGGATTATACTCTTAGCTGAAGATTCCATTATCACACAAGATAAAATAAACCCACAATATACTGCATTTTAGCAGACTGCTTTGTTGGTGTTTTATGCAGTGCTGCTTGGATTTTGTTCATGGTATGAATATAATTCCCTTCTATTTTCTCCGATTTGTATGCCTTGATCTCTACTGAAAAAGAGTAAATCAACTGCATGTCAGTGAAGTTCTTGCTTTGCCTCTTGCTGAAAATATTTACTGACAGCCTAAAGCAGACTACACTTTCATTCAGATTACATTTTCTGCTCTCATCCTGGATTAAATTCCTTTCCTCTATTTTCTGTGAAAAACCAGCAAACCACCAACAGTACTGTGTAGTTCAGTTTCTGATCGTGGCATACCTCCCCCAGAATCAGACCATATGATTAACCAGATGGCATGATTTTACACATTAAGAATCTTTACCTTTGAGAAACTTCCAAAAAATCATAGCTAGCTGAAAACCAAAACAGAGTGAAAGTAGTTTTGGAAGTTCTCCAGTTTCATCAAATTAATACTTCATAGGTTTTAGTTCAACAAGCTACTGTCATGTGATCTGACAAGCTGCTGTTGCCCTTTACTTACCCCAGACATTGCTTAAATGAACAAAATCTAACTGTGAAATCTGCTGAAATGCAAAGACTTTTTTTATGGCATGAACTTGTGTTCTAGGCAGCAACTACAATTCTAATTGCTGCATTTTCATGCAGGTGCATAGATCAACACCACAAACACATGTATTAAAAGAATATCGTTCAGTTCATGTTTAGTGGTAGCATAATGCCAGTATCTAAGCAGGTCATAGCTATTGCAGCATCTATCCTTCAGAGGTTCCTTATCTACAGTCTTCTGCATTTATAGGGCTAATAGAGCCTAACAAGCTGCAAGTAACTAATATTTAGACTCTCAATTAGTTTTCAAAAAATTGAACTAAAACACTAGAAAGGAGCTTAACTTTTGTTAGAAAATTCTTATTACCTTACAGAAAACCTGACATCTCACTCCTCTAAATAAAACGACTACCTTTCAACTCTCCATCCCAAGGCCCAAGCTCTTTTTAATATTAATTTCCTTAGAGTTTCACATGTAAGACTGTCCCCTAATGAAATAGTCAGAAAAGGTATTTAAACCAGAAAGCTCTTTAAACCTTACCTTCTATCTTTTCACAGAGTTTATGCAAGCTTTGCATAGGACAGCTTTCACAGAGCTGGGGCTGTGCCTTGGAAGTTTGTTGCACAGCTGCCACGGTGAAAGCCTGTTTCAGTGTCATCATGATTTCATCAACCTGAAAAGAATGACATGCAAAAGAACAAAATGTCACTCTTCCACTGAGCTTCTGTTTTACTTAACACAAACAGTCTTTGAGAATGATACTGCCTCTTGTTTGAGAATGTGCTTACAATTAAAAAGACAAGCTGTTCCCACGCAGTTTCTGGCTACAAACACACAAGTGAGACAAAACTCATCATGAAGTCTTATCTCTTCCAGCCCACCCAGCTTTATTACTGTAGTCTAATAAAAGATACTGCCTCTATCTCAAAGCCTTTTCTTGTCCATGACAAGAAAGCTTACTGCAGTTGTAATGCACTGGCCTGGCTCAGAGCACAGTTGTGCAGTCCTGATTTTCAGAACAGGTGCACTGTGAAAAACCATCCTTCAAAAAAAGTGGTAAATGGTCTAATTTAGCTTGTATAATAAATGGAAGAATTATAGCATTTTAAAAGGCATTTTAACTTCTGCCCTCAAAACAAATGAAAAGTTCTTTTGCAGACTGCTATGTTGGATACATTAAGGAAATAATTACATTTCTGAGTAGAATAGGATTTGAAGAAACTCATCAAAATACAGAGCATGGAGCAACAAAAGACTTTAAGGGCCCAATATTCTATTTGCTCTTTTTTCACTTACCAGTGCTTCATCTGTACACTGAAACACATAGCAAACAAAGTGGAAGCCTCCATTTTCTGAAGACTCTCTGCAGATGAACCCAAAATGATCCACATGTCTAATTCCCTAGCAAAGAAACGAGAGCAATGAAGCAGTCATACCTACTTGCAATGTTTTGTACCTGTACTTCTTTCAGTAAGAAAAGAACGAGAGGCCCAAAAGCATTACATATAGGTCAATTATCTCTATTACAACTACTTTAAAGTCATCTGGCCATTAAAATTCCCTTGTTATGGAACCTATTACTTCATGAATCTTTTCAATTTCAATTAAGTTGGACATTGTTTGATTTGGGTTTGGCTTTTTCCTTTTTTTTTTTTTTTTGGTTCCATTTTTTAAAAAGAATGAAGTATAATAGACGCAGAGATGAGTAAAGTCTACTCAAAATGTATTTTAATCAATATTGGAAATAGCCAGGGAAAAAAGCTTGCTTTGTTTTTCTTCTGTTTTGCTTAATCGGTCAACAATTGGTCTTTACATTTTTAAGAGCAAATCAAAGAAATAGTGAAAAAAGGATAAACACATTTATTATTTTTTATCTAAAGAAAAGCTTGGCTAAATAAAATGTTTAAATATATTGCTTAAAGATCACTCATAGAAGCATTTATTTCTCTTAAAATGCATGCAAATTCAAGCTTGCAACAGCAGATAAACGGCACATCCTGGTAAAATCAGAAAGTTGTTTTTAATTCCTGGGATTCTTTTCTTTCTGTTATGAAAAGAGTTTGAGGTGAGTAGAGCTAGCTGATCCCACTACATGTCTCCTCAGCTCATCATTCTTAGTTAAAAAAGAGCAAACGACAAGCCAGCTTATGACGATGAATGCACACGTGCACAGCACTAGAGCCTATTTACAGGAAGTCAGTTACACTCAGCACTATTTTAATACCTTCTAGCTGTCATGGTACAATATTAAAGTAGGGTAAAGAGAGGCAAAAAAGTATTGCATCAAAAATCATTATGATGAATTTCAGTAAATCAGGAGTTTCAGTGAATTAAGCAATCTGAAGATGCCAAGCAGTACTACTTTTTTTTTTCTTTTCCTTGTTAATACAGCAAAAATCACTGAATATTCTCTTTGCCTTGTTATCATGAAGAAAACATTTTAAAAAAGCGTTAAAAAGTGTAAAAAGTGAATATTTCTATAAAACAGAATGGCCATGTGTTCCAAAAAAAGAACACATTGTAGCATCAGATACCCTTACACAATCTGAGTTGTTGTCTTATCATTCAAAATGGTAACATTAAATGTTCAGATCATGCCAGCTGAACGAAGGACGGAATGCACCAAGTTCTCACCCTAACCTTCCAGCCCATGTTTCTTCTTCGGAAAGCCCATTTTCTTCTCCTGAAAACCCAACTGCTGTGGTGTAAGGAGCCCAGCAGAGATCATGGCCCTGTCTGCAACACTGCTGGCAAATGCTCTGCCCTGTTTCAAATACTGCCCCAGGACCACATACTTCTTCTGCCATTGTAATATCTCACTGATGGATTGAGCATTCTGGAAATTAAGTACTGATTCTTACCTTGCTTATAATTTAACTCCAGTGCCTTCAAGAAAAAGATTATTAAAGTTCTTGTATGATCAAGATAAGATTGTTCCCTCAAGTGTTCTGGAATGTGCATAGTTGGGGAAGAAACCCTCTGTACCCCAATATCAATATTTGCCCAACTGATGTATCATTTGACCAGTAGCACTTTCTTCAGACGAGAGGGGAGAATTCAGTCAGAATCTCACTCCTGCTACTATGAGTAGCACAACCATCTGCAGACCTTCAGGACAAGCCACCAAGTCTACCTAACTAGCTCCTGCCTAAGGAGATGGCCTAAAGAAAGATGGTGATGAAGATTTTTCTGTGGTCAAGGACTTATCTTAAAAGCTCTTGATCTGACAGCATGCAAACTGCTTATGTTTACTCTGAAATTTTCAGAATAGGTACCTGAATGTTTAGTGATGAAAACTATCACCATCAAATTAAAAGACAAAGTAACTTACGGAGAAAAGACTAAGAAAAAATCCAAAAAAGCCAGAGGCAAAAGGACAGGGAAGCAAACTCTGTGGCACAAGGAACAGAGACTGACAGTGAATGAAGAGGCTCTGAAACATGCTCACCCTCAGTGCATCACACATACTACCTCTGCATGGCAGAGGATTGTCCTCTTTTACATACATGCAACTTATACTCTTGAAAAAGATGTCTTTTTGAAGTATTTTTCAGGTAACTCTTACATATAGCTTTTCTCCTTACATTCTCACTTCTTGAAAAACATGGCTCAGACAACTGTAGATTTGCACAACAGAGAATCACTCCCACTGCAATCTCAAATCAGATGTGACCAGTGTGTTCCTTCTAGTTCATATTATTCATCCACTTTACCAAGAAGTCTTTATCTCAGAAATCACAATGTGCAAAGCATGAAGGAAGAATGATAGTTTTAAAATATTACTGATTAACTAGAAACTTCTCAATAGCAATTACTGAAACTGTTGTTGAGAGAATCCGTTTGGGATGCTAGGAGAGAGGAGTACATAAGCATTCAAAAGTAGAGAATATTTAAACAAAAACAAACAAAACAAAAAAAAAAAAAGAGAGAGAAAGAATACACTGCAATCTTACCTGAGAACAAAAGGATATTTCTTTAAAGCTTTTTTCAATTGCTACTTTTTTTGTGTCAGGACTGATAAGGTAAACTTCAGACTGGCCAATCTAAAAAGAGTAAAATGAATAGCAAAGTGATAACACGTAACATTACAATTCCTTTTGTCTTGCTATAAAAATCTTTCCTGAACAAAAATCTCAATTTTTTTCCTACCTGTATATTTAGGCCTATCAGTGTATTATTACCAGAGATAATACTGAATCAACACTGATTTGGCATTGAGAGCTCTGCACACTACTGCACTGAGGTTTAGTTTCACAGCTGAGACAGAAGACTGACAATAGTGTTTAAACAGATGAGAACAGTGTAATACCACAAGCAACCTACTTTGCACTGAGAGAAATACACTCACACTCCCTTTTTCTTATTTTCTGCAGTCTTGGCATGTACCACATTCACAAAAGCTACTTCATGAAATTGTCCTAAAGTTTAAATCCAAGTGTGTGCCTCTCCCTATATTCAAGCTAATTATTTTTAGGGTTTTATTTATTTATTTATTTAAGACACACATAACATTTAATTTAAAGCCTTGAACTCAAACTATATATATGATTTTACTGAAGTATATTTTCAAAGCTAATTTGTATCTGTAGGCCATTTGTACAGCAAATGACCCAAAAAGCTGATGCTAACTTTTGATGGGCAAAGAGCATTTTTAGAATGAAATTACTGTTTTCAATTTTTCAACTTATGGCAACATCTTTGTACAACTGTAACAGAAAAAAATCAAATCATCATATTTTCTAGCACACCAGAGACAAGTTAAAGACAAATGTAATACCAGATTTTAGGGAAGAGTATTTTTCACACCTCATCCACCAACCAACCCTTGCTGCAATCCTGGGGAAAATCCAAGAACCTTAACTAAGAACATACCAACAATTCTTATTCTTCTGGATATAAAGTTACTTGTAAGTGTTTCATATGTAGCCACACAAAAAGGGATGAGCAAAGCTGAAGACCTGTGCATGCTGCCCCTACTCAGAACCTGCTGAACACAGGGGACAGCTAAACAACAAACTCAGCCCTGTCACGAGCTCCTCTGTTGTGGATGCTGAAGGCACAAACTACAGTTACTTCACTTCCTGATATTGAGCTGAATTTAGACTGGCTGAATAGCAAAAGAATACAGCTGTGCACACTAAACCATATTTTCTCAGGCAAAAAGCAACCCAAGACACAAAGTCAGATCAGCAGAGCCCCATAAGTGGTAAATGTGCCTGTCAACATATTTCATGTTCAGGCTGAAGGTGCACATGTCTTTCAGAATTATGGCATTTATTTAATATAAACTGAAAATGCATTCAGTGGAGTAAGAGGATCTGGATCTAGGCAGTTCATCTATAATCTCTCTAAAATATGTGCCATGACCTAATAATGGAGTCATGATTTGTTTTAAAATTAGGCATTATTACAAATGGTATGTATATTTTCTGTGTGAAATGCATGTCGGGGAAGAAGGTAAACATGGATTTCTTTTTATTGGGGAAGAAAATTTCTCTCCATCTTCTTCCACTTCTCTGTCTGATGCCAGCCTGCCACAACCAAACAGAAGCTTCAAATCAGGTATAACTAACTATAACTTCTTCTTTGTGTTATTTTTTAGAGACACAAAAGCCCCCTGCAAAAAACTTGTTGTAATTGCACACACTCCACTCTGTTACTGTCCTTAAAAACGCTCAGCCTCAACAAACGCTGACAGATCCAAGAAGACCTCAGAACAGTCAGCCATTGCAGTATTAGCTCCAGGTTTGCATTACGCTTATAAGACACAAGATACGTATGCATATATATATATATATATATAAAATACAGCGTATCTATCATGAGGATTAGGAGACAAGCAAATAACACAATCCTTACTTGCTTCTCAGATCTTGGAAAATAGTTTTGTTGCTCACCTATCTAGGCGAGGGCATTGTTAGCCACACCAAAGCAGGGCAGGAGCGGAGGCATGTGTGCAGGAGCTTAGGAAGTTATTATACTACTCTATCGTTACACAGATATTGGCAGCAGGAGCACTTTCATGAATTACACTGCTTATATGGGACATAAGGTTTACTAACTCTCAGTCATGGTTTGGTCCTTCTGCTCTAGTTACATATAACTCATTCATCTGGAAATTTATTTCTGCTGCTACTAGTTGGTATAACTATGTACCACACTGCAATTGCAAAACTACCTACTAACTTGCCATAGCTTTCTGAAAGCTATCTTTGGAAGCCCAATGTTTCAGGTAGTGCAGTTTTGAACTATTTAATATAAACTTATTTTGAATATGTAAACCAATTTGCACTAACAGGTAATGCTCTCCAGAGAAATAGGCAAGTTTAAGTTAAGCTTTGGTAACTGCAATTAAATTATCAAAGAAGTAATTGCCATCTGTCAGAACATCTGCTTTGGTGTTTGCCACTCCAAACTCCAAACTGTGAAAATGCCACCGGAGCCACGAATCTTGCTTTACCGTAAACAACATCGTCCGGTTTTCTGCAATGTCAGTTGGCTGCACAACACTGTGTCCATAGATAAGTTGACTTTTTAGGTTCAGTGAAATTGCATCTTCTTCAAAAGACCTGACAAAGCTGTTACTTCTATGGCTTCCCTCTTGGAAATCCTTCCTAAAAGCAAAGGAACGAAGCCCAGGCTGAGAAAAAGATTTCCTAATTGGCCTCTTCTCCTCCTCTTCACTGACCAAGGGCTGGAAGACAGACCGAAATTTGCTACTGAAAGAGAAGCCTCCGAAGTTATTGGCAGTTTCATGTTGTTGGGATGATGAGTTGAAATCTGAATTTTTTGTAGAGCTTGCACGATTAAATTTCTCAATGCATTCATCTATGAGTGCTGGAGGTGCATTTTTATGTGCTACTGTCACCCGTCCACAGAACAGCACCTCAAACTTTTTGGCAAAAGGGTCTTCAATATCTGAGAGATTATTCTGAAACTCTTCTTGGCGAGCAATTTTCCCAGCTTGTCGAATAGAGCTTATAATCTCAGGCACCTACAGGAGGGGAAAAAAATACACAACATTAGCATCTGGTGCTCTATGAAAAAAGAGTTGCAAAATTAAGAAGTGCTCCCTGTTGTGATTTTTCTTTTGTAATTCATAATTTTGTAATTTGTGATTTGATTTTGTTTCCAAAAAGAAAAGACCAGTTGAAGTCATCTTGTATTTGTTAAACAGACACATTATAGCAGTTAAACATTAAGCAGTTAAACAAGAGGAATTGCTCATTTGTCTCCCTGCCAGGAGTTCACCATCATCAATACTTTGTCAAAAGAGCTTCATTTCCTGTAATCCTCTGTGTTTCCAGTAAAACTTTTGCCCTGAAGCAACCAGTATAATATGACAAATTCCAACTCAAAATGAAACATAAGAACGCTTCAGAAAGCATACCAGAAGCCATGGACTAATTAATTGGTAAATGTCAGTTATATTTGTTTTACTCAAACACTCGTGTCATCCAGATTAATGAGTCTCCTGCAAATTTGCTTTCCCTTTCATAACAGCATATTGCATTGTTATGGCAGTTTGGTATTTTTTTTGTTTGTTTGTTTGTTTTTTAAACTGTAGATAGCTGTATTTTTTTTTAAAGAAACCTATTCCTTATTTCAGATGCTAATTTTTATTTTACTATCCTAGATGACACTTCAAAATAATATTACTTCCACATACTGTATGACCTGCAGGGCATACGTAGGAGAGAGCGGTCTGCTACAGACCAACAGATGTTGTAATTAGAACCCAAACTGCCACCTGACACATTTTTAGTGACACTAAACGGTCACAGTTGCTGATGTGGTTAAAGGCAGTGATATGCTATCTGCTAAGCTGCTGCGGGGCTCATGCTTGCTTACATCAAACTGCTTTGACTGACCTAGGAGATTAAGGTTCTTTTTCAGCCTCTGCAACAGAAGTGTAGGGTCACCATCTATGATTACAACTGATAATTCTGCCAGCTTTTTTATTTACCAAAATCACTTTGAGAAAAATCCGTGTGAAGTGTGCTAATTTCCTCACAAAACAAATCTCATCTGTCAAGCATCAACTGAAACTTGCTTTATTTACAAGTATTTGGTTGCAGATAGTACAGAAAGAAGTCTGGGAGCAGCAGATTAAAATAGCAGCCCAGAAGAATCATCTCCCCTATGAGAAAAGGCATCCCTAAACCTAAAGAATATTTCAGAGACATGACCTCTGTTTTTTTCAGACATTTTTATGGTTATCTATTGCTTAATCATAATGTACATAAACCAACTCAGGAAATACAAGAGGACTTATAGGAAAAAAATTTGAACAGTGAAAACCGAATGGTTATATTCTGGGTGTTCACTCATAAAGACCTCAATAAGATTCTTTCTATGGACAAGGAAACAGATAGAAATGGATGGATAGGTAGATGGATAGGTAGACAGACAGGTAGGTAGAAAGACAGACAGACATGCACACATACAGTTAGTGGGTTTAAAACAATACGGAAACAAGGAACAGATTACAAAATAAATAAGAGGACTCAGGAAGCATTACTTCACCCTTGAGCGCAAGGCTTGAGTCATCAGCTAATCATTCAGCAAAGACAATGGGGGAGAAGGGTAAGAAAAACAGGGTCAGCAATTCGTAAGTCCATTCTCTGATATGTCACAAACAAATCAGAAAGCCTTGGGCTCAGGCAGCTTTGTGCTAAACTTCTTAATCATATACAAGAAGAACATAAGGGTATAACAAATCTTTAGTACCTCAAACAATATGAATTTGCTCTACAGGGAGCTCAAGGTTTACCTCAGTTTTATTTTCCTAATAATCTTTCAAAGAGTCAATTTTTACTGGGTTTTAGGATGACAGTAAATCATACAATTTTATTATACCCATATTTCAAGCTGCAACTGCTTTAGCACTTTTACTAAACACGTTTTACTCTTGTGGGAGTGTCTGGACTCACCAGCCATAGGCAATTTTACTTTTCAGTTGCCCAGGATACCCACAGAAACCTGCAACCCCACCTCCGCTTTTGCTGAGGCTGCAGAGGTGACAGAAAAGGACTGAGGTATTTTTTGGACTATGCTTACTTTGTTAAGGCCAGGAACATCAGCTCTCATTTAGACAGAGTGCCACTATCTCAACCAGGGTTAAGCTCCCCCAGCATCACTCTTGCTGATGACTACAACCAGTTTCCAGCAGTGCAGCCAATGCAAGTGCTACAGGTGAGCTAAAGCCCTGACAAGGCATTAGGGATCCATCACAGATGTGGGGTTACTGATTTTGATTTCTTCAATGTTTTCTGTTATCAAACACATTAGACACTGACAAAATTGCTATTCAGCAGTGGCTGTACTCCACATACAGACAGTGGTTAGGAAAAGACACCACATCACGTAGAAGTACTTTGCAGTAGTTAATAAACTTTATGTCTAAGGAGACTCAGCAGGCCTGTTGATGGAAAATCAAGGGGAGTATTTATTTATTTATTTTCACACATGCTAAGGCTTGAATCATGTCATTGATAAGTAACAGCTGGCTTCCGTTCTGAAAAACACTGACTCTTCTGTTTCCACTTACAAATCTAAAAGAATTTCACAGCCTGCTAATATGATTTTATATACTTCTGATTAGGCAATTGATGCAGCAGTATCAGAAGCAGCAAATCACTACCTCACTTTCCTGTGACCTTACTTAAGTTAAACATTTATTTATTTATTTTCGTTAGTAAAGACAAGATCCCCGATAAATGAGAAGAAAACCAAAATATATATTTCCCTGGAACTGTTCTTGTTCTGATCAAGATTTGTGCTCTTTTTATCTACCCGTGCTATTCCAAGCCTCTTGTGCAAGTATTGAGAAATGAACAATCCACTTGCCCCTGTGTGCCCTCTGACACTGGCTCCCTCAGCAAACAGACCTGGATGCTGAATATATAAACACAAAGTAAACACTAGTTAAAAATAAATATGATTATTTCCAATTATTAAAATAAAGGTGTAGGCTATATCCTGGCAAATGTTTATTAATCACAGATGAAATGTTTCCAGATTAAGCTGCATGCCACTGGGTGATTAGTAACCACATCTCTTGCAAACCTCCAGGAATTAATTAAGATGTAAACAGAATCAGGTTTTATGGCTCTCCAATTTGTACCAAAAAGCAGCAGGGATGAAGTTGCTCCTGAATTAAGTTAATGTTGCCTGGAGTCTTTTAAAGATTGTGGGTTCTTTCCGAACATAAGAAAAAGATTTTTTTTTATCGTGAGGGTGGCCACAAGCTTGCACAGGTTGCTCAGAGAGGTTGCAGAGTTTTCATCCTTGCAGATATGCAAACTCTGGCTGGATAGAGGCCTGAGCAGGGAGCTGAAAAGATGACCTCCCAAGGTCACCTTTAGATACCAACCGCTGCTACGCACACCTACAGGTAATCGTGCCCACTAATCTAGACTTGCTAAGACAGTGAGGGAAGACTCGCACACACGTATGATTTCTTCCTGATATAAAAACTCTTTTTTTCTAGCATAGTTCTATTCTTAAGTGTTTTCTGACTTGTTTCTCAATATAAATAGGTAATTAGTGGATAAAGATTATTTCTGTAATCAGAAAAACCATTGCTGCTGACCTAAACCCACAAAACTAAGTATAGAACAACGGTGTAAGCAACGATGAAACTTTACCAAACACAGAATGTTACCTTCTTATCACTCACTCCAGGTCAAACAGGTTTGCTTAACAGAAGACATAGCTGAACTGTAACTAGGCAAAGTTTCTGCACTTAGAGTGTCTGAATTAAATACAGTAAAAGATCATCTGTAACCATTAAAACTAACACTGGACTGTTTCGATTTTTTTTTTTTTTAAAGTATACCCATGGTATTTCTGCTACAATGTGAATGTTTATTTTGTCGAGACAAAGCAGGGAACTGAAATGCTGAGTACTCCGGCGACTTCACTCTTGGGCATTCAAGCAAAATACAAACGAACACCTAGAACTTCCTAGTGCATGTTACTCAGTTATGAGAGACACACGGCTACAGCTTCTACGCCATGCACCAAATCGTGACAGATGGCAATTATTTTTTAAGCATGCAAAGGTTTGCTGCATCTGCAGAACAAGGAGCAGAAACTGCAGTTGCATGCAACAAGTCACCCCGTTAGTCTACATACAAGCATTTAAGAGGTCAACGCCTTTAGCCTGTCAGTAGATTTGAGAAAAAGTTAGAAACTATTTTAATTAAAAAAGCCCAGTAACAGCTGAATGCAACAGCTGCCTTTTGGTAAATAAGACTAGACTCAAAAAAGATTCCCTGTTTCTTTTATACACAGTAGGTAAGAAAGCAAAGTGTGGCACAGGAAAAGAACTGTTAACACATCAGCTGGCAGGACTAGGTGAAAAAAAGAAAAAAGTGGGATACTTTATTATTTTAGATGTTATGCAGTGTTTATACCTACAGTATAAATCTACCAGTTTATACCTATCAGTCTCTTCATAAGGCTTCAGGTCAGTGAAGGGCTCAAGCACAGGCTTAACTGTAGGTGGTATGGTTTAGTTTGTGTAGGTGTAGGTGGTTTAGTTTAATATGAGACAGACCTGTGCTGTCAGGAACTGGTCTTACACAACAGACTCCATGAATTGCTGGAGACTGAAAAACATTAGGGTCAGATCTTAGGCTGAACCTCAGAAGGTCTCACACCATGGTGGCTAGAACAAAGCCTTAAAATTTTTTCACAAAGCTCTTGCAACAAGTAATGTTTTGATTGAATTTTGCCAGCTTATTCAATTGTGAGAGGACATCTGAATGATTTTTAAGTGTTTTTACTTGCCTTTTTTCTGACCACAGCAGGTTCAATAAAGTATGTCAAGAAGTCTAACATACTTTTTGCTGTTAATACCTTTCCTTCTCTATTTTACTAAAGACCACTGCTACAGAAAAAATAGGGTACACAGCTACATAATCTTGGGAGAAGCTATCTAACTGTATCAGGACAGATAGAAATATTTTTGTCACCCATAAGGTATTTACAATCACGAGATACTTTGTAAAAGTAGTAGAACAGCAGAAAGGAAAATATTTTTTAAACGTACACAACACATGTAAAAGATGATACAGCAAAGTATTTATTTGCATTTTAAAAAAACCTGCATAAAATCTTTGATTTCAGTAGCTTGGTATGTAATAGAAAGCAGTTGGTCTGTTTTTAGCACACTTCTAACAAAACAGCTGTGCAGTAATCAGCACAGATCAGCACTTCCTGTCCTTATCACTCCTTAAACACACTAGTGGTCAACTGATTTCTTGGACACTTATCTCCACTCAATAAATCTAAAGTTTAGAATTTTTAAATCTAAGGCATGTAAATTAATATGTTTTACTGGGATTATTCTTCTTTTAAATTGAGATACTGCACAATTTCTCCTTTCAGAATCACAGAATAATTTAATTTGGAAGTGTCCTCTGATGGTGCAGTCTCCCACATAAAGCAAGGCAAACTTTCAAGTTAGATCCATCTTCAAACTTAGATGAGGCACTGGGGGTCACATCCAGGAAAGTTTTAAGTAGGAATTCCAAGACAGAATTTCCTTATTCCCTGGCATTAGCAGAAATTCAAGGTAGACAAGAGTTATGAACTTTTGCAGGTAATTTTTATTTCAGTGAAAGAACTTTTATATTCAGGTCTTATCTCAAGTGTCTTCAGAGGTTTTTTTTCTTCTATGATCTTGCTTTGACACTGCTCTACAGCCTCCTACACCTTGTGCCCTTTCCCCAGTCATTAACTTCAATTCTCGCTTTAAAAATTTTCACCCCTTGACTCTTAATCAAGAGTCAAGTTTATTCTATGGAATAAACCCCTAATGAACAGTCCCATGGAATACACCCTTAATCAACAGTTCTATGGAATACTTTAATTATTAGCTTTCTTCCTTTGCTATTTGTTGGCTTTTATTCCTCCCACAAAGCCACTTTCAAACACAGATTTAATTCAGAGAAAGAGGAAATGTATAGTTTTTCCAGTCCCTGGCTGTTGACCATCTTTATAAGCTCCTGTCAGTTTTTCTGTGCATAACAAATGCACCACGGGTAGAACCAAAATGACATTCTTAACAACAGCTCCTTAAGTATTCAAGATTGGCACTCAAGGTGCACAGAGAGACAGCTCCCCTTTCGTGACTTCCCTCCTCAACACACTTAATACGAATTTTTGCTGCAGTATCCTCACTGCTCATAAAACAACTGTGTACTTTGCCATTCTTGGCAGCTTCATCTTCCAGTTGGTCTAGCTCATTTCTCTCTATAGCACATAAAATGCACTGGATGTCTCATTTAACTGATCTCACGAATGTCTTTTGAAAAGAAGAACAAGCCAGAGCTCAAACCAGAGGGCTGGGAGGGGTAGCCACGGTAGCAGCCAGCAAGACTAACCACAGTGCAGGTGTTCTGCTTAGAAAGGACTGTGAAACCAGACCTACAAAGGCAAGACAGAGGTGTTGTTTCAGCCCCTATAAGAGAGAGCTCGATGACTGAATATCGCCACAGGCCTATGAAAGTAAAAACAATCACACATGTGTCTACTTGTGGGTGTGGTTTGCTTAGTAAGGTATGAATGGGCATTATACAGAGAAAGGGATAAGTGAGGCTAAGACTCGAATTTTGCATGAAGAAGCTGGTAACAGTATGAATCTGAGTGGGCTAAAATTGAAAGGATATTCTCTGTGGGGCAGAAGAGAGTCATCTGTTTAAATGTAGTTTTTTTTGAATTGGGGGTGTGATTGGTGAGTGCCACTAGTGTCCTCTGTGATGACTCTGACACAGTAACCACCAAGATTGGAGCTCCATGTAGCCAACACAAACTCTTATCGCTTACATATTACTGTAAAAAGCTGTAGAAAGCTGTAAAGGGGACTAGACTTCCCCCACACGTCAAGTGCTGACTCCAGAAGATTGCTAAGTACTGCAGACTGATGTCATGAGTACTGTATGCCACTTTCATAGTATCACATTCCTTTTAATATTACAGTCAAATTTCAGCTTGAGAACCTTCCTCATGACTCCCGAGGCTGATGGAAAAGGGTAAACCTTTTGCAAAGTCATGTGAATTGGAGAGCACTCCATGCAATTTAAAGAGGCACAAAAAGGTTTTCTTCCCTTGGAGAAAAAAAAAAAAAACCAAAAAAACCAATATTTGCAGAATCTGTTTATAGAGTATTGTAAACAAGCTCAGAAATAGAAGATAATTGTACTCGGTGTTCCAGTGAAGTTGGACTGCTCTATTATGTGGTGGTGCTTCCTCCCCAAGAGAAATGCAACATGTTGCAGATACACTTGGAGGGTTTCTTTCACATGCTCTTAAGACAGACCTTACTTAAAGCCTGATATACAACAAAACCTGGCTACGCTCCAAAAATAAACTGCCATGTCCCAGATTGCTGCTTATTTTTGGACCCCTCCCCACAAAAATGCACAATCCAAACCCAAACTGCAGTTGACAGGAAGTCTCCACAGGCTTTTAATACACCTCCAAATGCAAGAGCACCTGACTGGCTTTGAAGGGGTATTCCTACAAAATCTGCTTCTGAGAAGAATGTTAGTATACTCTGCCCTATACCTGGTGGGCTTATTACATGGTGTTCACTAATTTGTATTTCTCCAGCCCCTTTCTGTCCTTACAGTAAAAACCATTTCTTTTCATCTTGTACTGCTTTATCAGCTCCTTCGCTCAGTACCACAAACTAGTAACCAACAACTGTGGAATAAGTCAAAAGATATTTCAAATAATGTATTAACACCTTTATAGTGTTATCTTTTCCATTTTATTTTATATATTCCATTATATTTTGTTTCAAAGCTTTCTTTTCACGCAATTTCACAAAACAACACTTCAAGACATAAAAGTAGTCGGTGGTCATACCTACAGGGTTCCTGGCTCACATTTTACAAGGTGACTACTGAACAAGGAGGCAATACCTATTGTCAAGTAATAGCTAGAAATATCTGTGCTCATTCATTATCAACAGAGATTAAATCCTTTTTTCTGGGAGGGGTGCAGGATGGACCCTTCAGAGGACTGAGACAGGTTTGGGGCTGTGCTGGAGGCTATGGGGTGGGAAACGGAAGGAAGCCTACTCTTAGATAGTTATAAACGGAAAAAGACAGCAATGGTGGTTGAAAGCTTTCAGGACAAGAGTTCTTTTCTGTTTCTTTTTTTTTTTTTTTTGGTGGTGGTGGTGAATTTGTTCTGGTTTCGTTGTCTTTTATAACTGAAAGGCAATAACACCGTACTTTATTCTGCTGCTACTTATAACAATCCAAACACATAAATTCCAAATCTGTTCTCTTTTCTGGGTTATGAAATTGCTATTTTAAGCCTACCCAGTCTCTTCCAAGAGTAAATTTTTCATTATTAGTTTTTGTTCTTCCACTCTTCTCCACAAGTTAAGGCTGTGTTTCTTTAGAAAGGGATAAATCAGTCTGACAACTACCAAAGGCTGAATTGCAGCCAAGCTGGACAGTTCACATTGTCACACCACTTTCAGTGTGACTGAATTCTGACCTTCACAATATTTCTGAAATATTCTATATTTAAACATTTACTCACTGACGAAACCCAAATGGGAGTGGTGATTATTCAACGTTTCTAAAACACAGATGAACAGGCCTACAGGATCTCCATGAGAAGCTGGAGGGGCATACCAGAATGATGCTCTGTGTGGAACACTAACAGAGTAGCTGAAGGAAAGCTGTAAGAAGGGAAGGAAAAATACTTCTAGGAAAGACTCCTTTCAATGCCAACTTCTTCCCCCCCAAATTATGTCAGCACTACGGACTGCCGTTATTCCAGCCACACCTAACATACAAGGGGACTGGGCCTTTTTGGTTGTTTTTATAAACATTTGTGGAAGCATTACTGAATCCCTAGAAATACCAGAGAAAAAGATGCTGACTGAATTATAACAACCTACAATAAATATTTTTTGTATGATTCCACACTTGACAAACAAAATAGCATCAGCTGCACAAACTGTGTTCACATCTAAAAAACCACACTTCTCAAGTCTACAGAAGTCCTTTGATGACTGTATGTCAAGCAGAAATGTTGCTTCCACAGAATGATAAATTCTACAGGTAATATTCCAGTGGGACTTAGCCAAAATCTGAAATTCCAGCACATATTTTTGGTTCAGTAGCTTCCAGGTAAGTAGCACCAGTTTTAAAGACAGGTCTCTTGTACATAATGGTCTAAAACTCCAAAGCACTTCCACAAATCTCCTTTTCCATGGCTTGCATTTGAGGAGATTGGAAGCTATAAAAAGTTCCAAAGACACAAAACCAGCATGAAACATTTCGTGCTAACCATCCAAATTTCCATGACAACGGCTTCAGTGGGCTCACCTCACTGGTACTATAGCAGCAGTCCAATGGTCCAGTAAGTGTAGAAAGGCAACTGTTAAGTAAGATTGGGCTACAGTATTCCTTGAAATAAACATATAACCCCCCCCAAAATGTTTGACTGAAAAAACAAAACAGCTGTTCAGTTTAGCTCAGCTTTGCCACTTTCAGTAGCTGGGAGTGTGCCTGTGTGAACTATGCACAAGGAGTCTCTTCTCCTCAAACCTGCAATGTCACAGAATATCTGTACCTGAAAATCCTGTTTGGTTGCTGCATATTCAAGGTTCTCCCTCGAAAAAAATTCATGGTTTTGATTATAGTGATGGTGATGTAAAGGTATAAACATTCACATGTCCAAAGCCAGCAACTTTTGAATTGGGAAGAATACTTCAGCCATGAATAAGTTTTTTGTTTTTAAAATGTGACCATCAACACATGTGCTCACATGCACACTGCTCAACGTTTTTACTCTCTCTTCACAGTGCTTTAGTTAGTGACAGACAGAAGTCTAGGTCACAGAAATTACAGCTAACCTCCCCAGGCCTGAAATTCTCACTAAGCAGTAGCCAAAAGGTTAACAGCCCAATAAAAAAAATAAATTCTCTGTTCGCCCGCCATTCCTTGTTTCAGGGCCGTCCCCTCTAAAGCTATGTATATGCTGTTTGTCCTGCTTCTCTAACTGGACTCTCAATTACAATATAGGTGTGACTACTTCATTATTTTATTTTGGACCAGAAACGTGTTTGAGAGTGGATTCTCCCAGTCCACTTCACGTGCGACGGACTGCATTGTGGAACTGTCTCAAAGCACCAGAACTATCATCAATTTAAACAGAACTAAACCTTCATTTTGTGATGCATTTCACTGCAAACAGGCATCTGGTTCATGGCAGCAAATCCTAATTTCAGTTGTTCAAAGTAAAAATCGTAAAAAAAAAAAAAAAGCCAGTTCAAAGTAAAAATTGCTTCCCGGAGTGAAGTGCACAACCTGCTCTCAGCACCAGCAGCCTCCCTTGAACAACCTGTTGCTGTATGCCACTTAGTAATGCGGATTTCTACACGGGATTTCATCTAGGCTAATAACTGCAGCTTTCAGACACCTGGCCAGCTGATCTGGGAATACTGGCCTGGCCTTTTGAGAACTTGGAGGCACAGGAGAAAAGAGGTGTTATACCCTGTTGTTATGCGGTTTTATATTAAAACTCTCCTATTAAAATTGAATATTTATGCATTAATTCACATCAGCATTTGTTATTGTAACTTGGTTAAAAAGAATAACTGACAACTCAGATACAACTCAGTACAGTTAACGCAGTAATAAAACCAATTCACATCAGCTAATGTCATTCCCTGCCTGAGCTTCTGCTCTGAATTCCAGCTGCTCTTCCCAGCTGTACTGCCTTACCTCCCCACACAAATTAATAAGTGTCTCTTGACATAGTTTGTATATCTTTACTGATAAGTAAAATACTAACAAAATGGAGGCTGAGATTTTTTTAATCTCAATCATTGCCATCCATAAGTGTTTCAGCTTGAACAGTTGAGCTGTAAAGGCTTCTTATGTAAAAAAAAATAAATAAATATAGCCAAGCTATAACTCAATTAACAGTGTTTCTCTTGAGGATTTACTTGTTAAATCATTAGTCAACCTTTACACACCATACACAACCTGAGTTCCTTCAACTTTAAGAAGTCTTTTGAACCATTTTAAAGTATTTAAAGCATTTATTAGTTTGCACAGTAAAAAAGTTTCAACATCCCCTCAAAGCAGAGGTCTCTCAGAAACGCTGCAGCTTCTACATTCAGGACAACGGAAATTACAAATTTTCTTGCACTTCTGTAAGCTGATCTCTGAAGAAAGAGGTGCTTTGCTTGACTTTTCCCCTAAGATATTTCTACTTAGGGAACCCAGAGTCAAACTGCTGCCTTTGTGCACTGAGAAACACCTCTAGTGCAAATAAAAGAGTTTCATTACAGTAGCCTTTCAAAAAAGCAGGCTATGATGTGAAACAGTATTTCAGATCATCAAATGTAAAGCAAACAAAGTTAAACTCTGGTGCTGCAGACATATGTATATAATGGCAAAAAATCCAAACAAACCCTTAGTTGTACCATCCATCTCTGACAGCACCTGGAGTTTCCCCTGAACCTGCAGATATACTAATATTTTTCCTACTGATTGGCCCAAAACATGTTAACCACATGAAGACAGCTAGCACCAATTTCCAGAAAACTTTTCAGCAAAGGAAAGCAAACAGGTTTTGACTAAAGGCTAAAAGTTCTGTTTTGAATTGCAGAGGGCAGAACCTGCACAAAAGAGCAAGCTCAGCTACCTTATCGGGCTTGGCTTGTTAACTCTGAAGGTCAACATGAACCTGAAAGAAGATACTCATGAGAAATTAATTCAGAAAGGCATAAATGATTCAAGAGTATAACCTCGGCAAATTGCAATCTACATGGCCTGGAATTTCATTGTGGAAAGCTCTACTCCTCAGAGTAGGGCTTTAAAGCACCCCTAATGCACCTTACAAATGCAGAGGACACTGCCCTACTACACCTGCCCAGCCACAAAGATGCTCTGTGAGCTAAACGGTATTCTGGCCCTCTCCCACCAAACTGGGAACATGTAAGCAAAGCAGGTGCATTTCAGGCCTGGCACACAGAAAAAGAAATGGAAGGATGAAGAATAAAAGCAAACAGCTCCAAAGGGAATTTAACTGCTGAGTAACAGAGGGGTTTCATCACAGGACTGACTTCATTTCAGATGCTGAGCGCATATTCCTCAGTCATCGCCAGGCCCCTGCAGGGGAAGGCGGTGAGTGACTGGCATACAGAAAACAGTGCATTTAAAATGCTCAGCATTTTGTGATAATCTGCATTTATCTGAAAGCTGTCAACTGGTAACAATATTTTACCCCAACATAAACTGACCTGGAGAATCACACTGAGCAGCAACGCAGTGTTTTCTGACAGGGGCATTGTGCAAACTTGGGCACCAAAAACCAGCTCTGGCAGAAATCTGCACTTTGTCTTGGCTGCTCTGCTGGCATCCAGCCTGGGAGACAAGTGAGGGTCTGTCCCTCCAGCCCTATCCACAGCGCCAATGGCTTCAAGGAGATTCTTCCGCAGATGAAACTGCGGCATTTGAGCCTTCCCTCCCCAGTGATCCCCCAATTCTTCCCTGGCATTAGTTCTCCATTAATTCCTTGATTCTTGATACAGTATCTAAGTATCCAAATTTCTTTACAAAAGGGTTACTGGGGTAAATGTACGAACACAAACTGTGGTCGTACCTCATAGGATACCACCATTTATTCACCTACCCAAATAATTCATCATCTTAGAAGTAAGATGGGCTTAAAAGTAAAAGAGGTTTAACAAACATCTAAGTTTTTTGGCTTTAGACAGTGTTAAAATGCCTGGTTATGAGGGTTCCTTAAGAGACCAAACCTTGATTTATTTGGCTAAAATGTAAGTTATTCACTGAGGGACTAAATATGTTCAAAGGTCTTTGCTGGAAGCTCTGGGCAACAAAGCAGAGTGGCACATCAGTTTAGCTGGAGCAAAACAGTCTCATAAACGAGTGTGATATTCCCTAAAACTGACCAGCAAAAAAGGCAATATCATCCATTCATAACATTCTTAGAAAGGAAATCAGGAGGCGATTTCTTGACCTTCTCGATTTTCAGTTTCTCGTTTCCTTTCATTCTCTTGCAGAAGGCAAATTAATTTCATTTGTAGCTTCTGACCTAAACTAAGAAGTACATAGTTACTCTCATTCATGCTTCTGAAGAGGTCTACTAGACACTCCATTATATACAAAATAGTAGGAATAATGGCAAAACATCAGCAAGATGAATTCTGATACAGCATGTAAAGCTAAATTTGGATCAAAAGAAACTTAAGTGATATTTCCGATATTATTATAATTGCTTCTTCAGTGATGTTTCAAGGTACAAGCCAAGTAGTCAAGCCTTGCTGCACTGAATAGCATAGAAACTTTCTCTGTTGATGCCCTAAGAGCTTTCTGAACTGAGGAAAGCTCCCAGACCATTTTGACTCAGCCATCCAAGATAAAAACCAAACCAAACAAAAACTTACTTCTTGCTTTGCTATTGTGAATTTCAGAGCAGCTCCTGTGAATATACAATAGTATATTCACAATATACTGTTTGTATATTCAATACAAATAAAATGTATTTATTTGTTAATACAAATCTGATTTTTATAGAAGAAATCCGAATGATCAAATTCTCAACCCAAGGTCCGAGATTAGCCACGCCAGCTGTGGACAGCTACACTGCAAACCCACCCTTTTCTGCCAGTGCTGATGGCACATTCTTGAAGGTTCCTCAGGCTGCAGTGACAAACTGTTGCTCTCAGTTCCCCTCAGGAGGGAACTGGGAGCATACCCTTCCCACATGCTGTCCTGAAGACTGCAGGCAGCTGACCAGGGTGGACTGATCCCTACCAGCAGAATCATTATAGAAGAAACCTTGATTTAAATAACGTAACCTTGCTTTGCATTTTACCTTAGTTATCTTCTTTACTGGTTCCTTGTTGGTTTATAATCCTTTGGACAAAATAAACTGAAGCTAAACACGGCTATTAAATTATATATTGTACTCTTTTTCAGTAACTACGAAGACACATTGTGTATAAGTTGCAAAACTAGCTGAAAATCTGAGAACACATTTACTCAAATTCTCTGTTTATACAACTTATTACACTAAGAACTGTTTCTATATCTTTAGCAATCAATTCTTTAATTGTGGTTTCTGTCAAGTGGCTACTGAATAGTAACTTGCATTATAAAATTAAATAATTTGTAAACAACTAATATTAATCTTTTTTTAAACTAAAGCTGTATTAAATATGAAACAGAAATAAAATTACTCTTAACATTTATCACTGTATTATTATCTCCCACTAATGAAGTAATGATGTGCAAGTTCACCACGAATCTAAAAATCTATATATCTTTTTTTTTTTTTGAGACTGAAGGCTTTGATATATTTCAAATCCATAATAATTACCTTACTTTTAGTAACAGTTCCTTCAGTGATCTAAACTGAATATAAATAGTCTTTGTGTATCTACAAGTGTGACTATTTTCTGCTCACAACAGCGTAAACTTAAGTTTACATTTTCAAGAAACTATGTTTTTAGCTGCTTAACCAAAGGTTTCCTTTAAGTCAGTTGTCTGACTTTGTATCAAACTATGCAGGAAAAACAGGTATAACTATTCTTTTTTATTTAAATAATTTTAGGATACTAAAACAAATTAGTACTTTATATCTATAGTCATCATTCAGTGGTTTAGCCAGCATCCATATGGCCAATGGGGGCAACACCAACCCATGTAATACTCAAGCAGGGCTTTGTCCTCCAGCCCAGAACATGACCCTGCAAAACTCATCTCCAAGGAGCCTCTGTGTAGGTAGGAGACAAGCTGGGGGAAACTGCATGTAAAAACCTGTAATAAAGACATATTAAAAGGTAATGTTTATACAAACACTAGGGACCAATTTTATAGCATGTGAGAGTCAATTAATAATAATAATAATGGCTAGACTTCGCGAACGAAGAACCGGGGAAGGTCTTTACACCTTCCAGCCTGCGCATTGGATTTTTTAGGTGAGTTACAG
>JAYRBT010000139.1:51100328-51127705 GCA_036023395.1 Myiotriccus ornatus
CAGTGTCAGAGCATAACACGGTTACCAGGTGCTGAGGCTCACTTGGGATCCTGCACCTCGGCAAGAGAACTGAGCGACAGTGGGATCTGTGAAGGGAAAGGTGATCCTACACTATGTAGCAGAGAAACATAAGAACCCAATGGCCACGTTCCTGAACGGACAGTAGAGAAAGGTCCTTCTTGGGCAAGTGCTGTCCTGGAGGCAGGATTAGATCAACTAGTGTGAGGTCACGAGAGTATTAGATGATAAAACACCTCATAAGATTGAAGTAGCTTTCCTAGTATACCCTAAGATTAGCTCAGTTGGCTAGAACATGGTGCTACTTACACCAAGGTTGTGGGTTTGATCCCTGTATGGGCCATTCACTTAAGATTCGGACTTGATGATCCTTGTGGGTCCCTTCCAGCTCAGAATATTCTGTGATAGTTGACTAATATTACCTTGAGATTCTTCCCTGTGGGTCTGTTTTGGATAAAGAAGAATTCAGACATTCTTCTTTTTAATTTGAAATAGTCTATCTAAAGAAAATGGATTGTGCTTTTTATGCCCTATTATAAGGCAGTTGTGGGTGACAGCAGATGCTGGGATGATCAGTCACTTATCTTGAAGGGATAATCTCTTAGCATCTGCTTCAGAAACTTCTGAGTACAAAGGTTTTGGTGAAGTCCTTATTTAAACAAGGCACCATAGAACATACTAAACAGAGCACGTGGAACCCATCATTCTGAAAAGGACCTCTCTTTGCATGAGGCTGAGCGTTATAGAGGATCTAGACCCAGAGGAAAGCAGCTTTACCTTCAAGGAGGCTACAGAAAGAGAAGCTGAAAAGAGGACACTTCTAGATGTACGGTATCTGACCAACAAACATGATGCATTCCAAAATCATTGATGAGCACACTTTGGATTGGAAAGCTTTATGCTGGATTCTGTGTTTTTTGTCTTCCCACAGGCAGGAAAATAAAGCTTAAAGATGTCAGAAACTTTGCTATGGGTTCTGACTAGTTCCACTCAAGCATAATCCTATGTTTGCATTTGACTAAGATCAAATGTGCACTGCTGAGGTGTCTAATTGTGAACAAATTATCAGATCTCTATAAATGAGCAAAAAAACACAGCCTGAATCTGCAGATAAGTCAGATAAGTCCAGGCAGACTTGTGAAGAGATCACTTTGATCTGAATAGTTGGATGAAAAAAACCCACAAGGACAACATGGCAAATGAGCAATGGGGGAAACTCAGAGCATAGTGGGGAATTGCCACACAGAGACATCAGAGGTTCCATGCATTTATTCTGTTTTGTGATGAGGGTTTTCTGGCAGCTGTGAAACCAGAGCAGGAAGAGTGGAGCACAGGCAGAGCAAACTAGAGGACTGCAGAAGCAGATCACAGAGCTCAGAACAAATGGGGATGCTCCAAGTGTGTGGTGACAAACACAAAGTTTGAGCCCTTGAGATCATCAGCTAGGTCTTGACAGTAGCTGAAACAGCTGGAGGCCTCCTGTTTTTCCTCCCTGCAGGGGAGTAGTTTTTGGTCTTCTCAGTGTCACCAACCGGAGGGATAACTTAGCTGAGCTCTCCAGACTGCTGAGGCAGCTCTGGGGAGAGAGGAGCAGACGCTGGGATGACACACACCTGCACCCACACCCTGACACAACTGGATAAACTATAAAATATTAATGATGCAAGACTGCTTTTTTAAAAAATCCCCTGACACTAGAATGCAAAAGATGTGAGAATCAAATGGCCATTAATGTCCCCTGCCAGTAGATACCTGGCCCTGGAAGGACTTTGCACTGTTTTCCCCCAGCCTCTCACTGTTTCCTTGTGGCAAGCACTGACAGGTCTCTGGAAGAAAAAAAACCCAACCTCTTAAAGTTTAAGAAGCATTTTCAAAATGCAATTAATTAAAGGTTATACTTGAAGCTTATATGATTAACTCAAGTTAGATGGAAGAAAGACACTTCATTTCAATACAGATCTCATTTCCTTTGTGGAGAAGCACTACCTCACAATGGGGAAAAAATTAAATACACTTCTACTTCTGATAATAGAAAAGTTATGTAGTAAAAAAAGTCTAGAAAATGTTGAGGAAAACCAGAGTATGAGCAGAACACAACACTCACATTTGACTGGTTAAAATCAAAACATAATTATAAATTTATCAATTCCCCCTGTGCCATGGGAGACAAGTATACTATGATTACCTATTTCCGTTAAACAGGACTTCACATTAGTTAAGATGTCCATACTTACTTTAGACTTCTAGAACACTCTAGTAATGACTAATGTAAAATAAGCAATCATGTATGCTTAATGTTACAGAGTTATAGCCTAGCTCTTTGTTCACATATTAAACTATAAACACAAAAATAGTCCCACTGCCCTAAGCATATTATTTTGTGTACTTCAGTTGCAACAGTAGGAGACTAGGAAAATATATTGAGTTCCACAGTATTGAGTGCCATAAAGAGTAGCCAGTCTTCTCAGTTCTCCACAATTTACTTAATAACTTAATAAATCTATTTCTAACAGCATTGATTTCTCATAATTTAATTCAGCCACAATCTCTGTAGACAGTACACAGATTCTATTGGACTTTTATGGGGTTCACATACTCTAAAGGAACATCCATTTTAGTAAATTGAAAAAACCTCTATAGTTGAAATAGAACTTTGTTAACCATTCCACCCCCAACCCAATATATTCTTGGTTTTGCTGTAAAGACCTTAAAAATAAAAACTGTCCACTCAGGTTTCTCTCTCAGCAAGTGTAGGGTCCATAACTTACCTACAGTCAATGGAACTACATTGCAATTCATGTATAAGGAGCATCTGTGTGTAAAAGCTATTCATTTGAGAAGGATCCAATCCTGCCCCCACTAAAATCACAGCCAAGCTGGTACTATATCCTTACGCATTTTAAACATAAATAACAAAAAGAGGAAACAAACACCATAATATCCTGTTCTTTTCCAGAATCAAGCTGAAGAAATTTTAATTTCTGTAACGTTGCCCTCATATCATAAGACTCCCTGCTCTGGTGCTCTCAGACAAAACCCCGGCAGGAAAACTGCAGCAGCCTGCTGAGAACTGCAGCAGCCCCTCACAGTCAATTAAGAAGTGTACTCTGTGCTGCCCACCCGGCCCTTGATCATCACTTCTCATCACCAGCCCTCCATTTGATTACAAGCTGCAGCACAGTCCTTCCCTAGGTATTTGCTGTGTAATGTGAAATTTACAATACCACTAGAACCTACTAATATAATAATTTGCATGTACTGTAATTTTGTATACTGCATATAAATCTACCTTTTTATTACATTATCTGGGACATTATCTGGGATTTTTATCTGTGTTGTTCTGCTGATTACATTTCTTCTCAACTGTCTTGAAAGTAGAAAGTTTTATCAGCAATGTTCTCTCCATTTCTTCTCAGGGCTTATTAACCCATTGAGCATATCTTTGCCAACGATGAGGGCTCTTTTGTTTTTGTGATTTTCTATATTTTTGGCTAAGTCATACAGTCTTTCAATTACACTAAAAGCCACAAAATGGTAATTAAACCATTTTAAAAACTAAGATTCAAACACTACATCTACCAATCTAAAAAAAGCACTTTCCCCACGATTCCCTTGGCTTTCCATTCAGAAGTTCACAACTCCAGGTTTCATTACAAACAACATTCCACATTTAGTTGTTTTAAGCCAATTCTGTTTCGACTCCTAAAAACACACTGAAAAACATCAGTGAAATATAACACACAACACGAGGCCTTTAAAATACAGCAGCAGGATTTCTCCTTATGGCTCTTTTGTGGTTTCGATAAAGCTGCATTGCTTCAAAGGGCTCAGGATATACTTACCGTAAGTCACCAGCGCACATTTCAGCCACATGTGCTGACTGCGCTTCCGCTCCTCTGCCAGAACAATGGAAGCCCTCACATGCTGAGTCAGCTATCCACAAACACAGATCCACGCAGAACAAATGCAGTCCCTCACCACAGGTTTTGTTAACCATGTCTTATCACAAAGAATGCTAGATAGCTGTGTCATTTCATGTAAGACTCAAGGACCAGGCAAAATTTGGAAATGCATGCATATTTTCAGGAATAATGCCCAAAATAATATTTGACATGAGGTAAGCTACTGAAATACATAAATACAAAAAGAAAGTTACAACAAAATAATCATGGGGTCAGTTCTGCCATTTCCTCCCTCCAGGGTATTCTTATTACCAAGAGGGAACTCCGGCATTCCAGTAGAAACCTGCATACAGTTGGATGGACAGTCTGGACATGTGAACTCTTACTGAACTCATCTGGCACGTTCAGATACCGCTGCAACTCATATTTAAATGAGTTCACAAGCACAAGGACCCAAAAGAACAAGTGAACCTCAGAAGTCAGCTGAGCAGGCCTTTTAGAATCACAGAATCAACTAGTTGAAAAAGACCTCTAAGATCATCAAGTCCAACTGCTAACCCAGCACTGCCACATTTCACCACCAAACCACGTCCCCAAGTGTCATATGCACATATTTTTTGAACGCTTCCAGGGATGGTGATTCCACCAGTTCCCTAGACAGCCTCTTCCAACGCCTGACAACCCTTTCAGTGAAGAATTTTTTTCCAATATCCAATCTAAACCTCCCCTGGTGCAATTGAGGCCATTTCCTCTCATCCTGTCACTTGCTACCTTGGAGAAAAGACTGACCTCCACCTTGCTACAACCTCGCAGTTGTAGAGTGACAAGGTCTCCTCTGAACCTCCTTTTTTCCAGTCTAAACAACTTCAGCTCCCTCAGCCACTCTCACAGGACTTGTGCTCCAGACCATTCACCAGCTCTGTTGCATTTCTCTGGACATGCTCCAGCACCTCAATATTGTCCTCCAATGAGGGGGCCCAGAACTGGACACAGCACTAAAGGTACAGCCTCACCAGTGCTGAGCACAGGGGAAAAATCACTTCCCTGGTCCTGCTGGCCACAGTGTTCCTGATCCAGGCCAGGATGCCATTGGCCTTTCTGGCCACCTGGGCACACTGCTGGCTCATGTTCAGCTTCCTGTCAATCCAGACTCCCAGGTCCCTTTCCACCTGGCTGCTCTCCAGCCACTCTGTGCCCAGCCTGTAGCGCTGCAGGGGGTTGTTGTGGCCGAAGTGCAGGACCCGGTACTTGGCCTTGTTGAATTTCATCCCCTTGGAATCAGCCCATCTGTCCGGGTCCCTCTGCAGAGCCCTCCTGCCTTCCAGCAGATCAACACTCCCCCCCAGCTTGCTGTTATCTGCAAATTTGCTAATGGTAGACTATATCCCCTCATCCAGACCATTGATAAAGATATTAAACAGGATTTTTAATCCAGGATGTATTAAATTCTCAAGTGTTGCATTGGTTTCAATTATAATTAATGAGTAGAATGTAGGCCAGCTTTAATTTTCCCATTTTTTTCTCTAACATGTAAAAAGCTGTAATATACAGCCAAATAGCAAGAGCTTAAAAGTGTACGTGTGTAAAAGTCAGGTCACTGAGGGTTATGTGGCTAAGGAAAATTTGTCATATATGTAGTTTTTCTATGACTTGTTGGAAGTGCATAGTCTCAACTTGTGTGAAGGGATTTATCCCAAGACCTTGATAGTCTGTGTTCTGTAACTTTGATAAGAAATGTAATCAGAAATCTGTGTTTTGTTTGAGATTCCTGGGAACTTTTCTGACTCTTCCAATCCTAGCTGGCACACGGATAGTCTATTAAACACAAAAACTGAAATAGAAGATAAAAAAAGACAATTTCATTTTAAAGGAAAACTTGAAGTATGCCTTCTGCAGTACACAAACTCCCTGCAGAATACCCACTGAAAACATCCTCCCATTAAAGAGGAAGCCTGCATACATGCAATGCATGCACTCTGAGGTTTGTTACCCCTGGATGTATCTAACTCAGCATGGAACTAGTAACATACATGTAAACAATATCGGTAAGCCCCCCAAGTTTCTAAAGAGAAACTTTTGTCCTTACCCACATACACACATATAGCAAGCTCACAACATGACTGAGAGCTCATGTTTTCGCATCTGTCAGATACTCTCCTCAGGGGAACTGAAACATCCCAGAACATGGACTGATGTCAAACACTAACCCCACTTAAGTGTGTCTTGTTTTGAAACTTTCAATACCTAAGAATAAACTCCAGAAACACTTCTATAGACTTTACTTACTGGTGCTTCTTGTACTGCATAGCAAAATACCAACTTGTTCAATACTTTTACAGGCACTTATTACAAAAATATTGGAAAAAATCCAAATCCCCCCCCTAAACCCCAAAGCCACTAGAAGAACCTAAACAGAACTTCAACAGGACAATTTCAGAAAAAAAAGTAAAATAGGAATGACAGTACTAAAATTCTTATGGAAAGTCCACCAGGATCTTTTAATTGATTTCAACCATTTTTAGATTAACCCTTCAGTATCACCATGATACGGTGAGCAATTCTCCTGCTGATGAAAAGCTGTGGAGGGTGAAAACTGTTTGCAGTACCTTACATTTGCTCTGGACAGCCACTAAGTGGCACTTAAACACCTCATCTTAAACCCCTGTGAATCTGCAAACTTGTGAAGGGAAGTGGGGGACAAACGGAGTTCGGCACTCTGGGGACTAATCCCTTTTAAGAACAATGAACTTTGCCTCCTGCAATTAGAAAATCTTCCTAAGGACCTGACTCAGTACGAAAATGTTATTGGCAGGAATGTTACTGTGCAGTGTTCCACAGAAGCAGAAATACTGCAGAGAACTCTGCAGAAGCAACTACTTCCTCTCCTAAATGCCAAGTCTTGCTTGGGGAATCAGAGTGCCTCATTCCAGCATATCACTGCCCATTATTGTGTCATTTTGAAATATGCACTTATATCAGGAAAATTACAGTATCTCATATTGCTGCTGGACTGCAGGTAAAACTAAGGTGGTCCTAATCCCATAACACAACTAGAAATGTTGCCTGAACTCAGCTTCAGTTAGAGAACTCTGCAGGGACCAAAGCTATTAGTACTTGGAGATGCACATTAGGACATGGTTTTCATAGTTTGCAGAGAATCAGAAGTCATGAGTGGAATTTGGTTCTTCTTCAGACTTTAGTACACTATTGCTTCATAGACATGTTACATTTCTATTTGCATTTTTAATCAACTATGTTAATAATCTTGAGTGTTAATGTATTCTAATTTTGTTTGTTGTCTGGTTTTAAAAGTGGTTCTGTTTCATTACAAATCTTTCTAAATGAATGCATTACAGATACTGGAAACTAATTTTCCCTCTATGAACAACATAACTGTCACTGAAAAAAATCTGAGGATAAAACCAAGCACAATAATGTATTAGGTATTTTAGGTGCTAACCAAGAAGTATCTGCAAGCACAGGAAGAATACAGGGATTCTGCTTGCCACTGTAGGGAGAAAATTCAGCTGGAGTTGAAGTTGGCCAGAAATGTGGGAGACAATAAAAAGAGTTTTTTTCATTTATATTAATGGCAATAGAAGTATAGAAACATCATTGGCCCACGACGGGATGAGGATGGTCACCTCACAAACAGGGACAGAGACAAGGCAGAGGTGCTGAACACTGTCTCTGTCTTCAGCACAGATGAGGGACCAAGGGGGTCTCAGTGCCCTGA
Source organism: Myiotriccus ornatus (assembly GCA_036023395.1). NCBI lineage: Eukaryota > Metazoa > Chordata > Aves > Passeriformes > Tyrannidae > Myiotriccus > Myiotriccus ornatus. The sequence continues at coordinate 51,107,985 of JAYRBT010000139.1, forward strand.
GCTGGAGGACCATGACTGAGAGAATGATCAACTCTCAGTCAACCCTGAAACTGTGTGGGATCTGCTGCTCCAGCTGGATCCCTGCAATATACAGGGCCTGATGGGATTCATTCCAGAATCCTCAAAGAGCTGGCTGATGCCAATGCAAAACCTGTCTTGATGATTTTTGAATGGTCTTGGGAATCTGGAGAAGTCCCAGCTGACTGGAAGCTGGCAAATGTTGTTCTGATTTTCCAGAAGGGCAAGAAGGAGGACCCTGGAAACTACAGGCCTGTCAGTCTCACTTCAGTGCCTGGTAAAGTTATGGAGAAGTATTGAAAAACATCTGAAGGACAACACAATCACTGGTCACAGCCAGCACAGCTTCATGAGAGGAAAGTCCCGCTTATCCAACCTGATTTCCTCTTATGACAGGGTAACCCACCGAGTTGATCGTGGGGATCCTTGCGGGTCCCTTTCAACTCAGCATATTCTGTAATTTAAAGGGGATATATATTTTCAGCTTCAAAGACTCAGAAATAAGATTTATGTACAATTTGCTTTCCAGGCTCTTAAAAAACACCTCCATTTCAGTTAGCCACAGATTTAGATGTAAAATATACTAGCAGATATTAGCTGCAAACTCTATTTTACACCTTCGTGCTGAATGTGGCCTCCAGAAATATCAAATTAAGAGTTATAAAATTTAACTTTTATTCTCTATTCCTGTGCAAGTTCTTTATGTTATAATTATTAGCACAGCATATAAGCAACAAAGCAACTCAACAAGCCACAATTACATCAGGATTACAAAGAATACAATTTTTTAAGCACATTTTGCAGGTGTGAAGTTAGTGTTGTGAGGTTCTTTTAAAAGTTGAAACAAGAAGCTTGCAAATGAAAAGCATTCAATCAGTTATACAGAAAGATCAAACTTAACCCAATACATAAGGAATTACCAGCAGTGAGGCTGTTTTTATGACCAGCAATAGATCTCAATTACTGCCACTCTAGGAAAAGTGGGGGGAGGGTGGGAAAGAAAGAAGTCCACATCAACCAGCAATTTCATAACAAAGAACAAACCAAGTATAAACTGGCATTATCCACTCAATCCTTGTATCAGATCCTCGGTGATCAACCTTTAGGGCAGACACACATATCCATTTAAGCCCATATTTGTCCAGTCACACAAATCATTCTTTAGGAAAATATTTCCCACAGCCCTTCCCATAACTTGATGTCCACAGAGAGGGTAAAAAAAACAGAAATACAGAACAACTGTGCCTACACCAGGCAAGGGAAAGCACTGATTTTACGACAGTGATTTTCTACCATTATTCACTTTGACATATAACAGAACAGGAGATTGTGCTGCTAAAGTAAATACAGTGGTTATATATGCCTCTTCTGCTTTGGTTTTCTGCTCCACTACAGCCAAAGAGCCCCCATCTGATGACCTTGGGGGCACAGCATAAACGTCAGCTCAGGGCAGGCAAAGCTCTAAATGAAAAGCTGACTGCATGGAAAACTAAGGAGCTATTTCAGGAAGGCGATTTTCTCAGTATCATAATTTTTGACTTGGCATCTTCATATTTTAACGTGGATGGCCTGCATTTGTCCTTTAGGGCCATTTTAGAATCTGAAAAGAAGAAAATACAACTGCTGGAACAAGAATGTCCATGTTTAAGTAGTTCCAAGTGAGCCTAAGCTTTCAAAATAAACTTGCAAAGCACAGGAAATAAAAAGGTTTTGGTTTTATGAGTCTTGAGGAAAGATGGCTGATGTAGGACCCAGTCCTACAATCTGATTTGTGCCAGAACTGTTCTTGAGTCTGTCTGCAGAGATTGTACTAACCTACATGATACATACAACCTTTGTTTATTATTGTATTTGACAAAAGCTATCTTCCCACATTCACTAACTTAATTACACTGTCCTCAACATGCTATTGTACTGTGAGCCACAGAAGCTAGCACTTCATTAGGTAAAATTGATTTTTTAATAAAAACTGTTCTTTTTCAAAGCAGCATTTTGGGTTTGTTTTTGGGTTTTTTTTTTCCTCTCTAATATGTGCTTTCAGGCTTTAAATTGCATACAACTATCATTGCACCATGTATCCACAAAATTAATTTAAAAAATCACAACTGTGCATACTTCATATTACTTAGGAGCTTTAATTAATTAAACAAAAATAAAATAATCTATTGACTCTAGATTAGACTTTCTAACTTGTCTTTGGAGATCACTAAGGCACATTCAAATTTCCAAATGTCCTCTAGTCTTAAATTAACTTCAGCAAGCCACAGCAGTGGGTAACTCCAGAAAATACACTGGAGTTCCTTTATCATTAATTATTTTTCTTTATAGTATTGTGCATTCAACTCATATTTAATGTTGCTATAAATAAAAGTATTTTCTGAACTCTTAATTCTGTATATGCAACTGGGTTTCTGCACTCATCCTGTTTCTCACTCAAAACTTTTCTACAGGCACAATTATTTTGTTTTGCTTTGGTTTTTTGTTTTATTTACCCAGGACTTTCTGCTGGCTGCGCCTTTGTTTGAAGCTGTAGGACTGACCAGGCTGGAAGGTGATGAGGGGACCCAACATGTTTGCAGAGGTCAGACTTTAGAATCATAGAATTAACTGGGATGGAAGAGACCTCCGAGATCATCAAGTCCAACCCTTAATCCAACCTCACTGTGATTACTAGAACATGGCACTCAGTACCACATCTAGCTTTTACTACACTACAGTAAGGTGAGCTGAATAACTTTGCTGTTACCTATTCTGTATTTGCTACAACTTCTGAAGCTGAGGAATATAATATTAGTGCTTGGGTAATGTATGGATATTCTCTCAATGAAGGCCCACATTATACTTTGAGAACTGTGTGGATTCACCAAATTCTCAAATTTTCACATTCATCTTTCACACTAAGTTACCTTTGGGTTTTTCAATCAAATTTGAAGAATACAGCACCTCCAAACTCTTGCAGAGTTTAAGAAGTTGGTCACAGCAGGTTACCTTATTTCTTGGTGAGGGTATTGCTCAGCAGAGCAGAAAGAAATTATTCCAGCTGCAAAAATGAAATAAATAAAGCCCAGGATGAGTACCAGAAAGTTAGTGCCATAGTGAGGTTGAAGCCACAAAAATTGAGAAATTGTCACATGACAGCATTTCACAACACATTCAACCCCTCAGGGGCAGGCTCACTAGCAGTTTTAAGATAATTAGGTGCAAATAACAGAAATGCACTAAAAGCCTTCCATTCCCATGATCATAACAGCAGCAGACACAAGACCATAAGAAGATATTCACCAGCACACAGACTGTTTCCATTATATTTATGTCTTTTCAGAGCAAGGCTACTGCACCCTTAAATTTCTTCTCGCACAATGCTAGCAGGACACATTTCAAAGTTGGTGACTCTTTGTCTAGGTGGCTCTGTGTACAGAAGTCAAGGAAGCCTGAAAGTCTCCCTGTGCTCCTCCATCCTCATAGTCCTACTTTTGAGATCTATGTCATTATATAAAGAAAGAAGATCAGGTTTCCTGCTGCACAGCCAATCCCTTTGGAATATTCCTGGTGCACTCTACTTCCGCTATCTATGAAAACACCAGGAAAAATTTGCCCCAAATTACTTTACGTTCACTTTAGTTTCAAAATTCATGTCAGCTTGAAATTTGACAAAACATTTAAAACATTTAAAAATGTAAGGTCATCTATCAAGGTGCATCAAGTTGGTTTTGGAGCAGAATGAAATTAATTTACCTTAGACTCTAAAGCAGTTCAACACAGAGCTCGACAAACATCAATGCCAGCACAAGGGAAAACACCAGGAATGTACACCAAGGGATGGATCACAAGAGAAAAGAATAACAGAACTGCCTCTTTTGACAGAGGACAGCTACTAGATCTCCTCATATATCATCAGATATTACATTTGAACTAAAACCCCACTGTAGTTTAAGACTGAATGAACCAGGGATCCAAGACCCAGCCTTCCCTCTCTTCTAGATGGCACAGCCTTGCTTCCCCCTGACTCTCACAAAGGTGCACACGAAACCGAGATAGTGTTAGGATGCTGATTTCATTGAAACTTTATCACTTTTCTGGTAAATTCCTTTGGAATGTTTAAAATTATGAGAAACACCTCACTGAATGATACCAGCGTAAAGGATAGGGGAAAAGGTGGGAATGTGCAGATCAGCAAACAGAGTACAAGGTCACCAAAAGCTGACTCAGACTAGGTTAAGATGTTAACAGTGAGCTTCTCTTTGGAGATATGTAAAGAAGCTCTTCTCTGTGTGATCAGTAGGTTTTTGAAGAAAACTCTGCCACAGGTTTGGAAGATACTTAGATATTCGCAGCTCCAATTATCTGTGCTGGACATCACAGGCCACAAGCATCAGACCTTGTGAGATAAAAGGATTGGTTAGTAGCCAAATGAGAAGTCAACACAAATCCACTAATTATGTTTTAGCCTAAGTTCCACTGCTTTGTATTTCTCTTACAGTCCCCAGAAGAAAAAGAAAAGGAACAATAAATAACCTTGCCATGAACTCTGACCTTAAAATAAAGGGCATGTGACATCACAAGTAACACACAAGTAATACTTTCAGTATTATTTAAGTTGAAAACAAATAACATCATCTGATACAGATTATTATACTGCTGAAGTCATAGTAAGAAAAGAAATCACAAGAAAATATAATTTTTATGTTGCTGCTGTAAGAGTGGGATCAGGTAATTTTTTACAAGCCCTATGATTAATTTTATCTTCCTTGATCAGACATGATCTATGACTTTAAGTAAGGAAACAGCACTGGCATTACAGAAATTACTTCACATGGCAATCACACACGCAGCTGAGGGAAATCACACAATATTTCTTAAAAAAGGAGGGTGAACCCAGGAGCACTTAGGTGATGCGGGATGTCACAAAGTCACTCTAGGCTCTGGCAAGAGCCCCATAAAGGCTTGGAACAATGCTGCTAGGGATAGGGTCACTACGGTTCCCGAGAGATCTCACATACATAAATCCTTCAAAGAGATCCCAGGATAGAGCTGGTGTCATCACACTTACGCTCAAGGCTCAAGATGCCTATAAAGCTTGATTAATTGTGAGAGTATCCAAAGCACAGCTGGTTGTTTGCATTATACAGGACAGTCTATTAATATTTACACAGCTAAACTTTGACCTACTTTATAAACCTGACTGTGTATGTGCACAAATATGTATTTGGTTTTTCATTTGTTCTGTTGGATTTTTTTTCCTTCCATTTTTACATTAATTTCTGCAGTTACCATTTGAGCGACAGGAGGGTCCTAAAACAAAAAGCAGTGCTAGCAGTTTACAATTACATAGATTCAATCAAAAAAACCAAAGATGCACAAGAACAGGAGGCAGAAAACACCAAATTAAGCTCTCCCTTGCACTGACATTAGTCCATTTACTTTATTTTGTTTCAATGTTTTATGCTTTTGCAAAAGAAGAGCCACGTTTTAATCACCCTAGACTCATCAAATAGTAAAATACAGTAGAAAAAAGTCACCTCTATATTTAAAATTATCTTCCCTGACTTCTTTTAAGAAAGGGAAATGGTGGTATTAAAAAGGAGATACTTAGTGAGGCCATATCTTAGAGTCTAAAGTAAAAACTAGTTGTGTAAGAATCGTCAGTCATGAAGCTAAGCCTCACAACAACTGCTTTGGAGTTCGCTGGGCCTCTGCCACTCCTTTTATAGATAAATAATGTGAAGTTCACTCACAAGATCAGCTCTGTGCAGCCTCACAGAGAGCTAAGTGTTGATTATCTGAAACCAGCTTCTTCAGCACATAATCAGATCATAAACAACATGTAACAGAGTGCTGCATTCCAGGTAATACAGCATGATCTACTTAAGTGCATAAGCTATTTTAACTCATGAAAGTAGGTGAAGGTTGTTTAAAAGCATAGTAACTGTTAAAGCAATTGGTGGGCCAAAAAAACCCCAAAGAGCTCTGTCAAAAAAACCATCACTGTTGTAACCAAACAGCTCAACAACAGGGCAAGTGCTACATTTCACAAAGTGCCTCAGTGTAAAGAGATGGGGCTTATCTGTGTCTGCTATGGGGCAGATTTGGCACAGGCACAGTCAATCAGCAGGCTCAGGTCTCGAGCAGGTGTCCCAGTCTGCTGCAACCATACGGCACTGCAGTTCTCATGCTAACATTCCTGCAGCTGCCTGGGCCAAATGCTGTCCCTGATTGATGACTACACAGAGAAGATTCAGAACCACCACACAGACTTGTGCATGTATTGTGCAGCTGTGATCCTTTTTTATGCCTTTTTTTTCTGAGCAGAAAACAACAGTTCTACCCAGTGTTTTGCCATTAGAGCATTAACTGCTCTGGTAAACACAAGTATACATCACAGGCTGTTATGACAACTTGTGTCCAGTCTCTTGGGGGTAAAAAAACCCAAAACACACACAAACAAAAACATCCCAATGAAATGTAACCCTTTAAAAATCTGAGCTGAACTTTTTACATTTCTTCATATTCTAGTTCTGCATTGGTAATTGATAACATCAAGGAAATATCTTTCCTTTACAAGACAGCAGCTCAAGTTTCCAGGCTTTCCCTCAAATCCCCTAAACCTCCAGTTCATATCACAGACTAAAAAAGGGGAAAATTTCACTCATTCTGAGAAAAAATAGTGACAGTGCTGTCTGCTGACTTCTACTATGCATACAGGAGTTTATTTTACCCCGTGACCACAAAGAACAGGCAGATGAGGAACTCTACAGACAGCTCAAAGTAGCCTCCCATTAACAGACCCTGATTCTGATGGAGGAATTCAACCACTGAAATATCTGCTGGAGGAAAAACACAGCAGGGCATAGTCAATCCAGCAAGTTCTCAGGGAGCCTCAATAACAACTAGCCGACCCAAATTACAGAGGAGGTGATCAGTGAGGTGCTCTGCTGGGCCTCGTACCTATCAACATGGAAGAGCTTGTCGGGGTCAAGCACAGCCTTGGCTGCAGTGACCATGAGATGGTAGAGTTCAGGATCCTGAGAAGCAGGGCAAAAAACAAGATCACAACCCTGGACTTGAGAAGATCATATTTCGGCCTCTTCAGCGATCAACTTGAAACAGCACCATCAAATAAGGCCCCGGAGGCAAGAGGATCCAAGAAAATTGGTTGTTATTCAAAGATCACCTCATTCAAGCTCAAGAGCAGTCCATCCAAATGACCAAGAAAAAAATGCCCATGTGGATGAACAAGCAGCTCTTAGCAAAACTCAAACACAAAAAAGGGAGAATGCAGAAGGTGGAAGTAGAGACAGGTAACCTGAGATGAAGACACTGTTTGAGCACACAAAGACATGGTTAGGAAAGCCAAAGTCTACCTGGAATTGAATCTAGTAAGGGATGTCAAAGGCAACAAAAAAGGTTTTTACAGCTACGTAGGTGACAAAACACAGACTAGGGAAAATGTGGGCCTGCTGCTGAATGGAGCACAGGACATGGAAAAAGGCTGAGGTACTGAATGTCCTCTTTGCCTCAGACTTATGTAAAACCATTAAATTTAGGACTGTTATTCTTTATTTAAAATAAATATAAAAGTATAATAAAGGACAGTACAACCTTAACTTGCCTTAAATCTAAACTAGCTCAGGGCATTAATCAGATAAACTAGTGACCAGTGTTCTGTTTACCAGCCAAAACATACATCAAGTAAAATAAAACATACCTAAGTAAAACAAATCATTCCATACACCAAAGAAAGACGTCTGGAATTACTTTGCCAAACTGAAAATAAGAACAGAAATTACTCTTCCTCTGTAATGTTTTGGCTACTTTTCATCTACTGGAGGGGGATACCACGTGACACTATGTCATTCGCTTCTCATTATTTATCTCTTTCATTTCTTGGAGTGAACAATGTGGTAAAGGAAGGCACCCTACAGAAGGAAGGCAGTGCTGTGTCTGGGGACAATGACCTCAGGAAGGAAATGGTACACCTCACCTACAGTTCCAAACAGTTTAGAACTACCACTTCTCAAGTAAGACTAAAATGCCAATAATTTTTGAAGTATACAGTTTTCAATAACAACAGTGATGTCAATAGCATCACAAATGTCAGACCAGAGGCCACTGGGGAGATATGGAGGCTGGTATCATGTACGTTTTCATTTAAGCCATCGCACTCCTACAGTACTCAAGCACTCTTGCCAAGGTGTTCCACAAGGCTGCATTCCTATGATGAAGGTACTACCCTGTAAGCACATTCAGTGAAGAGCTAATTTTTCCTCAGCTTCCACCACCATTACTCATCATGGTATATATAGGCCCCATGACCTATGAGTAGCTTCAGAAGCTCCCTCAGGCAATATAATTGAATCCTGCTCCATTCCTGAGCACCTACAAAGAATATGCATTAATGCTTCAGCCCCACCCTCAGGCAGAAATTACTCAATCATGAGGCCCCATCAGAACCTTCAAAGAATGAGGGTGAAGGGATAAGAAACTATCTGTAACTAATAGAAACTTACTGAGGTTACACATGAAAAAGGAAGGAAGGCTCCAGATCCTATGTTTGACAAATCTACTTAGAAAGGAGATTCTAATCCATAGAGAAGCTCTCCCTAGGCAGTGTAAACCCACCCTTTTAGCACCGAGTTGCACGATCTCTATTTTCACATGCTTGTTTTCCAGTAATGCCATCTCCTCCTTCCTTACTTACTGCTGTACGTCAAGGAAAGTGTGCCATACATTGCCATGACAATACAATGGAAATAATTACAGAAGATCCTACAGAGTGAAGACCACAACGGAGCACTGCTTTTCCTTTCACTGCTAAAGAGGAGCACAACAAAGAATTCCTTGCAAAGAATCCTGACATCACTTGTCATTAATTATCTATCTACTGATTTCTTCTCTAAAGTGGATATGTTGTTAATGCAGCAACAATGAAACCAACAGCCCTGTATTCACATTCAAGAAAAGCATGCATTCCCACACCTCCATCAACTCTAGAACTGAGCTAAATATTACCCAGTAAAAAAACATCTCCCATTAACAAAATTCTTTCAATTAAACAGTAAAATAACCCCTCACTGACCAGATGCATGTTCTTGCTCAATTTGTACATATAAAGGAATACAACTACTGTTAATGGACTGCAGTCTACCTGCAATCTGATGCTAAAAGCCCAACCATTCCTGGCTTTCTGTACTTTCTACCACCTCCAGTGTTATTCCTCTGTCTGCATGACAATCAAGCTGCTTGTCCTCCTTTTCAAATGCCTTCACTATTTAGTCTTCTACTCACCTACTTTTGGCTTAACATACTAACCTTCCTACTCTATTTTTCCCACAAACATACTTCTGCCCTCTTTTATTCTACTTATTCTTAGAGGAGGATATACTCAGAACTTATTCGCAAAGTCACAAAGTACCTTCTACTTCAAATACTCAGTCAGACCTTACTCACTCTGAGATCTCTTTGTCAAATATAGCCCTGCTACAGATTTATATATGCAGATACAAAGAATTGTGGCTCTTGCCGTTTACAACGTTATTGTAATTGGCATTCAGATGTTCGTTGGGTTTTCTTCAAATAAAAATAGATGAAGTGCAATGATCATGAAAATCTAGATGTCTAACATTGCTGGGTTGTCATTAACATGCAAATTCTGAGACTAAACCTATCTGTACTGCTGTGTCTCTTTTACAGAGCTGAAGCAAATAGTAAAAAAAGAGTCCTCGGAAACAAGAGCATCAGCACAGGAGTCACACAGGCTGCAAAAGCCCAATTCCGAAAATTTGCTTCTTCTGAAGTTGAACATAAGCTGCAGCAACATAATGCTAAATTCTTCATGCCAGCTTACTGGCTTTTAACAAACAGCTTCTTCAATTTGTAATAAAGTATACAGTACACTCCTATGCTTTCAAGTTGGGTTCCTGCAAAACAGGTAACATTTCACTCCTCCTGATAAATACACAAATATCAATTAGCTAGAAGGCATTATATTACAATATTCAGGGCAGAGTAACAGCACCCTATAAAGCATAAGGGGCTTACTCAAAAGGTGGAAATGACATTGAATTTAAGCAAAAGAAGCAGGGCTTCACTTTAAAAGCTAAGAACACTTGGCATTTCCATTATCCTTTTGTTAAAACATACGTCCACAAATGCTGATTAGATGTCTACTTAGCCTGCAAAAAAACCAAGACAACAACCCTTGTAATCAAGGCAAGTTAAGAGACCAGGTGCAGGGAGGGTAGTTTTTGAAAGGACAGACAGCTGTGTGAAGGTAAAACAGGCATCCAAAAATTCTGGGTGTTGCCTCCAAAAACATGTAGACACATCTGCAAATTCAAATAGAGACTTATTTTGTTCTCATTCAATTCAAACATGTCTAGGAATTTGATCAAACATGAAGAAAAAGTATTTGAATCCTTTGTTGCAAAAGAAAATGCAGAAGAAAATGTATTGGAAATGATCATTCAATGTACTCACCATAATCCTGAAAAATCACAAGTGAAAATAAGTGCACAAGCAACTGCAAAATGCTACTTGAATACCAACTGCTATCCATTGCCGAGTTTTGAAAAATCTATTCCTTATTTCTGTTCTTCCATACATAAACTTGGTATTCTATATTTAACTTGACAGGATTTCTCACTTGAATGTTTGTGATTTACAACGTATTTGCCTTCTAATTTACTGGAACTGCTGTTTTATCTGGGAGGATTTAACTAAAGCTGTTTCCATATGTTTTGAGCTCTAAGCTTGAGACCATGGATTTGGAACTGTATAGTGTTTTGCTATTGGGCAGGTTGGCATAAATCCCATGGGTGGTGTATATTCACATAATACCTTCGGGGTGTTTTAGTAGGACATCTCCTATGAGTCAAGCAAACGTGCTGTTTTCCAGCATCCTAACTAGAGTCAACACTCAAGAGGCGAAGGATACATCACCATTTTGTCTCCAGTATATCACAACAGCCTTGTGTCAAATCCTTGTCATTTTACTCATTCTCAAGTGTTACTGTCTCACATTACTCTCTAACAGAAGAGACTGACAATTTTAATGCTTCCACCTTTTCAGCAAGGACACAATTGGTTCTTACGAAATGGAGACAGCCAAATCTCACCCAGTGAGAGACATGCACACCCAGCTCCTGTCTCACACCATGCAGCAGCAAGCCTGCATGTCACAAAGTCACAGAGACTGTGTCTTTCTCCTGTTGTCCAATGCCATCTGCCAGGCTTTGTGGACTACGGAACCAGGAAGAGGTTTCCACAGTGTCCTGTGGTTGGAGATACGCTACGCACGGAGGTTCCACCCTACCCCCTTCTCTTTCTGAGAAAGGAGGTATCTCTGTTTCCCAGTCACATAGGTCTCAGCTCAGGAAAACAGAAATTTGAGAGGTCTGAGTGCAGGATTAGATAAAGTTCACAGTGACTCAAGAGTGAAATTCTAGCCCTAATGACATCAACAGAAAAACTCTCACTTACTTGAGTGCCAAGATTTCAGTCCACATCCCAAACTAAAGTATCTTTTAAGCTGATGAAATTTAGGCCCCAATCCTGTAGGAAATGTACAAATCTTTCACTTCACATATTGAGCAGTTCAAATTCAACTGAAGCATTAAGTAAAGTGACACTTGTCAGTAAGTGAGATCCAGACTCTAATTGTAAGTACAACCTTAAGGTCTTACAATGTAGTGATAGGATTCAAACACCACAAAAGCAACTCCAGGAACGCTTTCTTCAGTTTGGTTTTTTTCTTTACTTACTTTTGTCTGATCATCGGCTTTAAATACATAGCAGATACTTTGCTGTTTTGCTGCTTCATCCTTTATCAGACAAGCAAAGTAGCTTGGATCGTGGCTGTTGTGAATCAGTTTGTGGACATGCTGTGGCTTGTATTCAAACAAACTTGACCAAATCAAAGGATCCCACTGCTGGATTTCTCCTGTGTCTGGTTCACATCGCAAACTCGCTGGTGAAACATGAAGTCGGATTTGGCTAACGCCAGGTTCTTCTTTGGAAGACTTTGTACTGAGCATCCGGATCTCTGCCACAATCCAAGGCAGCATTGACATGGTGGTTAGGGAATGCACTGGGAGAGAACCAACGAGCTGGAGACTGAAACTGGCTGAGAAATCACTAGGTGTTTGACACTTTTTAACTTTGAATGTTATTGGCTCCATTTTACCACTCCTTAGGAAACTTGACCTAATTCACCAGTATTTCAGTTCCATGGAATGACATTATCTGGATGGTTCCTTTGATTAAAGGACAGAAGACTTCTGAAAGGAAAAGAAATAGTTATGGAGGTGCTGGAACCCTACTAAAACCAAACTGTCAGTAACACAAATAATTAATAGCTTAACATCAGAAGGAACATGCTGGTCAGAAGAGACAAACTGACCATCTACCTTGACCTATCTAGTGAGTTCCCCCTCTCTACAGTGGGCCTTACTATTTCATGTCCAACAAACATGACTGCAATAAATATATTGCTTGGAAAAAAGTTATTCCCGATTTAAAAGTTGTTTTATAACCCTGGTTAAACATCCAGTGACTAACTAAACTTTAAAATGCACATTCTTTCTACCCTGTGTCTGTTTCACAGGCAGGCACATGTGGATCACACCAGCCTATTTCAATCCTATTATCTCAGAAGGAACTCAGCTGAGCTATTCTGACCTTCATGACAGTTGAAGTCAATGCTTGCTAAGACACCTTCACATCTGAAAAAAAGAAAGAAAAAAAAAAAAGGAGGTAACTTGACAACTTTCTTGTTCATATGTGGATGTCTTTGAATTTGGTTACTAACATGGAGTTGTTTCCTTGGGTATAGTTTGCCAAGTAAGGTTGGTTGTAACCAACCAGACCTTTTCAATAAATAACACTCCAGAAATCATTGTCACCTGAGAAAACTCCCAGCAGGGTGAGTGATCGCTGATAAACATGTGAGATAGCAGTCATGAGCAACAATCCTTACAGCACCCCATGAAAAACCAGACAATGATCACAGTTCAGGATTGCATTTTAATGCTGGGCAGCCAGACAGGAATCCTTTAATGTTTGGCACACTGACATTGTATCATTTCCATTCCTTAAAATATCAAATGGGACCCTGTTAGACACATCCCTGTTGTCACCCTGTTATACCCAGCATCTACCACCACTACTGTTATTATATATTAGTAGTTTTAGTAACAAAATCCAATAATTACATTTATTTATAAATATCACTTTGCAAAATACAGTCTATGAAAACACACAGATTGGCATTTGTTATACTACCCTGTTTTAACTCATTAACTGAGCCTGTTTCAGCTGTTACATTGTATTGTGTAAGACTGACAAGAACCTGACAGGCCTGTAATTGTGTGTGCTTAAATACCAGGACACCAGTTTACCCGCAGTCTTATGAGAGTTTCCCATGAGAAGACCTATTAAAACCAACATGAACAGTACCAAGAACTCCTTACAAAACATTTTAATTACATTTGAACAAGTATTTAATAAGTGGCATCTGTTCACTGTGGCAACAGTATTTCTTGTCTTTGTTCATTTACAAATATGACCAATAAAAATAGCAGTATTTTTCCTCATAAGTTTTCATTAAACTTTGTCCTTCATTTGTCCTTGTAATAATATTCTCAAATTGAGTTTCTAACAGTCTTTCACCTTGTTGAAAATGAAAGGAAACTTGAGGATTTAAAAAAACCCCAAAACTTAAAAAAAAAATTTAAAATGCAACCAGTTTGTAAGTGTCTGAGTGGGGGAAAATGTTCCTGCCGTAACTGGCAAACTGTAAAAACTAGAGAACTGCAGAAACCATTTTTGGGTACACTTACTTTTTTGAAATTTTTGCATCTTTTGACAAATGAACACTGTGGCAACAATACCAGTTCCAATGATACCAAATTTTAGCAAGAGAAACTAACAGTGCATGCTTTGAAGACACTATTCAATGAAATCCATAAGCAGCATTCTAGATGAGTAGAACAATTTTTTTAAAAGCCCTTTCATAAAGCTCTGTGTGTGTGCCTGCATGTGGGAGGTGTGGGAAAAAGGACCATGAAAATCCAGAATTTGTATGCCTAATTTCAGTTACACTACAGCTGGTTTTAATTCGGTTTTTTGTTTCACAAACAAGCAAGAAAGGAAACATCTTTTAGATTAATATAAATGCATTACAACACAAAAGGAAATGGTCTCAAGATATGCCAGGTTGGATATCAGAAAGAATTTCTTCATTGAAAGGGTGGCAAGGATTGGAATAGGCTGCCCACAGAAGTAGTGGAGTCACCATCCCTGGAAGCGTTCAAGAAACAACTGGACATGGCACTTAGCGCTATAGTTTAGTTGACGTGGTGGTGTTAAGTCAAACGTTGGACTGGATGATCTTGGAGGTCTTTTCCAACATCGATGATTCTATATGGGATAGAATCTTCAGGAAGCATTTTGACACCTCATCAACAGACTGCTATGCAATTATCATTATAGGTTTGTGTCTGCCAGGAATCAAAATGATCTCTTCTTCTTTGACAAACTATTACAAATATTTTCCCCTTAACAGTATAAAAAAAAAAAATAACTGCAGGGAAGATTGGATTAATTCGTAAGTATAATGACAGGTACTTCAAAATAAGTAAAAATCAAGTTCTTAGCTTTCTCTCTCTTAGGAGAAAGCCTAAGAAAACTCCAGTCTTAGCCGAAAAGAGAAGAACTGAGCTACCACGCAGATAATGATCTATTAGCCACATACTTTTTGTAGCCATAGTTCTTATTTGTGTTTTCTCAGAACTTTTTTAAAAAATGCAATCAATTAAAAGGCATGTAAAAATACAACAGTCACACTCATTTTAATCAACTTTTCAAGGAAGAGATGATTTGATTGCCACCATCTACCATGCTCTTTTACCTCAGACTACAAGGCACTGTAGGCTCAAATAGAAATAAACATCACAATAAAATATATTATTTTGCATGCTAACTCTAAGGACTAAACAGTATATAAAAAACCAAAGTTGATACTCTGTCATACTTAAACAAACATTGTACTACTGGAATGTATTTCATATAAATGCAAAGCTTCTTGGCATTCATCTCTTTTTTAAAAAATAAACACCTTGCAAAGTCAACAACATACTCCGGTGCCTGCATGTGTTATTTCTAAAGAAAAACAGTTAATACTAAATCAAAACAGTTAAGTAGAAGTCAGAATGCTATTGGCTTTTTTTCTAATGCTTGAAAGGGTTGAAAGTGCAGTTTCTCAGGGCACAAATTTAGCAGCATCAGAAGGTCTCCTTATCTAACCTGTATCATTCTGTATGTTACTGTTCTGCATGTTTTCATTTCCCTTTCTCAGGCGTTCTTTCTTTGTTTCCTCCTCCTGTCACTTATTTTAAGCAAATCCCACCAGAAATTATGCCAATTTCATGCTGCTGGTGTTAATGTCGTTCAAGTTTACACTGAGGACTAGGTTTTACTTCAAGACCATGAAGTACTTCTGTACATGCTTACTTCAGATCCAAAAAATAGTTTTGTTCTACTCAACGGGCCTATTCCCAGCCATAAAATTAAGCACACATTACAGCCAAAGAGTAACTGTGCTCTGAGCCCATCTATGTCTGGCCTGACTCCACCACTTGGAATTATGGCACCTTTACCCATCTCTGGTTGCCACCATTCAGTTCACCCCCTCTGAAATTTGGCTCTGCAGGTGCCGTAGGAGTTCACCATATATGTTAGTACAGTAGGATCGAACAGGCTTCCTTTTCCTCCCAAATGTCTGATTAACTTACAAACAGCTTCTTCAAAGCAAATGCTTATTACACCTTTAACCCAAGAAGGAACAGAAAAGGTATAAAAATAAAGCTGTCCACTTGTTTCCTTCCACCTCACCTTTGATCTTCCTTTGACAGCTCTAAGTACCATTTAGCTTCATTACCCTGGGCTGAGAGAGGACTGCCAGGTTTTGCTTCGCACTGGCTGGGCGTCTCTGGTTATTCACCCAGTGCTCACACACATAACTAGGACAGTTCCTCTTTCTTCTCTCCACTAGCATCTTTTGAAGGATCTTGGTTGCCCTTGCACTCACAGCTGAGAAGAGCTCAAGTGTCACCCCTCAGCTGACAGCTTTGCTGCTGTCTAAGAAAGGCTCATAGACTTTAAACTAGATCTTGATGTTGCCACTGTTTGATGTGCTTTGATTTAGCTGTATTTGCTCCATCAGTGTAAGAACAGCCAGTCAAATTGTAACATATATGACATTTCCACAAACCACATTAATATATCTAACTCTGCCTTCTATACTAGGGGACACCAGACTGACTCACTGATGTGGAAGATACACATGGGAACATACGTATGCCGTCCTTAACTTCTCTTTCATTAAATCAGCCCAGCCACCTCTCACAAGTGGGGAGCAGGCTTAGAAAATGCACAAAACTATGCTGATGGTCCTGTTCTAGCAAAATCTGATACTCTGTTTTTTAAAAAAAACAAAACATACGAAGATCTTGTTCTCTGTGTTATGTCACCAGAAGCTACAAGGGATGCCCTCAGAGAGAAGTCAGGGTGATGGCAGGACAGCAAGAAAGGGACAGTCACAAAAATTATTATTTCTGTCATTCTTGACCCTAGGTTCTTCCTGCATGAAGGTACATGCCTAAGCAGCTGAGTGTCATGCAGGACATCATTCCTCAAAACTCATCTTCTCTCAAGAGAGCAAAGGACATGAAGACAAGGTATAGGCTCTGGGTGCCAGTCGGTTCAATAAGGCCAGTCAAGCTTGGAGGTTCAGAGGAGAATCTTAAGGATTTATAGTGTTATTAACCTAGGAATGTGGGGCACTAAACATCAGGTTTGGGCAGCTGAGGGAACAGCAGACAGATTTAGGATAGACTCAAACTAATACAATAAAAAAGGCAAAGAGGGGAGAGAGACTCTTCTAAACCAAAACAACATATGCAAATAAAAAAAAAAAAAAGAAAGAAGAAAGGAGAAGAAAGGAAACAAGCAGAAACTATGACAGTGGTAAAAAGTTATCCTTCTTTTGTTCTTCCTTCTTAACTGGACTAAATTCAATACAGACATGCAGCCAAGGGGTTTAAACTCCTGTTTAAAACATCAGTAACTATAGACTTAAGCAACCCTTCACTCTCCTCCAGCTCCTTCCCTGGGTTTGGTAGCAGCTGGAGTGCTGGGACAGCAGAACAGACAAGTTTAGAAGATGCGTCAAGCAAAGAAGCAGTCAGAGCTTTCACACAGCAGCGATTAAACGAGGAGAGCTGAGAGTTGTTAAACAGAAAGATGCCAGCTTACTCAACCTTTGCAGTTTTTCTGAGAGGCAACTGTGCAGTTACTCCACATCAGACTGCTGACAGGACAGCAGTGTTTTTTCCTCTAGTTTTTCTCCCCTTCAAGAAGCCAAGCAAAAATCCCAACCATACAGCAAGGTCTTGTGAAAAACAACTGGTCTTAAAGAGCACAAATTTGTTCAGCTCTTCTCTGCACAGCATTAGCACTGAACCCTGACAACAAATGGAAGCAGAGGCACTGGTACTGACTGCACTTCACCTCTGATTATTTTAGCAGAAATATCATACTACTTAAGGATTACGAGGAGCCCTGGCCTACAGCCAGAGCTCTGGAACACAAGCCAGGACTAAATACCACTTCTTTCCCTCTCTGTCTGATCCTTAACCGAGATTTACATTATCTTTGCTCATGCTGGCAGATTTCTCTATTGACCTGGCAGGATATACAGAAAAACACAAATGAGAATATGTATTAGGTATGCCATGACACAGTTACTGCTGAGAAGTCCTTTTATGTTTCCATCAATATGCATAAAATTATTTTCTTCTCTGTTATCACAACACAGTATCCATTAGATCACTGTATGGGGCAGCTCATTGCAAGCTTTTCTTTCTTTTTTTTTTTTTTTTTTTTTTTTTTTTTTTTTTTTTTTTTTTATTTTTTTTTGTGTGTGTGTGTGTTCTTGCAACATTTTAATCCTGTTTTCTACGGTTAAGTAAGATTGCTTAGATTCTTACCATAGATTACTCTCAGTTTTCAAATAGTTTTAATTAAACTGACACTTAGAAGCAGGATGCACTCCTCTTGTTGCAAGGATGATCTTCTTACCTCACAGCTACTGATTATTACTTTCTGGAGCTCTGGCTTGCTGTGGGCATCAGCATGTGCAAGTCCAGAAGTCAATCTGCCTTAGAAATTACTTTTAATTTCCATTATTTTTTCATCAAATGCTGACTTCTAAAATATTTTTTTAAAATGCTGTCAGCAGCTTTAGATGGGGCCCTGAATAACCCACCATATATCTGGTACTGGTTTTCCAGTAATAACCACACCTAAAATATTTAGCAATACAGCCGGCACTTATATCACTACTCAAATAGGTTAAAAAGAGTATTAATAAAAAAATTGCAACAAAATGGTAGTATGTTCTTGATTATAAACATACACATTTATAATCAACTATCAAATGAAGAAAACAGCTGACTGTTCCTGCCCTCAATGCCTGTTGCTATTTCCCTGATAGAGTCCATGGAAATTAATATGCTGATGATTGAGGTCTTCTTAGTCAGCCTCATACAGACCTGAACAAAATACTGTGCTGTTCTACCACTATAATGGACTGAAAAAAAATAAAATCTCTGTAAAAGAATGCTTGCTAGGTAAATTACATTATGAATGCCATTCCTTTTTAATCAATTACATATCCACAGCCAAAATGCCTGCGTCCAACTTTTCAGTTAACCAAATTAAAGTGAAAAAAGTGTCAAGTCATCCACCTATCACTGAATGCGTTTCACATTCCTTCCAGCCTATCGCTTTTCTCACCTATAAGCATTTCTACTTTTGCGTACCACCTACGATTTTTAGCATTTCTATAAAACAACAAATTCTGTGACAAATTTCTATTTCAGCACTCAGAAGTGTTAAAAGTATAGTCATCAGCTCAGAGGTATTTGCTATTCAGAATAGGTATATTTTATTAATTTTTGACCCACGATGTTCAATTCAATCTCTGGACTTAACCACAGGCACAAATCCCACCATCTGCACTACTGAAGGTTCCTACAGCAGATCTGCCATGTTAGCTTCTCTGCCAAATACAACACAGCACACAAAGGTCTCAATCTTTTCAAACTGCGCTATAAATAACCACATTCGTTTCATACCTCTCGTGAACGCGGTTTCAAGAGATCTTTCCCTTGTTGACTTACTTCGCGAATTTAAAGGGCCATAAAAGCACTGCGCCGTTGTGGAGGGATTGAAGGTTACACTCGGCTGTGCTGCGGGAGAAAAGGTCTGTTTCACCCCAGGGAAGAGCCGCTTTGCTGCCCTGAGAAGGACAGGGGTCTGGGAGGAGCTACACCCACCGAATTTGCACTGATGGAAGAAGAAGGAGCAGGCAAGAGAGAGACAGAACTGACAGGCAGACAGTGGCAGATCAGGGGATTAAATTCAAGCAGGTCTTTTGGTTATTCTGACGAGGAGCCAGTTCTCCAGGGACCCCCTGGACAAGCGAGAAGGGCGGCACCGGCGCGCCCGTCCCCACCCCGTCCCGCAGCAATGCTGTCCCCGGAGCAAGTGCTGCGGCTTCGACCGACGGCGCGACCCCGCCGCGGGAGCCGGGAGGGCTGGAGCCCGTCCTTCCGAGCCCCGGGGCGCGGAAGGACGGGCTCCAG
>JAYRBT010000139.1:51127805-51140458 GCA_036023395.1 Myiotriccus ornatus
TCCTTCCGAGCCCCGGGGCTCGGAAGGACGGGCTCCAGCCCTCCCGGCTCCCGCGGCTCGGAAGGATGGGCTGCAGCCTGTCCTTCCCCGCCGCAGGCACGGAGCGGGGCCCCGTCCGGACCCTCCCGGCGGCTTCTCCCACCTCGTGGCGCGGGTGCAGCACGGGCTGTCCCGCCAGCGAGCGCCTCACTTCTCGCCTCCACTCTTTCACTTCCTCAACCCCAAAAGCCGCTCTTCCTCCTTCCTCCCACCCTCCCAAAACGCATCTCGGCCCCGCCAGCGCCGCTCCCCCGTGCCGGCCCCCGTTGCCGCCCCTGCCAAGCTTGGCGCTGGAGCGGTAGCTGGAACCCACCGGGACCCGCTTACCGCCGCAGGATGTGCTGGCTGCAAGGAAGTGCGGCGGGCCGGGCAGAAGCGGCGGGCCCGGGCTCTCCTGCGGGGCACCTCCCGCGAGGGGCGGCGGGCACAGGCGCTAACGGGCCGGGCGAGCCGCCGCCTCCCGCTGCCCGCCCCGCCCTGCCCCGGGCGGAGCAGGGGGCACCGGGGCTGCACACCCAGCGTGCTACTCTCCGCCTCCGACCTCGCCCCGCCGGCGCGGGCGAAAATAGCAACAGGCGGCGGGTCCCGGTCCGAGTTGGGGGGCGGAGAGGGAGAGGCGTCCGCCAGAGCCGACGGGCAGCCGGCGACAGTCGGGCGCCCATGTCACGGCCGCGGGCAGCTGGGGCCCTCTATCCCGCTCCGTGTCGTCCATCTCGAGGGGCATTTCGGCGACGCTGCCCCGTGTGTCAGGCACAGCCTCTGGATCTCCCGCGGAAAACGTGTCACAGTGAGCCCGAGCGGACCGCTGAAGTTGCCAGTGAAGTTTGTTCGCAAAACTGGGACTAGCACGGCTCCTGGACTCTGGAGTGGCCAAGTCCCAGCTCGGGTGTTGGCCCAGCCCTGGCCGCAGGGCAGCCTTCTGCGGACTCACCTTCGCTGAGTCACGTTCACACCTTGCATACACGAGAAGCCACACTTACAAATGTATAAAATCATTGTAAGAGTTGGTATTAGTCGCTCTTTCAGTTGCCAGAGAGGATAAGGAATGAGTGGATCCAGAGACCCAATTATACCCCTCTGCACGTGCAGATGATTAAGGCACCCTATATTGCCCTTCTGCAAACCACTTTTGCACTCAATTAATTTCAAGTCTTTTTGGCAGTAAGACCACTGATTTACTTACTTTTAAGCCTGTACATATTTGTAGAATCAGAGCTTTCTAAAGGACGTCTGCTCTGTTGGTGTGAGGGGAACAGTCAAGCTGTTAAATGCAAGCTCAGAGCTGCCCCAGATTATGAAAAACAAGTCAGATTTTGGTATATAAGCAAATCCCCTACTTGCAAAGTGTAGATACACATTGTATCTCCATGGCCTTTGGCTGCTAGGAGTACTTTCATAGTATTGCTGATCTGTGAATTGAAGTATGCAAGCAGCAGTTCCCTCAGAGCACTTGTTCCCTATCTGTACTCAGTTCACAGTTTGCTGCTGCTGCTTCAGACATGGGAATAGCTACGAGTGCCTCTTGTTTTTCAGTGACATCCTTTACATTCCTTGGGAAGAGGAGTGCCATCGCCTTGCAAACACTGTCTGTCTTAGTTTTTAAACCATCACAGCTGGGGACACCTCAGCTTATCTTACCACCTACCAATCTCAGTGCCTGAGACAAGTGTGCCCAATTGCTCATTTTAAGTCTGCTGCCTGAGCATTGCATGCTCTGGTAACCATATTCTAGCAGAAGGTGAACTCTAATTCCCACCCAGACAGCTCCAGCACTTCAGCTGAGGCTCATGCATCGCCAAAGTACCAACCAATGATCTTAGGAAGACATTTTTTACTGCTTCCCTGTTGCCTTTCAGAAGATGGTATTGAAACAGATGTGGATCCTACAAGACTATTTCTTGCTGCTAGGAAAATCCTTGACCAACAACAGAAGTCAATACTAGAGCATTACAACTACAAATCCTTTCTTCTCCTTTTTGATAGCTGGGAAAGAAATCAGCCACAGTGTTCAGCCTACCTCCCATGACAGCTACCTAATCATCATCTTTCAGGCTACACTGGACAGCATTCCTTCTCTCTCTGCTTTGTGATGAAACTGTTACTTACGTAGCAGGGGAAATAATCATTTGTGGAACAAGAAAAGAACCAGAATGGGGGTTGTACATTCCAGTCCCTAAAAATTAAACACTTCCTTGTGTTCCAGGGACTGGTATCCCCCTAATCAAGTGAGAGCCTTGCATACCAGGCTTCCTAACAGTTTTCGATTTTCTGAAGCAGTAGATCTCTTTTCTTCACAGGTTAGGTTTTCTTTACAGTAGCCTATTAACTAAAACATACTACTATCATATTAATTTCTTCAGAGAGAGGAGGAAAATGTGCTTTCCACATCCTGCAAAAATTACGTATAAAAGAACACTAGTTTAACCATTTTGTTTGTCCGGTCACATTCTGAAGAAATAAAAAGAAAAATCCTCCACTGCCTTTTGTACAGAACCTGAATATACAAGTTTGTATGAGGCATACTATGAGAACATGTAGGCAGTGGAACCTCTTTTGTAGGCTAAGGAGCAGAGGCATCTACTCACTTGATCCTAGTTGGAGTAGGATTGTACATCAGTACAAATTTAGGCTGAATGTGCCTGGCCACAAGTGAGGGCAGAGCTTGGGGCTGCTGTGACAGTGGATTCACCCTTTGAAGTACCATGAGGCAAACAGGAAGTTTTAAGTTTCCACCCAAGATGCTTTCAGAGTTCAAGTTGCTCCATAGTTGGGCAGCAGCTGAGCAGTAACATTTTTGGATTGTGCATTTGAATGCAGGCATTTACATTGTGCTTCAGTTGCATTATAAGCCTCTGTCCTTTTCCCTCTGGATAACCCAAAATGATGAATTTCTATTGCTGTTATATAAAACAGTCTAAGTCATTTTTATTGTGACTTCTTTCATGTAAATCTGTTTAGAACCTTATTATGGGCATGCCACTAATTGTTTTGCAGTGCCTTGACTTAAGTGAGCTCTGGAGGAAGTTCTAAATTCTTATGCAATGACATTGCATCTCCACATGCTATTCATATATAGTCCCTGATATTTCATAAACAAAATTTGCATAACTGTTATTATAGCATGTTTGCCTACTGCGTATGCTTTCGGAATGCATGCCAGTGACATTAATTAGTGATTATGTTTGTAGACAAGAGGCTTTCTATTAACACTGATAATGAGCAGAGTCAAGAAAGAGTTGAGCTACTATTACAGATCCTGCCTGCTGCTGTCTCTGTATTTTTGAGCATTTCAGATTTCATGATTAATCCCGTCTCCCCTTCATTCCCATAAATACATTTGAAAATGACTTACCCATGATTGTGTGAGTATTTTAAGCTTTTCCTTTTGTTTGGAAGCTGCTGTTGCCATGTCATCATCTATATTACAGTTCATTTAGGTGGGTGTTAAGATACAATTGGAGAGTTTAATAGGCTCATCTCATTGTGCACAGTGTTCTGATGGTGTGCGTCCTCATTTCAGTTACCAGGCAATTGCTCTACGAAAGAGTAGTGTTGGCTTCCTCTTGGAAGTTGAGCAGAAATACTATCCTTGATGAATGTGTGTCTTATGTAGTGCAAATAAGTACTGCGAAGGAAAGCAATTCAGCTTAATTATGTTTGATTAGTTTTATACCGGTGGGCAGAGAACAGTTTAATTGGTGATTATTTTTATTTACAATTAATTTTTAGATTTATGTATGGCATCCAGATGTCTTCAGCCACAGAATCCTAAATGTCCCCAAACTACATTGTAAAGACTTAAGCTGGTGGTTAACAAATGTTAATTTAATATAATTTTAATGTTGCTATTCACAGAGACTGTTAATCAAGGATATAGAATTTGCTTGTTGGTTGTGTGTCAAAATAAAATCCACAACCACCAAAACTTTGAAATGCAATAGTGAGTAAGAAACTTTATTTACAGAAACTTCGTAGGTGAATTAACAAATTTAAGCACATACATGTACAGTGTGAAAATAATTGCTTATATAATAAATCTTTTCTAGTGAATTCCAGTTATCCTTGTATGATTTGTTGTATATAAAGCAAACTTCTCAAATAAATCCTTCTGCCACTCAATACTTGAGTATTATACGATACTTTTTCATAATATGCTGTGGACTAAGGAAGGTGAAATACATTTATTTCCTTCCAGCCAAACTGCATCAAAGTTTATTGAATAAAATAGAATTCAAGGATGAAACTGGGACTAGTAGACAAACCAATAACCTTCAAGTGAAGTCCACCAGTCTACTCTTAAAGCATTAGTATATTTTTGGGTTTTTTTTGGCAGAGTTTTGAGTACTGTGCTAATTCTTCTCAGTCTTGCCCCCTAGCCCCATAGGCACGATCCTCTATAGGATCAAATGTTTACAACTGTCAGTAAAATTATGTGTCTTCATCTGTTATTAAAAAACAGGCTCATTTTATGTGCTTTTGATAACTTAATCATGCATCTTTCTCTAGGAGTCACTGGGTATTTCCTTATATTTGAGTTCAGTCAGTATAAGCATTCTTTATTCCAGTCATGGCAATTCCCATTTCTGGATAAAATACGAGTGCCTCTGCTCTCAGTTCAAGGCTGCTTATTCACAGTTAAATTTATCTGTTTTTTTAATATTTGTCCTAGGACTAATAATCTCTAACTGGACTTTTTTATCTTACACAACAGCTTAGCGGAGGAATTAGACCACTTATTCTAACTTGCAATACTGACTTCTCTCTTTGCTAGGTTCTTACTGCCTTTGTTTCGATTCTTTATTTCAGTCCTAGATCCTCTTTCTCTGATGCAAGACAATGCTGGTAAGGACTCTAGTAACAACAAGTTTCATTTGGTAATTCTGTAGGTTGTTTTAATTGTTCAAGCAGTTTGATAAACCACTGTGGGTTTGGGTTTTTTTTGTCCCTTCTGCCCTCGTGGTCTGAAGTTGTGAACTTCTGGAAGATGGAACAGAGCAGAGAGTAGAGCAAGTAAATTCCTTACCCTCTGAAGACAGAATGATAAAGATTGTGTTGTCATCCTGACCACATCTGTACTGTTTCTGAGGATGCTCTAAAGCCATCTTAAGGATGTCTCAGCATACATCACCCCCTTGCAGGTCCTGCTGCCAGACTGCTAAGACACTTCAGAGTTCTCCAAATGCATCCATTCAGTGTCCAGCACAAAATCTCTCATAGATTGTTCTGGGATGGTTATGAAGGTCCTTCTATCTTGCCTTATACCATATTCACCTGCTCCATAAGATCTTCCATATAACCTAAAAAAATGGGTTCTCAGCCTAAAGACAATAAATTACAGTTTTGCTGTACCAGTATCCGGTAGAGATAACCAGTTTAGGAGATCATTTAGGTGGAAAATGAGAGAGAGGTGAAGAGGTTACCTCTAAAAGGTTTAAACAAGGAGGATAGAGAAGACAGTGACAACAGGAGCATCATCATCATCATGGCCCTGCTGTGAAAGTGTAACCAGAACCAGCCAGACAGGCACCCATTCACCCCAGCACTATCAGGAACTGCCTGCTCCTCAGAGAGATGACAACCCTAGCAGATCTCCAGGCAGGACAGAAGTAGGAATTAATGCACGGAGTTGATCTACAAATAACAGCAACAGCTCAGCAGAAACCTAGCCTGTCAGAGGAACCTGAGGAATAGACCAGGCCATCCAGTACTCCTTGCACCCCTTCAGAGGAAAGCACCTCGACAGACTGACCAAGACTAAACACAGATGGCTTCCCTAGGGAGGGGAAACATTAGCAAAATCCAAATCCAGGTTTGGCATGTAGAGGCAGATGTAAAATAAACATGCCTTTCTGGCCTGTAGAGATGTTAAGACAAATGCAGGTCTGTCTTCAGACCTTCCCTGTGAATTCAGTAATGCATCCTTCATCATGTTTTGTAACAAAAGAAATGCAAGACCTTTCATCCACAGTGATCCCACAGAGGCTGGATACCACAAACAAGGTAGTCTTAACAAGCACTGACCAACATAATCCAACTAGGCAGCAAGCAGTCTGGGTTGGGAGCTTGTGAAGAGCCCTTTGCTTTGAATCTCAAGCTGCAATGCAGGGCAGGAAACCATGCTTTGCCAGGGTGGTCTGTGAGTTAAATTACAAATACCATTTTCAACTCTACTAAGAGTGAAATTCAGGTATAGGCCCAACATTCACCCTTCCACTTCTCATGTAGCCAGTACCGTGAAATACCGCCCCTTACTCTGTTCTGGGGACCATGTGCCTGTGTCTCCCCCTCCTCCTCCCAACCTGATATTGTCATAGAGACAGGCATGGACATTCAGTAGCATAGGTGCCAGGTGAGTAGTGACAGACTGGTACCAGGTTGCAGTAACTGACTACCCAGAAGCCAAAAAGCCCATGGCCACCAGATAAAAACTGCTTACTCCTTGAAGAACAAATTGCATCTGCATACAGGGTGAAACAGGTAATTGTTGAATATGAATGGCACATGCATCCCTCCCATCATGATGCTGAGATATTTCTTCAGCTTTTCAAAAGGTTGCCTCGCTGTACCCAGCTGCACAACCGCTGCAATCCTCAAGTTGTACTGAAAATAACAAGGATAGAGAACTTGACTTCTCGGAGGGTAATAAAGCTCAGACGTTTTCCATGTATAAGAAGTGCGTAAATGTTACACTGATACCCAAAACAAGTACTGAAAATGCAGAAACCCCCTGTATTAAAGTCTACTGGTAACCTCCAAATAACCCTTTTGGGCTCTGCAAGTGCAGATGAAAGTATGCAATAAAATAGAAACTTCTGCTTTAAACTAGACATGCGGAGTTATGCACCAAGTCATGGTGGCAAACAGTATGCCAGGCTCCAAAACTGGGATATGCATTGAAATTATTATGCTTAGTTCAGAGCATAATGAGAGAGAGGCAACAGAAGGGTGCTGTATGTAGATACACAATCTTCATACGTTTATGGTAGTTTAGTACACTTAGTATATCTAGCCGCGGATACAGTATATAGTCCACAGCAAATATTTATTCAGCAAATTTGCTGTGAGTTTCTTTTTTATTTGGGACAAAATCCCCAAGAAGGATCACTGCCTCCGAAACATCTGCCCCAAGTTTTTCAAGGTCTCACCACAGGCTTTCAGTACTTCCTGTTAACAAAAGAACTTGCTTTGCAAATCTAAACCTGCACAGAGGTGCAGAGTGTTATCAGATTATACACACACAAAAGAAATTAAAGTCCCCACAAAACAGGCTGTATTTCAGAAATTAGAATATTACTTATAATATTTAATTAAAACAAGTTTTGATTGAAATACATTTTCAGTCAATTTATAGTTCACAAATCTTTTAGTTCAACTGATTGGGTGATTTTGGTCCTTTAAGGGTAGAGGTACTTTCCTTCCAAAATTAGATACTAGATCCAAAAGTAACCAAAATAACTCTTAATAAAAGCGGAATTCTTTTTAGTCTGAGTTCTCAGCTGTTTGGTCCTAAAAATCCTTAAAGTCTTAAATAATGCACTTCTAATGCTGCAATAACCAATTAAGGTACTAAACTTGGCTATTTTACTCAGTCTTTCGTTGAAGTTTATTTTTTTCTGGTTGAAAGAAGTGTTTTTCAAGAGCGTTGACCAGTTCATCTAGTTCTTTCTTCAGCTGCTCAACATCACTGGGAAAAAAACAAACACACAAACATGGAAAACAGCGTCACAAGTGGAGAAGCTAAAAAGCACATTTTCAGTCTGAGGAATTTTTGTATCTGTTGCACCGTTTTAGACAAATATTTTCTGTAAATGCTAAAAGTATATAGACTTGATCTCTTACGGTAATGCACTGATGTACGCTTAAAATTGATGTGTGTGAACACTATGGAGAACAAACCCGCAATACAGTCTAAAGTAGAACAGCCAATTGGAGTTCAGAAGATGTTCTATTACTAAATGTTTATGATTAGAAGTGTAAATTTTAGACTTATAACAGTATTTTTAGATGAATTTTCTTCTATGAGAAAGTGTTATTTTCATTATATAAGTTAATAATTACTTATCTTTAAGACTACATGATTCCAAGACTATCAGTCAAGGCTGTAATTACTAAACATAAAAGGGTTTGAAATATATTAGAACACTTTATATATGGTTATATAATTGTAAGGCAACCACGTGTGTGAAAAGAGGGTGATACTATTTTTACTGAATGCAAAAGTGAGCTCAAAGGAATTTCAGTGACAACACGAATGCATCAAAAAATTTTGCAGCGCTGAAGCTTTATGCAAACAAATTCACTTAAAAAATTACTTTAGTGATATTATTTGATTGTGGAGAGCCCCTATTTCACTAAAACAATACCAAAAATCCACACAGCCTCTATTACACCAAATTTACTGCTGTAAGTGACCTTACCTGTTTCCAGGAGGTGCACAAAGTTCAGAGTAGTATTTGATCTTTGGTTCTGTCCCACTGGTTCTCATTGTGGCCACTCCTCCATTAGCAAAAGTGAATGTTATCATTTGGCTACTTTTACTAGTAGGAAGTATCTAGAAATATTAAGAATATTTATTTTAGAAGCTTGGAAAGAGACTATTTATAAACCCATGACTTAATGTCACATCATATCACAGAAGGATCAGCTCAAATTAAGTTTATTTCTGTTTTGTTCATCATTGTAGTCTTGAGACCACAACGACAGCCGTGTCCTCAACCTAGAATCTGGTAGCAGTACATCCCTGCTAGGTAGCTCATTTCAAGTCTAGTCAACATTTTTACTGTTGAATAGAAGTTGCTCTGTGATGGCATTTCGCAGGAGGAAAGGAAACAGAGATTGTGGAAAACTAAACAATCCAAAGCCACATCTCAGCAGACCGTTTAACGTACACTCACAATATGATAATGCAAAATTGCTGTAGCAAGACAGCAAGATCCTCCTACCACCCTTTACAGGCTGTCATCTTGGAGAGAAAAACCACCACAAAACCAAACAAAAACCCCCAACACCACCCCCACTTCATTTCCTCTCACCAAGGCAAAACAATCATCCCCAATCTAAGTTATTTTATGACTCAGTATGTAACATAATGTTTCGAGTGTTTCTCCGTAGAATTTTTTATGTATGTGTATATACATACACATATGATTTAAATGTAATTTAGAAAGATACTTACAGCCTTTTGATCTGGCTGGCTGCTGTCATACCCAGTAGTTAGATCCCTTATTCCTGAAACTTTAAATCTACCACAAGATTTTGGGTATGTGTTTTTTCCATCAAAGTTTCTAAGGTTGTCAAAAAGCTGTTGAATAACTTTAGGATCATGGCAGATGAAATATGAAGCTTTGGTAATATGGAAGCCATATCTGTGAAGACACAATATCCGTGAATTAAAGAAGCAACGTTGTTCTGGCAGTCGTGCACCAAACTCATTATACAACCTTCCATAAAGCAAGACTCTATACTCATGGTCACCCAACCGTAGCATCAGTTCACCCCCTTACAGTTTTAAGGCCTCAACAGCTTAACTGTCCTATTTTACATACTTTAAAGAAACTTCTGTGCAGATGCCTTTTCCTTTTAATGATTAAAACTGAGAAAGTTTACTGCAAAATCAGAAGAAAAAAAGATACCATTAGTGCCTTGAAGAGCTCTAACAACCATAGGAAGAGATTATATCTAAATAGATTCTCTAACTGGATTTCAGCTGAGTAAAACAAATTCCTGAGTAAAACAAATTTTAGGCTTTTTTTTCCAATCATACTTCAATAAAGTGTTTCTAACTAAACCAAACCATTCTGAACACTGCCTCTTTACCTTACCTGTTTGATGCCAGGTCAAGTGATGAAGAATCTGCATCACAGACAAATGACCTGCTAAAACTGACTTTTCAAAACAGCATGTTGTTGGAAAACATACAAGCCTGGACTGGTTGTTTAAGTGAGCTCTTGCTACAGGTCAAGACTTGATAAAGAACCTTGATGCTAGTGAAAATCTGAAGGGCAGAATCATTTGTTAGTACTCGGATGTTCACTCTGGACACCTTAAAGACTCCTTAAATAGGGTCATGTTTATATCTAAATGGATATTTTGAAGGTTAATACTAGTTAAATCAGTCTTGAGACTTCAGCAAGGGAACTAACAAAACCTATCCTGTAACTGAAAAAAGTGATAAGCCTACTAGGACTGTGTCCTTTTCCTGATCTGCATTTACTTCTTTGAGAACAGATCCCCATTCCGTATTTTCAAAATGCAGAGTAGAGTTTCTTCTGCTTCAACAGCAACTGACAAAGCAAATCTGACAGTGAATAAAGTACTAAGAAGTAGAAAACTGCCAACTCCATACTAGCCACAAACAAACAAAGATCACACAGAAAATGATCCCCCAAACAAAACAAGAATCTCCCTTCCAGTTCTAGTTATCAAGCGTTGATTTAACAGTGCAGATTTGTATCCTTCCCTGTATTTGCAGCTCTTCCACAAAGAGTGACTGTGTGCAGTGACATCTTATAGACTACTTCTATGCTAAAGAAGTTCTGACTTTTAGAGTCCTCTTCAGTGGCTATGTACACAGCACCACTGTGGCACAGTTCAATTCCACCCAGTTAAATATTCCGAGGGCAACCTGAAGCAGGTGTTTACTGAATTAGTATATTAAAAAATATAACAAAAAAAGCCCAAGCCATAGAAGGATAATTCTTTGAACATGAGCTTCCATCTACTAGGAATAAAGGGAATTCTCCTGTCAGATGCTATATTTGCAGCTCTAGGCATGAATTCATCTTCCATGCTTTTATATTACCGTTTCTTAAACCCACCTAAACTTCTGCTATGGACAATAGCTGATAAACCCCACAATTTACTTATGCAGAGTAAGCAAGCCATTGCCACTTGATTGCTTTTTAAAGAGTGGATCAAACAAGCATGGCTGGTGCTGCATGGAAATGAGAACTCTAAGGATTGGTAGAACGAGTGGCAGCAAAGCTGGAGTTTTCCACCAGTCTCTTTGCAGGTTCCACCGCTCATTTGTTAGTGTCTGAGAGACATGAAGAGGTGGACAGTATCAGCTAGTCTGTGCTGCTCCCTTCTTTATAACAAACAACCCAAAACCTCCACAAAATACACTTCCTGCTCTATGAAAGCCAGTAGCCATCTTTGCTATTGATTTCTTTGAACACAATAAACAAGAACAAAAGAAAAGCAGTGCCTCATATTAAAGGCTCTCTGAGAGGATACCCAGCTGTAAATAGCCAAGAGTTATGGCCAGTCGCAGCGTTTCTAAATAATCAGCTCAGATCTCAGTAATCAGAAGCAAACCTCACCAACATAAGCTATCCATCAAAAAAAGACAGAATAATATCACAAAAAGCCTAACTTTAGAGCCAATTAGAATTAACTTAATCACAAGTAGCCCTGCAAGGACAAAAGCAAGCTGGCTTCTACGAGTAGCATAAGTATGTCAGAGCTACTTAGACCCATTCTACCATCAACATTTTTGTGCATCTGGCTCATTTAAGCAGCAAGAAGTACTATGATCTCTACAACACAGCAATACTGCTGGCCAAAAACCTGACCAATCTTCTGTAAAAAGACACAGAATATCCCAGAATGGAAAAACCTTTCAGACAAGCAAATAAAAACAAGCCAAAAATCTCATTAACTAATATGAAATTAGTAAGGGAGTATTATTATTTTTAAAATACCTTAAAATGACACAAACCAAAGTCATAAACATTCATGCCCATGAGGCAGGAGCATTTTCTGGAAGACTACTATTAGCACAGAATTGTGTTAACAGTACAATAACCCACATTTTAAGTCTTCATATACTAGAGGGTGCTACTGAGTCCCTCTGAACTCCAGCATGTGAAATGGAGAAACCTGAAGATTAAACAATTATAATTGAACTCACTCATCATAGACGGCTTTCAGCTGCTGAGTCAAAGACAAATTCCTGGTTGCCAAAAAGCTAGCCATCTCCGCGGTTATAACGGCAGCACTGACACCATCTTTGTCCAGAACAGCAGGACAGCACATATACCCTAAACAAAGAACATCACAGATAATGTTTTGACATATTTTGACACAAATTTAAAATGAAATAAGATAAAATGAGGGGGGTGTGGCGTCGGGTGGTTAATCAAACCAACATTTTTTTTAAGGACAAATGCACATTATCATAGTACAGACATTTTAGAGTTAAACAAAAAATAGAAAAATTCTATCTTCTAATCAGTGTTAATTTTGATAAGCAAGGTATATAATGGAATTTCAAGACAGATGTTTGCACCCTATCAGGGTCAGATGCTCCCAAGTACTTGTGGGGCTCTCCTGAAAGAGAAATGCTACACTGCAGGAACAATGCAAGTACTTTGTCTCAAATGTGATTACCTTACATGGCACCTTAAGGTTAACACTGATAATTATCTGTGAAATTAGTTACATTTTCTCTGGTTTTCAGGTATTGAGATACTTAAGATATTTAACCTTTACAATTTCCTGCTCACAAATTCATAGCTTTTGTTCACAGCTTTTGTCGTGGTTTTGCCCTGGGTCAATTTGCTTTTACACCCCCCACACAATTACTTTAAGCTGAGAGAAGGTTTATGCAGACA
>JAYRBT010000139.1:51143851-51163142 GCA_036023395.1 Myiotriccus ornatus
TTATTAATCATTATTTCATGTCCTGCTCCCACTGTGCTCTGCTTCATATGGTCTTCTCACATCTGTTTTTTCAGTCCAGAAATTACTATTGTCACTATTCTTCCTTTGCAATACAGGTAGCAAGAATTCTCCAAATAAGCCTAGCCTTTAAGTAAAAAATGTGAAAGGCTTGCATTTCTTTATTACCATACCTCTCTTGTTTCTCTGCCACTGCAAGTCGATCAGCATCAGGATCATTTGCTAAAATGATTCTTGCCCCATCTTTTTCAGCCAAAGCAAAAGACAGTGTCTGGAAAAGTGGCAAGCAAGACCAGATGAGCATTAATATTCCCAAATAATATTTTCACTTTCGTTATGGGTTTTAAATCATTTTCCCAATTTATTTAATCTCAAACATCCCAAATCATTACATGTCTCTCAAAAAACCTAAAAACTTCTAGCCCTACAGCAGTAGAACACAATCAAGACATTTAACTTTACCTCTATGATTCCAATTCGGTAGCTTCAACTAAAAGCTACTTAGATGGGATCCTTCAATAACAAAGTGTAGCAGAAATAGTAGCAGAAATTCTAACCACCTGCCAGGACTTCTTCTGCCCCCTCCTGGTGTTGTGTCAGAAATTAGCCCTTGTATTTCAGATGTAAATTGTACAAACATTTCAAAACCAACTGAGATGATTTTTTTACTATTTCATTTTTTAAAAAAATTAATTATCACTTTGTTCTATGTGCAGATGCTGCCCATTCTGTTAAAGTACAGAACAAAGCAGTTGAAAGTTATAGCTAATTACTACCTGACTGGTTCAAATAGTTGTATCAGTGAAAGGATACCAGCTAACTCTTCACCAAGTGTAAGGCTATGAAAACAGAAACAAAATAGAACCTTCAAGCAATATCTATAGCTGTGACTTCAGGCAAAAAGGAAAGACATTGAAAGACATTGCAAATACTTTAAAAAAAAAAAAAAATCTATTTACCAGAACACCTTTGCCTTCTTCAGGATTTGGATACTTCACTGTGGGAAAGTCTGGATCAGGATCTTTCTGCTCCGGAACAGCAAAAGGAGGACTAAGGTCAAATGCCTTGAAGGCCAGCTGGACAAATTTATGACCCACACCATGCACAGAAGTATGAACAAATTTCAGGTTTGTTTCCTTGTTTATATTCCTGAAATAAAACAGGTTAACAGTAAACTTGGATATGGAAGAATGTTCAGCACAAAACTGACTATGTTCAGGAACAGATACTACTCAGTATGCTATATCACAGGAGACATTTAATTCCAGTTCTGAAAAAGCAGCGCAATTTCTCTCACTTTCCTAGCTCTCTAGTAACTCTGACTTTGGTTCTTTTCACTCACTTGCTGGGTTAGACTTCTGCCAGGCCAGCAGACGGCACTGGCTCGCTACAGCACCCCAGCTGCCAGTGCTACCACAAAACATGACAAGAAGGCACAGGCAGAACTGGGTTACGGCAGGATTGTGGCCACCCTCATTTCCACCAGCTTAAACTGCCCTGCTGACATACTACATGGAATACCCTGTATTCTTAAAGGAATTAACACCAGTCACCTGTAAAAGCACTGTTTCTGTATGTCTTTGAAATACTCCTTATTGACCATGGCATAAGGATCATGAAGTAGGGGGCTGCTGTCAATCAGTTTGTCATCCCAAGCCTGAGGCCATGGCTCTTGATTCTCCTCAATAGCCTGAGAAATTCCCTTGTCATGAGGGGAAATGATCTGAGCACCATTTTCCCAGTAAACCTAAATAAAAAATAGGGTGAGTATTTGATCATTAATATTATAAGATAGTTTTGTTACTTTTCTTGTTGGTTAAGGTGCAATGCATTCAGTAGAGTCTTATAGTAAATTAGGCTTAGGTATACCCAGAGTATTCTCCTGTTCATATTCTCAGTGTTTCTTCTCCTGTCCCATTTTTGTTCTAAAAAAAATAGCTGGTTTATTTTATCTAAAGATATCAAGATCCACAATGAAATCCAAACCAAGAGCCAGTCATTTATTGAGAAAAATTCCATTTTTGTGTTTTGGAAGCAGTTTGTATATGACTAGCCCAGCCATGGAATGATTGGTGGACAGGTAATTAAAATACTTTTTTCAGTGGAAAGCAGATTTCTTTCATAAAAAAACACTGATAACTGTATCACTTAGCAAAAGAAAAATATGCTACAAAAAAATTAATGGAATTTCTCTAAAATGTTTTGCACAAGCAACTCATTAGGCTTTATATATTTTGAATTTTCTGGGTTTGTAAAACTAAGCAGACCTTTTAAATTCATGAACTAGAGAAATAATTAATGCTTTTGAAAAGAAGCCAATATTTAAAGTGTTCCAAAGTATGCAATGGCATTACTTCTCAGTTTCTAGAGCAAAGATTTTAATTATGGTATTAGTATAATATGCCACTAGCTTTAAATAGTTACACTTACAAGATATAAGACTAGCAATTAATTTCGTCTATACCATGATAGGAACTATATACAATAGCATTAGTCTCTCTACATGGAAAAAAAGGGTTGAAAAGAGGCAGAAAGCAGATCACATAGGGATACCTTGTAACCATTGTCTTGTTTTGGATTATGGGAAGCTGTAACCATAATTCCAGCACAAAGCTTCAGATGAGTTACTGTATATGGCTGTAAAAAGAGAGGGATATCTGAAGTGGAATGTGCAACATATTATGTATTATTTATTCTCACGCATACATAATACTTCCATACTGCTGAACGGAAAGAAAACCAGGATGTGATTCCTACACACTGACTTCCTAAAGCACAAGCTAGGTAGTACTTGCTCCACTAACCCCACGTGGCACAACTTTAGTCCTTGCTTTTTCTTGTGCATTTTTCCATTTATATGTTCTTAGTGTTGTTTCAGATGCTTTGTGAATCTGTAGAGCAGTGTATTTATAGAAGGAAGCCAAATGCATGTGTTGCCTACTGTAGAATGACCTGAGGTGCCCAAAGTCTTACGGGGTGCCAAGTGTGTTGGGGTAATGACAGAAGTCCATGGGGGGCAGAGAACTACAACTCAAGCAGTCTCATCCATACTGTCTTCTGAGAGCAGTCCGTGGAGCAACGAACTCCATCATCATTCAGAAGAGAATTTTTGGAGAGAGCTCTTACAAATTAGCCCAAAATAGATGCAGCACATTAAAAATAAAGCATTATTTGTGACCACAGGTTCAATGTATGTCTACTCCTGGCCCTTTATTTAATAGTGAAATGCAATCAACTGCAGTTCTTGCAACACTGCTTTAAACTGCTCTATGAAGAATTTAACCCTAAATCTACAACAATCACAAAACTAAATTTGTGTGTATGTTTCAGACTTCAGACTCCACAGCAGTCTAGAACGAGATGCCTCCTACAAGACAAGTCTGCCTGAAAGCAGGAATGAATGGAAATGCATCACCCTGTCACTGACATTCCACATTCTCCCTCCTCTTGCTATGGATGTTGTAAACTAAACATAGCTAAATAAGCACAAGACTAACTGCAGGAAGAGATAAAAAGTAAAAAGTGGTTTATCTAGTTATTCTTAATGTAAGTAATGCAAACTATGTGACAAAATTTGTGTGTATATAAAAAGGACACAGTATATAAAAAGATACAATAGAAAAACCTACCACAAAAGGAGTTGGTATTATATCAGAGAACAGATAAACTGGAACTCCTTGACTGATGAAGGTACTGGCAGCAAGTCTTGCAAACCTAAATAGGAAGAAAAGATGCCTAGGGAATATATTCATTTTCTCACCAATTTGTGACCTAGAATTCACAGCTTTTCCTCCCACCCTCATTCAATTAAAAATTCCAGAACCCAACAACAAACAAAACTACACATCAAATATATCTCAATTATTATATAGACCCAATTTAAATGTGTTCCCTCACTATTCTCAATAGACAAAGCACAACTCTAAGGACTGCTTTGGCATTACCAGAATACTGTAAATACCTTAATTCACTCTACAGAAAGAAAATACAGTTGGAGTAGATATAAAACCATAATGGATCACATAAGGCATCTACAAAATACTTAAAACATGAAAAGTAC
The DNA here is from genome assembly GCA_036023395.1 of Myiotriccus ornatus. Taxonomy (NCBI): domain Eukaryota; kingdom Metazoa; phylum Chordata; class Aves; order Passeriformes; family Tyrannidae; genus Myiotriccus; species Myiotriccus ornatus. The sequence continues at coordinate 51,147,930 of JAYRBT010000139.1, forward strand.
CTTTTGCTACTACCTCCGCTGGAAAGATGAGCACGAGCATCAAATCCAATCACAACTCCTCTCTTTTTCAGGTCACTGAAATTCTTCTCAAGGTATCTGCAAAATCCCTGAACACAACATCAAATCCACCTCATTAACCCAATCTTAATATTTAATTTATCATTGCATTAAGATGATTGCTAAGATGCTGATGTCTTAGAAAGGTGAGCGCACACAGCATCTCACTGAACTGCTCTGGGATTTAGCTTGTCCAGGACCAATAAACACCAAGAAATATCAGAAACCTTCAAATCAATATTGCAAACCTAGACAGCATTAAAGTACTTTTCAAAATATCAGAACCAGCTCCAAAAAGGAACAGACAACATGATTAGTCTGAATTGCAAATTTTGAGAAGTGATTTATCTGTATTAAGTCTCACATGAAGAAGAGAACAAGGGGCCAATGTTTCCATTTTTTAACCAAATCTCACCCTTAATAATGACACCTGTTTAGGACATGATACACCACCATGCCAGGCTGCAGTAATTTCAGGTTCTGGGGTTTTTTAAGCTCTTCCCAAGTAGATGTGCTTTAGGATCTATGTACATATATACAGCTTCACTGCCTTTATGTAAATTTATGTCCAACACACAGAAAGCTTCACCAAATTTTGGTTACCTTTGGGTTTTTTTGTAGGTGTTACATCAGTACTGTTACACTTGAGCTTAACTACAGCCGTGTAAAAATTAAATTGCAAATTAAACATGGAAAATAACTTTTAATGGTTTTATAGCTTCTCTCTGCTTGTTTTCAGAAAGCAGTATTCACCTAATAATTATCAATTAAATTACTTCTGAAAACTGGAAGAACAGTAAAAAACTTGTACAAATAAATACTTGTATTTAGAGTAAGAAACTGTAAAAAAATTGTGGAATACTGGTTTTGCTTGCTATTAATGAGAGCTCTTCCATTCATATATACAACCAGGTAAGTGAGATAAAGTGCTGAACACAATACCTGGGTTGTCTGGATAATAGTCAAGTCGTTCATGTGGGAAATCCCTGCTCCCATGGCAGCTCTGAGCCCTGCTGTGCCAAACTCCATTCGCGAGCCAAAGTATTTCTGCAGTTCTCCAGCATTTCCTTCTGCAAGCAGTTGCTTCACGATCGCGTAAGTTTTTGGATTCTGTAGATACAAAATTCATATATTCTAAAAAAGGTTTTGTTTGTTTGTCTTAACAGAACTGGTTTTCTGTCCCAGTCTCTGTATGGGGTTATTTCAGTATCAAAACACGGCACACCACCTCAAGAATACCAGAACTCCTGCTCCATCTTCTTAATTTTAAATCAGTACAACCTCAACTATTACTTATTTTAGATTTATCTCCTTTAGTGAACATGCTGCCTTGACAGCAGTGTATACATACATATATATATATATAAAAAACATTTTGGGATGTTAAAAGATTTCCAAGATGTTTTAATGTTTTCTGTTTTTAAAAACAAAACAACAAAAAAAGCGCACTTTTATAGTTCTGAAAATTTTTGTCATCACAACACAAGAACTCTTCTAAACATTTAAGAAAGTAGGTTAAGCTGGTTATTAAGAAATATTTGTTACTTCCATAGCACTATATGTAGAGTTTAAAAAAAATAAAATCATAGCCTTGTCCCGAGACTGGCTAACACTAGGGGCAACAGCAAAACTTTGCAGACTGGTCAGAAGATACAGATGAAAATTTCCAACATATTTGCAGGTAATGCTTGGGATGAAAGCCTAGCAACTACAGCCAAACTCATAAACAAAATTACTCCACAGAGGCAACGAGAGGGCTTTGTCAGACAGCTTGTGAACAGTGAGGAGTTTCTAACTTTCACTGCTTTTCTTGGTATATTGCTTCTGCATAATCTATACTGCTACCAACTCTCTTTGTTTCCAGACTTAGAGAATTAGTAAAGTCCTGTATGTTCCAACTTCTCAATCTTAGTAACATGAGATTTGTCAAGTTCAGTATTTGATTTCTTGAGACATGATGAGCCAAGAGGACAGTGGCACACTCCTGGCAACAGGGTTATCTGGAGAGGAAGCAGGTCACTTACTGCATGAGTACCCACACTTTACACTGGAGTACAAAGATTATAATTTCCAAAGGGACACAAGCTTTGATTTCTAGGCACTCAAAATGGTCTCATAAAAGTCACAGACTTTACAATTTCCTGGATGACCTAGGTACACTTACAGTAAGAGAAGGCATATTATCCTAGGCAAAAAGAAAAAAAAAATCTAAATGCAGAAACTTCTATTTTCTGCAGCTTCAGAAAATACTGCAGAACACGCACAGCACTAGGCATGTGAGTGAGCTTGCACATAAAGATGTAAGCATTCTTCACATCAAACTGAGACCAGAGTCAGGATGTTCTAATCACTGACCTGTGCACCCCTGCTGCAGGACAAACAACATAGTTTAAATAAATACTTAAAAAGCTAAAGAGCCTTTGGTGCTAATGAGCAAACTACTTAATGCAGAATAAGCTAAAGAATAATAATAATAAAAAATCCAGTTTCTTGAGTGTAATAAGCAATTAGGTAGCCCAGAATTACTGATTTCCAGTTTAAGAATTACCAATTTACTAGTCCAAGAATGTTTTAAGTGACAACCTCCTTGTAGAAGGCTCAACATAATTATTATTACTGAGTAATTATATTCTATAAGAAGAAATATAATTCTATGTTATTATATAGGGCAGCATAACCATTCTGAGTGTGGGCTGTTTACAAGTTGAGCTCAACTTTTTGCTGCAACATCAGGCCTGTGTCTCATAGGTAAGGTTGAATGACACAGTTTGCATCAGGCTTTGTACACTGCCTAGTCACTGTTTTATTCCCCTGCATGAGCTTTGTGCACACGAGTCATCTCTTCGCATTGAAATGAGCATCTCTTCAAGTAGATACTGCACACATTTGTATAGATGTTTGACAGACTAAAAGTTGCAATGCCAATACAGAAGGAAATCCTGCAGCCCTCATAGCAAAGGAGAGGTTTGTTTTTTAAGTCTGGTAAATGATTGTTCATGTCCAGGTGGCTGCCTGAGTCTTACGAGTTTCAGTCCATATCATTTGCTGGAGAAAACCTGATTGCATTAATTTAGTTGTTTGGGTTGTTTCCCCCTCCACCCTCCACCAAGTCACAGTAAAAACCTGGCCCAAGTCTGTTCAATATAGCAGGATTTTTCCAGAGTTACTGTTATGATTGTCTATGGCTATTTTCTCCTAAGAATCTGCCTATTTTTTTTGTGGAGAATGTTATGATGCCATCATATACAGCTAAGTAAAAAAATAAACTTAGTTTTGGCTTTTTCTTCTGCTAAAAAAAATTCTTCACAGCATCTCTACTAAAGAAGGATCAAATTGTATCTGAAGGATAAAGTGCTGGGTTTCTCCTTTCTTATTGGTTCTCTCTGATTACACTTTTTCTACTCTGAGATTACACCAGATGTGAGTATAGGAATACCAATTTCTGTGACACAGTAGGATGTGATTTAATACCCAGTTAATATCCACTAGTGCAATTAGCTTGAACATCACCTGGTAACACTCGAGTTATTTACTTTAATCTACACTACAGGAAAGCCCAAAGAGGTATCATCAGTACAGGAGTCCCCACTAGGTTTTAGAGTAGAGGGAAAACTTCCAACTAAACAGTTTTCATATTTACTAAAACCAGAAACGACCTTCTATTAATAATTTTATGATTGATAATAGAAAAAATGAACAATATGCTACTACTGTAATGAAAACAGTGATGAACTACTGTGATGAAAACAGCCTGGTAACAAGCACAGTAATTATCATCTAAGTAGAAACTTCCTCTTAGGTCAGCAGGACTGCCGTCAGCCATAAGGGCTTGCTCTTGCAAACTATTATTTTGTAAGAAACATGTTGCTTATCATCATTAAATATTAACCTATCTCTGCATGTCAAAAAGGAATCTTTTTTTTATATCAGAGTAAATGGACAAGGGTTATACCTGATTCTTCTGTTGCTCAATACAAACATGTAACAGGTTCCTGAGAAATTAAAATACCTCATCATTTTTGAGCAATCAGCATTGAGTATTGTACATGGGTCAATTATCACTGAGTCAAAGATACAAGTAACAAAGGGCTAACCTTTCAAAAGTAAAGATGCTAAAATGGACACTGCATTAGATTTCCAGAGGGCTTAACAAAATACTCAGAAAAACCAGTTGGAAATTAAATTATTACACAGAAGTTAGAAATATACCTAGTGTTAGTCAGGGAAGTTATGCAAATAGAAGGCCCTTTGAAACCAACTGTTTTCTGAAAATCAAATTAAATTAGGGGGAAAAAAAGCTTATTGTCATTTGACATGATACATTAGTCATTCTGAAAGGAGGACTAGTTTGGCACAACACTAACATCAGTAAAACTGGAGCTGGCTAATTGATCAGTTAAACAGTCGAATGATCTTTAATGACGAATCACAACAAGCTTGAGGTACTTTTAATGATGTCCTTTAGAACCTATAAAGAATACTAAATAAAGAATTCACTGATAATCTTGAAATAAGCAGAAGATGCCTTACCAAACAAGTATGTGAACTGCACAGAGCTCTGGAGCATTGTACAGTGCAGAATCCAAGGCAATCGTTTCAGTGACTGAAGTGGGGCAATGGCCAGTGTGTTCCAATACAGCCAAAATAACACATTTTATGAATAGGGCCATAAAAGGTGGAAACTAAACAGACGAATAGAGGCCTGCATCTGAGTGGGAACTGCAGCAGCAAGCAACTACATAAGCATTTCCGGAACAGCACTACGGCAAGACATTCCTTTAGATATGTGGAAAATAGAAATTATTTTACTTCTGCATATAGTGCTGTCAAGACCAAAACTGAAGACAAAGATAAGTCTTAACAGAAGGGAAATAATGCTAAAGTATTCCTCAGCAATAGCAGAAAAAAGGGAGAAAAAACATGAAACCAGACAATATTGAAGATTCAGGTGTTATTTCATTAACAGTCAGAATCACTAAGCACTGTGTAACACCTTAAAAAAAGAGGATGGGTAAATTCTGCATTTCCTAGTGCTTCTGAAGCGAGCCCACATATCTTTTGGGAACAATCTTTTTAACTGACAAAAATTTGGACGTACCAGGAGGTTTTTAACACAGAGACAGACAACACTGCAATGTCTGTTGACCTTTCATAATTTAAGTCTATCAGCTGCCCCTGCAATAGAAGCGGTTCGGATCAACACAGGCCCTTTCGAAAAAGACACTCAATTACAGCTGACAAGCAGTCAGAGGGACGATACTGAAAAACCAGCTGAGAGGGTTTCCAAATGGAAGCGGGGCTGCTGCGGCAGGTGACGGAGCCGCGGGGCAGGTCCCGCATCCCGACCCGCGCCGGCTCCCGCCGCGGCCCTCGCACACAGCACCGGCACACCGCAACAGCCGAGAGTCACCCCGGAGTGCCTCCTGACCCTTCTCCAGCCTCAGCCCCCACCGCCGCCCCCGGGGGCGAGGGAAGCGCCCGTCGTCCCTTACCTTATCCCAGAGCAACCACTGCTCGGCCGCGCGGCGGAGCGCGGCATCCCCAGCGGACCCTCGCGCTGCCATCCCGATCCCAACACCTCCCGAGCCGCCGCCGCCCGCTCCTTCCCTCTTCCGGAGCGCCCGCTCCGCTCCGCCCGCCGGGGCCGTGCCGGGCCGCCCCACCTCCGCCCCGCCCGCCGCCCGGGCCCGGCCGGGTCAGGGTCAGGGGCAGCGCCGGGGCTGCCCGGACCGCCCCGCCCCGCCCCGCCCGCCGGGGCCGCGGGTCAGAGCGGGGGGTTTAATGATTCGTCTGATGAGCCGCGTCTCTGCCTTTCTCCGGGGTGCGGCGAGGGGCTGCCCCGCCGCTGGCTGTGCTGCCCGGGGCGAGTGCCCCGCCGCCGGGGGCAGCCCCGAGCGGCGGCGGAGCGCCCCTCGCCCCGGCCTCGCACCGCGCGGGGCGCAGCGGGAGCGATCCCAAATAACAGCGGGAACGTTGCGCTGAACAGCCCAGCCGCCTCCTCCTCCTCGGAGTGGCTGACTAAAGAAAATAACGTTGTTAGCTCTCACTGTTCAGGGACATTGGACTGAGGCTACCAAGATTCCTTTTTAAAGTCAGTATAAATGAGGGATCGCCTCTGGAGGACTCTAATTTGGGATAAAGATTATAAGCAAAATACAAATATAGAGTAATCTACTTTAGCTTTAAGCATTAGATGCGTATGTGATATCTTTATTTAATCTTTACTGTCTGCAATGTGATAGTATGGAAAGAACAAAACAAAGAAACAAAAAAGTTTTTAACCATGTCTGGTTTGACATCTGAACAACATCCTTCCCCTAATAAACATATGAACAAATTATATTCACTTGGAGGCAAAAAGGGAAATGGCCTGGAGTTCAGGTTTCAGCTTTCCTCCTCTGCTGTGCTGTCCCATACACTCCAGAGCAAGCTGGAATTCTGTACAAGCCAAGCAGCACTGCAGTGGGGGCTATTACATGCATTTCTTTAGTGTTTGTCTCAAACTTCATAACTTGATATGACTTCTGTTTTTCTTTTCATTGACAACCAGTCAACCATAGGAAGTTCTTTATGAAAGTCACGGTTACAGTGCTCTACTTCTGCTTATTCTGGGTGAGCACTCAGCAGCCTGGCCTCCTATTACGGGCCCTTCATAGAGCTTACCCAGATGAATCCTGGATGAGCCCTATTCAGTGCTGTGAGAAGCTGGCAAACTATTCTCACTTTTGGGGGCTAAAAATCCCATTCCTGAAAAGAGCTTGTTCAATGTTGTGAATATGTTATTCATGTTGAAGAATTTTTTTTTACTTGTAAAGAAGTTTTCTCTATATTACACTCTTTCAAGTTGAAGCTGCTCATTGTTATCAGCTGAAATGTCTTATTTTTAAGTGTTATAATTTATACACTAAACCACATGACATGTATGACTGATTAGAATGAATACTAATTGGGTAAATTAGTACCTTGGGTAAATTTTCACCTTGAAGGAAGTGATCTTCTCCCTCTACTTTTCTCTGGTGAGATCTGACCTGGAGTACTGCATCCAGCTCTGGGATCCCCAACTTAAGAAGGAAATGGACCTGCTGGAGTGAGTCCAGAGGAGGGTCACAAAGATGACCAGAAGGATGAGGCACCTTTCCTATGAGGAAAGGCTGAAAGAATTGGGGTTGTTCAGTCTAGAGAAGCGAAGGCTCTGTGAAGACCTTAGAGCAGCCTTCCAGTACCTAAAGGGGGCTTTACAAGAAAGCCAGAGGGGTACTTTTCACAAGGGTACGTAGTGATAGGACAAGGAGTGACGGCTTTAAACTAAAGAGGGTAGGTTTAGATTAGATATTAGGAAGAAATTTTGTACTGTGAGAGTGATGAGTCACTGGAACAGGTTGCCCAGAGAAGGGCCAGGTTGGATGGGGCTTTGAGCAACCTATTTTAGTGGCAGGTGACCCTGCCCATGGCACTGGGTTGGAACTAGACGATCTTTAAAGTCCTTTATGACTCAAACCATTCTAGGATTCTATAATAAATCTTCACAGATATAACGACTTGTACAGACACTTCGAAACCTTTCAGAGTTCATTAGGACATTGCCAGCATGCATGTGAACATGAGAAATGCTACACATCGATTGCAAGGATGTTAATGAATATCCTTCTCATGTTCATTACTGATCAGTAAAATAACTGTTAAGACACCATTCTGGAAAAACTCTGAGAGAGGGAACATCAGTAGAACCGAAGAGTAAGAAAATCAGACAGGAATTATGTTATTTGGCTGCTTTTGGAATTGTCTTCTCTTTCTCTTTGGTAATGGTCATTCAGCCCAGCTCCTCTGGCCTCTGCACCTCTCCAGCTGCACACAAATCTGCCCTCAGCTGCAAAACTGAAAAAAAAAGGTAACTGAATTTCACTTAGGAAAATTGACTGTGTCCCTTCTGCCAGAATGAACGAACAAGTTAATATGGCTTTGATTGAATAATTATTATAGCTTATAGCATACTGTCCTTGAGAGAAGCCTGAGCTGCCAAGCTGTTGCTCTGTCTAAACAGTTCCTATAACTTAGCTTGGGTTTTGACTGGAATCCCCTGAGGATACCATGATAAGCCCTTTCTGCCAGGTTGATTTCTTGCGATTTTTTCTGGCAGACATGTAGTTCAGAGAACACTGAAATCTCTTTCTTGCCTAACAAGATATCTGGCATCAACTTCCCAAAGTACTAAGGGAAACTGCAGTATGATTGCTCTGGAGCTTTGGGGACAATGTGTTTGGGAGCTTTCCCCTACATTTTATCAGCCTCTGTCTGAAGCTGAGCTAGACCAGGTGATGCATAACTGCAGGGAGAGCTATAAGGAGGGAATGGGATTTCTCTGTTTAACTCTGCAGTACAGGCCAAGGCTGGGGAAAAATTCTTGGGTGTGGTGTGGACACAGAGCATGTATCGCAGGTGTACTGAAGCTGCTGAGTAATGCGAGGTCACTGTGAAGGGGGCACACAGGAGGAGCAGAGTAACTTTCCAGTGGTGCCAAGTCCTGAATCTGTCTTTGTGGAAATGTCACAGAACTTGTGCCATGCTTCTCAAAAGCAGGAGAGAAGTAACCACCCATGGGAAGAAACTAATATTTGCATATATGAAGAATGATACAGCCAGTAAGACACTGACTTTGCAAAGCACTGTGACAAGTATTACCATTGACTCAACTGAAGGAGTGGTGACAGGTTCACGGAACATATCCTCTTTCTCCTGAGCACCTGAGGTTCACTATAAATCAAATAGATTTTCTTTAGGATGGAGGAAAATGGCTATCAGGATCCATTACAATGTAGGCTTGGCTGTGTCACTGAACAACTCTTTCAAAGTTCTTGTGTAATACCTTCTGGGACTGCTCCGAACAGAGTGGCCAGAACCATGCAACTTGCAAAGTACCACAGTCCTAAAAACTTCACAATCTAATGACACTAGGAGAGGCTGAAAAAGGAAGAATAGCCAACTGCTGCCTGCAATTGCTCCTGTGACTAACATAATTTTTCCTGAAAACAATACAGTGAAAATTACTTCAAAATACCAGATAATATAACAATTAGGTTCCTCCCAGTGATTCTTTCAGAAAGTGAATTTCCAAGAAAGAATTTGAAAACCAACAGTATTTCATGTGAAGCCCTAAATACGGAGTTGGACAAAAGTTGTATTTGGTTGATTACACCCCAAAAATCAGGTAAAACCGAGGCATAAAGGATGGAGGTTTTTTTCCTTTTCTTTTTCCTCCTTTTTTTTTTCTTTTTTTCCCCAGCTGTTACCGAGCCCAGCTGAAGTTGACAAAATAAATGTTAAAGAAACCAACAAATAAACCAAGTAAATTTGCTGACTTTACACTCTTTCTGGGATTTTCAAATACTGCGTCTAATTTTAAATGAATCTTCTTCAAAATGTGTGGAATCACTACCAAATTCAAATTAATGCTAGCATTTTGGAGTGGGGTACTTTGTGGGGTACCTAAAACATCTCTCTCTACCTACACTTACTGGTGCAAAGAGTTTCAGATGAATAATGAATGTTTTAACTCAGACTCAGTGTGGCTGCAGCTGCTCGGGCTTTTCACACCATGTATGAACTAAATGGTGTTCACTTGCTAACTGTGTTAGCTTTAGCTATAACACCACAGTACTGAATTTCTTTATTTAACTTGCAGATGGGAAGAGCAATGAGTGCATCATCCCTGGTGCTCATCAATATCTTCAGTCAAGTTTTGAATTTTATATGATGGGGTTTTTTTTAAGGGCTTGGTTCAGCTTTGAGAGAACTGATTTGTGTCTGTCCATGGTGGTTAAATATTGTATCGATTCTTCTCAAAGCGTGGCAGTCCATGAACAGGCCTGCTCTTTAAAACAGAAAAACCAATAACAACAAAATTACTGTAAAGCTCAAAAATTACTCATGGCTGTGAGTCAGCCACAACACAGGATATCTTTGCACCATGTCATACTGTTCAAATTGTATTTCATGGATCAACTGCTATGTTGGGTACAGTGTTTTCTCTTTTACCATAATAGACTGTTAAGACAGTCATATTTGTCAGGCAGAAGACTGCAGTTTGCAACCTTTAGGCTACTTTTAACCCCACAGGTCTTCTGCTGATACAGCAGATGTTACTACTACAGATTGCTTTCTAAGAGCAAAATAACTACAACAGAAGAGAAATCCTGAAAGAAATTTGAATAAGTTTAAATTTCAACTCAGTTTAAGATCACAAACAAAATCATTCCCAAGTCAAAACAGCATGTGGTATCTGTCAATAAACGTGGCAATTGGAAAAATTATATATTTCGTGCTACTTTTCTGGCTGATGACAGAGGTTTATCTAATATATTTGTTATGTATTTTTTGGTTGTCATTGGGTTGTAAGGTGCAAGTAAGGCTATTTGGTGCACTTTCTAAGATATATCTTTGTCCCAGCTTTAACACTGAGGAGTGTCATCACTGCAAGGAAATCCAGGGAGGAAAATATAAGGAAGAAAAGGGAAACTGGACAATGTTTTTTTCTGGTGGGTGCTTAAGAAGTGACAGATAGTTAGAAATATGAACAACGCATTGCATTTTCAATGCATCATGTAAGTTTAGCACTAATTGTTAGCATAAGTAATTAAATATTACTTATGGATCTTCGGGTAATAGATGAATTTCCTGTGTGACAGAACAAAAGTAATTTTTATTAAGGAAGCTGTTGTAAGTTGATGTGATCTGCCAAAGAGCTAATAAAATTCTGAAGCTGTTGAAGTCATAGACTACTTGGCCTTTACTATGTTACATCGTAAAAAGATATTTTCTAGGGAACCTTTTGATAGAGCATATTATTTTGCACATGGGGAAACAATAGGAGAGATTTCCAGCTAACTGTTATCAATAAGGGTTTTTTGAAAATCCTGTTATCTACAACTGTAGGCTGTACAGGGGGATTTTACTAATGTATATAAATACTTGAAGGGAGGATGCAAAAGAGCCAGCCTCTTTTCACTGGTGCTCACTGACAGGACAAGAAGAAACAGGGATAAACTGAAACACAGGAGGTTCCCAGTGAACATTAGTACTTTTTCACTGTAAGGGTGACTGAACACTTGCACAGGTTTCTTTGGGAGGTTGTGGAGTCTTTCTCCTTGGAAATACATAAAAGCCATCTGGACTGTTCTGGACAAGTGGCTCTTGAGCAGGGAGGCTGGACTAAATGATCTCCAGAGGTCTCCTCCAACCTCAACCATTCTGTGATTCTGTGATACGTGAGATGTTGTATGTTCTGGCAAGGAACGTAACCTTTTCACTGCTGACTTCCATATTACTGTGATAGAGCTGTAGAGAAAATTTGTGAAATACTAACAGAAAGTGAGTACCACAACCAGTGATATTTTCCTGTTATATATTCAGATATTACAGTTTAACTCTTTTACCCAGTTCTCCCATGCTTTTAGTTCATGACTGTTCTCTGTTTGCAGCCAACTGGGACATAACAACTACTGTTTGTGGTACTACAGAAATTAAAAAAAATAGGACTAAGGATTACAGGGTATTACTGATAACAGTAGGTTCTCAGAGCTTAAAGTACATACTTCTCTTAGCTCCACTACTTTGAGCAGCCTGAAAATTTAAAGTATTTTATTAGTTTCCACTTTCATCACTAGCTTGAAATATTAGTAGGGGGCAGGAGAGAGGACAGCTTGGATTCTACAGCAGAGATCAGATGGAAAACTGTGGTGCACATTGCACATTTCGAAAAGCACATGTAGCCCTCAGAAGAGGATGTTGTCTTAAACAAAGCACTGTTCTTGTAATCTGATGCGGGGGGGGGGAGGGCAAGCAGGGGAAGAAAAGGAAGGATGTAGTGGATATTGTATTGCTGGCTTGAATTTTAGTATTTGTTCTCCACTTCTGTCATCTACCAGCTAACCAAAGGATGTGTCAGGATATTTTACATTTCCTCTTGGAAATTTTTTCTCCATTGTTTCTTGTAAGCTTCTTGTTCACAGCTGAAAGTCTTTTCTAATTTCCACTGTTTGGCATAAACTCCTGACCTCTGGTAGGCAGGCAGATGTCGGACCCTGTGGCAGCAGAACTACTAAAATGTGCTTTTTCTGTCTTGTTCTAGACAGCACCCAGTTTCTAGGTTCAAGGATGAATTAACTTATGTTTGCTCAACAGATAGGACAAAGTTAGAGCTAATGCCAGTTCTTTTCAAGTATATTTTGGATTGCTGCCCTTCTCTTAGGTGTTGCATCACATTTAAAGACCAGGAAAGCCAACCAAAGTGAAAAATAAAATTAGTTTGACTAACAAATACATCATCTTGAACTCACCCCTTATGCAAATGATTCAAATTATGCTGTGACCAAAAAAAAAAAAAAAAAAAAAAAAAAAAAAAAAAAAAAAGCATTTGATGCTTTGGTTTCACAGAATTAAAGAGTAATATGCACAGATTATTTTGGCCTGATTCCTTTATCAAAGAAGTGAGTGGGGTACACTATTTTTATGTATGTCTTTCGGTTCAGTTTTAAGTATAATTGAACTTTCTTTCCTCCTTGGGTAATTTCCTGGATACCTAGGTAGAGTTATCAAGCCTACAACTTTGATTTGAATAATAGTGCTGTCTGTTACAGAAATGGGGTTGAGAGGGATTCTAATGGTTCTCTTGCCTTAAGTTAAGGAAATCTTTTCTTAACCAGGATCAGTTATCCAAAGTAGAAGCAAAAAAAAAATCTAAACTGGTCACAGCATAAATATACTGGATAGATATTTGCCTTAACAACAATAAGTTATGAGGATTATAGACAAGTTTCTCAAAAATGTTAAGCTTCTAAATCCAGCTTTAGACTTCTAAGTAAGCTGCTTCTCAAAAGTGCTGAACCTGCAGCAGTTCCCATTGAATGCTCAGGCTTGTAAATGCATGGCTGAGAGGCATAATGGCAATATCAAAGGGGAAAGGCAGTTGCTTTAAAAAAACTGGCACAGTATGCTTTTATAATATACAGCTACACTCCACAGTTTACACCACTAAAGTTGAAATACTTGTTTTACAGCCAGCAAGACTGAGCTCACATGCAAAAGAATATTTGATGTTCCATTGATGAAGGAAATAGTATGTAAAATATGGGAAGTTAGTAGCTGCAGATTTATGTTAGAAAGCTGCTCTAAGAAAGCAACGCTAGATACCCTATCTTGTTTTTTCAGGATAAATAAAAAAAACCCTGCAATTAAGGCACTGATTTAAAAGAGGTATAATCTTACTAATGCTTACTATTTGCTCTTGGAAGAGAAGATAAAGCACATCCTACTGAAACCATACAAGAACTAAATGAAAGGCTACACTGAGAAATTTGTATAGTAGGTCTTAAAATGGCCTCAAACAACTTGGATATTGCACTACAGTACGCTTTTTAAACAGCTGCATTTTTAAACTTCACAAAGTCTTAATTAAAATACAGCAGAATAATTAAAAACAATTAACTGGTTTCTTCAAAAGCTTTTATGCGTTCAGGGTTCATGCCATGATTTGATAGGAGCAGGCTGCCCTCTCGCGGTCATAGCAGGAATCTCATCTGTTGCTGTAATGATTGAGCTAGAATTGCGTCCTTGGGTCGTGCCTGACAAAAATAAATTCCCCACGTTTCTGCCAGATAGAAATTGTTTAATAATTTAGTGCCAGTTTTCCTGTATTTTGAGGCAGGAGTTTCCTCCCCTTGTTTTTAGATTTGGACAATAGAAAAAAAAATGTTATTGGATAAAAAATATCTTCACTCTTTTTTAAACTCCTACAATATTTGTTTCCAGAATGTTCCTGCATCAAGGAATGAAAAGAAATACTAACACAAAAGGAGCGTCAAACATTTAAAAAACTATCATCTTTCCCACATATCATTTTGCATAAAACTTGAAGTACTCAACTAAATTTTACTTTCTAAAGTCCTATTGTCAATATATAGAAAACTTAAGTAAATTATCATAGTAATACACTTTAGCAAAGACTGTGAAACTTCACTATGGGCCTAGGGGGTTTTCTTTGCCTTCTATGTTTCCTGACCAAATTGTTGAAAGGAATTAATGTTGCCACCTCTGAGAACAATTTGCTTCTTTAACCATTCCTGTATTAATAGATTTTTCTGGTGTCATGTGCTCACTCAGTAAATGACAATATCTCACTAGGTATTTGGCTCAATGCCTTCAGTGCTTTAGAAAATGCTTTGCGATTGGCTTTCTGATTAGCATAATTAGGCTTATTTTCATTCTCGGTTTACTTGCCAAATACTCAGACTCAAAGTTACTTCCTGCTTGTTCAGACTTTGTAGGTGATAGGCTAGTCTTGGGATGTTTGTTTTTCATGACAAAATTGCAATGATACATGATCAAAAGAAGTAGTATTGTAATGCCTTGCAATTTTACTCCATCTTCTAGAATCAAAATGCACTGAAAAGGTTTGAACATTTTTGATGTAAAGCATAGTTTCTTTCTTATAATATTAACAGCAGCTTCATAACACCACCAACAGTGATGCAAATAAGCTATAAGCAATTCATAATATTTGCCCCTCTCAGCACAATCACCTGATACCAGTGAGACCTTTCTGCCTTGCCCAGGGATGTATAACCACCATGTAATTAGATCTATATTAGGACTTGACAGTTCATAGTGTAGTGCTTAGGATCATATGGTAACCAAACCTTAAAAAAAGCTTTACTCTTGAGGAAAGAAAACACTTCATATACAAAGAGACTCTTGCAGATAGTTAACAGAAAAAGAAGCCTGAGTAAAATTCTTGGGAAGCCTGAAGTTTGTTTGAAAATCCTTAGGAAAATATGACATAGATGACATGGTACAAAACCATCACTGCAGAAACTCTTCAGTACAAGCTCTGCAAAGGGAGCAATATTATCAGTTCTGAAGGATTATCTTTCCATTCCTTGTTATGTTAAAATCACACTTTTCTTTAGAATATCTGTCTGGGTCTGAAGCAATATTAACTTTCTATTTAGAAGATGCATTACTCTAAAAAAAGAGGAAAGTTAGGTTTTTTTAAGTGAGAAGGCTGTTAGTAGGGAAGAGACAGAATCACCAAAGTAGGAAACATAAAGTAAACAGTTATATATAGTTGATATTTGTGAGTACAAATGTAAAGCTTTCATTAGT
>JAYRBT010000139.1:51163242-51176549 GCA_036023395.1 Myiotriccus ornatus
CCCTTAATTTCGGATTTACAATTGCTTAGAGGGAGGAGTTTGGGTCTTCCTCATAACTCATCCTCAGCAAAACACCTGAGTCTCATTTAAACTGAGACAATACTGCCTGTGTATTGTAATATGATATTACTGTAGAGGAAGCTGTACAATTTCCTCTATAGATGTAAATACTTGCTATAACAAAGTCTTCCTTTGTTTTGAGATTAGCATAATTATGCTAAGACACCTTTAATACACCACTTAAGAATTCTCAAGCAATTCTGTGTCAATGAGATGATGCTTTTCTATTTAAAGACTTGCTTTAAAGCAATAATCTGTTTTATAAATTAAAATATTAATAAGCAAGAAGTAAACTGGAAGAATAAATCCAATATATAGCTAGTACATATTGAGTCATCATTAGTGTGGGCAAGCATGCAGTGCAGGCACAGACAATCTTTCACATCTTTCTTTTCATGATGCAGTAGTATGTGAGCTCAACCACATACCAAATAAATTATCAGTAAGAAGACTTACTGAATACACTAAATAATTAGTTTAATTGATTCAACACAGCATTCAGCTCTTGGCCTACAACCAAAGCAGATAAACACACTCACAGACACAAGTCACTCAGTTCCCCATGCTACAAATTTCAAATCATGCAGTAGCTGCAGCTTTCTTAGCTCATCTCCAAATGTGTGCCAAATAAATTTGGAGGGTTTTCTTTTTGAAGACAAATGTTCCTATTTTCTCCCTCTCCCTATATCAAATGAGGAACTTCTGCTGCTGTTAGCACTTTTCAGCAAATGGAAGCAAATTTATACAGCTCTAAAAAGTTTTATACACAGCAAACTAACAGTAAAAAGTGGGGGTGTTTCACTCTCTTTTAAAATTAGTTTTGCAAGACAAGAGATGCATCTGTCTTCAAAGTACTTTCTCAACTTTCTTGTTAAATATTACAGTTTTATGAGCCCTTTTATCTGATTTAAGTATTAACAAAAAGGAATCAGCTTTGGTATCTCAACAGGAAATTGATAAACATTTCTGACAAAAGTGGGAAATAAATACTGCAAAGAAATAAAATATTTTTCTTTCTATACTTGCAGAATATGTGTCCTCTGTCTAGACAAATGGGTGCTTCTGAGCCCAGGCATGCTTTTGGGTCCCCCCTCTTTCTCCCACCTCTGCCTGGTGTTGGATCCCCTCTGCAAACTGCCCAGCAAGCCAGTAGAACCTACAGCCACCAGATGAAGATCCGAAAGTTGCCACTCATCCTATGCGCTCATCTAGTGCTCTGATAGGCTGAGAAAGTACCAAAAGAAGTCATGAGGAAGGAGGCTTTTCATTAAATCCAACTTTTAGATGGACTTTACCACTTGGTGAGAGAGGAGGAGGTCTTGAGAGGGAGAAGCAACTTGTCCCTGCTTCTGGAGCTGTCACCTTCTACCCTGAGATCTTGTAGAAAGTCCCAGTCCTCTAACATGCTCTTTTCCAGTGCAAGAGCTAGAATGTGTTAAACATAAATAGGCAATGAAGGTTCTTCATGTGAGATGTAAATCTGTAATATTCCTGGCTAAGGATGTTGGAAATCTGCATGGCTCACAAGCCAATTATAAGCCTAAGGAACAGAAATTCAACCAGGGCTACTGAATATGTACACATCACTTCTAACCATGTATGCAAGGGTGCAGATTGTCTGAGATTGTGCAGATAGTCACCTGGAGATGCCTTGTCACATAGTCTATTTGGTCTGGATAAACAGATGTGGGCCTCAGCTGTCAATCATTTAATAGACAGAAATGTATTTAAGGGAAAACCTTGCTTATTCATATAGGAGCAAAGCTTCCCCCTCAAAATTAAGTAAAATAGCTAGACATTGGATAACAGCAGCTGTTCTAACTACAGCATGATCATCACATCACTTTTCTTGCCACCCACTTCTTCCTTAGAGATCTGTATCTCCTGATTTATTTTGCTGTCTGCTACAGTTAAAAGTGAATATATTTAAAAATAGTTACTGCATAAAATATATCACTTCAAAGGAGATACTGATTTTCAGGTGATGCTCTCTCTCATATTGCTCACTTTCATCCAGGAGTCTAAATATTAGCAGATCTGATGTACATATTTCTGTTTACTTTGTCTCAGGATGTGAGAACATCTGCCAGAAGCAGAGGTTTACATCCAAGCATTCTTCAGGACACAGTTTTAGCAAAAACATCTTGTAATTACTAGTGTTATCACTTCCTCACTTCTTTCCATTTTTAATGTTATTTTAAATGGCAAACTGCAGTTTGCTGTTCTCAAGAAAGGGGAGATACAGTATGATATGGAGATGCTACCTTGTTACTGACAATAAAGGTAACACACCATCAGGCTGTACACAGGACTGAAGAGGTAAAAAATAATCACAAAGGTGTAGTGATTTTTCATAAGGTGCTGCAGGACAGGACAAAGAGCATAAAGCAGCACAGTAAATTTGCAGTACAGCTAATATTTTGTAATAATCTAGATAGACTATAAAGAGTTATCACTAAGTACATTTTTCATCTACAGTACTTCAGGCCATAATTAAGAGTTTTGACTTCCAGGACTTCTAAACAATTTTAAATTTTAGCATAGTATTGCAAATTATTGTATTTCTTATTCTCTGTGGTCTTATGTACTGAGAAAAAGAACCAGGTAACATTTTTTCTGGCATAAAAGTGAAGATTTTTTTTGATTGGTCTCTCTGGCAACAATTTACATTGAAGACAAAGTTCAATCTTATGTTAGCTGAGAGCTATTATACTTCTGAAGACACCTGAAATATCTTCCATTTTGTTGCCTATTCATTACAGCAAAATTTTTAATCAGAGCTTTAGATCAGCTAATTGGATGTGGCACTTCTGATTGTCTTGGCTTAGAAGCTTATTCTGATGTGAAGCTGATACCAATATTGAAGATAGCAAAGTATGTGTATTTGAAGTGCTGTGAGAATTGTGATGAAAATTAATCTTGTAGGATGGCAGTGGATAAAAGAGAGACCTCCAAACTAAAAGGACTTCTTTCCTCCCTGACTCAGAAGTGACTTGAAATTAAATTTTGCTTTATGTTGCCTACACTTACAGGAAGTTAAAGTTTACCAGCTAAATTCCATTGAAGTGACTCATTTATCTGACAGAAGCTCCCCAGGGAATCAATGAGCCATGATTTGCAGTTCACATCTACAGTAAGACTGAGAAGCTATTTAGGATCCTTCTGTGTTGCTGTGATAGCTTAGAAGCTCCCAGTATGTCAGCCAGCACTGAAGCACCAAATACAATGCCAGCATCACTGTTAAAAACATGGAGAAGTGTTACCTGTCAAAGAAAAGCAGATGTATTGACC
This sequence comes from Myiotriccus ornatus, assembly GCA_036023395.1. Taxonomy (NCBI): domain Eukaryota; kingdom Metazoa; phylum Chordata; class Aves; order Passeriformes; family Tyrannidae; genus Myiotriccus; species Myiotriccus ornatus. The sequence continues at coordinate 51,166,594 of JAYRBT010000139.1, forward strand.
ATAGCACAAAATAGCAAACAAAAAACCCATCTCCACCATTATTTGGAATATTTCCAGGTATAGACATTTGACCAGGCATACTGATATAGATCTACAAAAGTCAGAAAACAGAAAAAGGGCTTGGAAGCAAGAGAGAAGGACTGAGACAAAATTCCAGAAGTCAATAGGGCAGTTCTCCACATAATGATTTACTATAGATGGGTTTTCTGTTAGTCATCCACTGCAAGTATTACAGTCCTTGGAAGACAAAAACAACTAGCAATATAAGCTTGACTTGCCTGTACAACATGGGAGGAGTAAGTCAAGAATGTACAACGGAGCAAAAGTAATTCTTCTCCCCACCATATTCACCACTCTGAATTAACCAGAAAACACTTCTAACCCATACTTGGTTAGAAGTATGGGTTATGGGTTAGAAGTATGGGTGGAAAGGCTTGTAACCAGCTGTCTGTGTGACAAGTAAGGATCACAAGCCGATGTTTCCTCAGCTGATTAAACCACAAGCTCTTGGTGTGACTATATTGGAGCTGGTAACCTTTTCAGCCACTAAAATAGATCTGTGTTCCTATTTTAGGTTGCAGAGCTCCTTGCTCTGCAATGCTCAGCTGAACTGATCTAGATACCGAGCCTTATTTACTTGCTGCCTACCTTTAGAAGCAGCTGTGGTCTTTGTGTCTTGTTCAAAAGTCACAAATCTAAATCCGTTAGCAATTTTATGAAAAAACAAGCATGCAGTCATGCTGAAGCAAAATATCCTGATTCAGAAAACTTCTGATTTCACCCAATCATTCACAAGTTTTGTTATCACCCATGGGTTGTTTACGTACCATCTTTAGCAATGGCAGCCGCTGACTGTGTGCCGATTAATCAGCTCTTCCTTCCCTTCCTGTTGTTCTGCTCACATATCTGGGGTTTTTTTCCAGCCCTGATACTATCAGTGGTTCCACACGAATCAGAAAAATCTATTGGTACAGTTTGTCTCCTAACGGCAAAATGTCATTCAGACTATTGTTTATTCTTCTGCTAGACTTCTGCTGCTTTTCAATTACAAATTTCATGAAAGGTAGAGTAAAAAGATGAGTTGCATTTAACCACAAATGTGAATCTGTGGCAAATGCCAATTCACTGGCATCTCTTCGGCTCTGATACGCAGTTACTCTGCTGCCCAAAGGGCTGCTCCTCCTCCTGCATCCGACAACCGTGCTGGCAGAAAGGCAGAAGTAAGAGCTGAGAGAGAAGCAGTATGAAGAACCTCCACTGATTGTTACTACATGATAGTACTTTCTCTCAACAGAACTTACACCCCTACTTGAGTTGGATTTTTGTTTAAAAAAGGGTATTTCATATTTCAAAGGGGAAAAAAATCCTCTTGTCTGAGTTCCCTGCAGTAGGGAATTAAGTGAAGGATCTGATCTTACACAGCAGCATTGTTTTGATCTGGCTTGTACTCTGTTGTTAGGGTGGCGTAGGGACAAACACTATTGGAAAAAAGTGCCTTTGCAATCTTTTCATACAAAATATTTTGGGCTGAAGGAATGTGAAAATATTCAGCAAGACCTTGTTACCTTTACTAGAGGACCTCAATAGCTGAGACAAGGTTACATTTTATCAACATCAGGTGGAAATCCTGATTATGGCTACTGTTCGTACTGTGCTATCACCAGAAACAAATATTTGGAGATACAAGGCCTTTTGTTGACCTAACACTCTTGAGGGATGCTATGGAATAATTTAGGTGTTTACTTTAGGAGGCTTAATAAAGGTCAAATGAATACTTAGAAAAAAACATACCATATACTGCTTATATGTTCCCTGTTAAGTGATTGGAGAATCTAAGATTTTTACCTAATATAATTCAAGTTGAAAATATCTCTCTATAATATATTATACCTTGTACATATGGTGGAGATATATATCATATATCATACAGATAATACAGAGAGATATATCTGTCTAGGCTCTAATATAACTCCAGGCACTAGCTTTCCTGTGGAAGGCTGCGTTACACATTGTTCCTGGAATAATAATTATCAAGGTTATGATTATTGCAGGTTAGGGTTTGGTGTACATAGTAATTCATACAAAAAAATATCCTTTATCAGTTTGTCCTCATCTTAATGTAATAATATTATTTGCACTATTCTCAGATAACACTTTGCAAGACTAGACTGCTTATGAAGCAATTCCGTTTGTACATTTTTGTTCCTGCCCCCACTTTCATTAGAAAATACTCAGGTAGGAACAAACTGGTTTGTATATCCTATCTTTATCTATCTATATCTATATCTATATCCATATATAGATATGGGTTTTTTCCTGAAAATAAAAAGCAGAAAGGCTTTATAAGAAACATTTAACTTAACATAAAGTTGAAATTCATTGAAATTATTACTAAGGAAAAAGGAATTATAAACTACAGAGGAGTTTCTTATCTTCTTTTCCAGTAGTCCAGTATTTGCTATACTCTCCCAGAATGCTGAAACTACGTATTCTGGGAATGTGTTAAATCAACAAACTACGCAATGTTTTGAGACTTAGACACTGTTTGAAGTATTAAAAAAAACTTCAAATAGTCATTGAGATAGCAGCAAAAAAAAGACAATTACTCTATAACTTTGTGTTTAGGACACGAGGTACTGCTAACTATAGTTTCTGCTGCTCTGAAGATTTGTCTGGTTGTATAAAGCAGAATAGCATCCACAGTTGAGAAACAGAGCAGGAAACCTCAGCTCCATGGCCCTTTGATTAAGATTCTGTTTAGCAAAGAAAGGCCTATGATTTTAAGCCATTTTAGCTTCAGAAGGTAATCAAACAACTTGTGAACATCTGAAAAGAAGGCTAACATGCTGGGTTTTTTTGATTAAGAAGTGTCTCCTCCCTCTGCAAAAATGTAAGCCTGTTCCCACCTTTTGCAGTATATTTTTTCTTTTATCACACCACCACAAGTTTGATTGCATTTAATAAGCAGTTTGGAAATACCTGAAATAATATATTTTAATTCATTTACTATTAATTACTACTCATCCTTGCCCTCCCCCTACCATCACCCTAGCCAAAAGAAACTAACATGCTAAGACTTGATATGTATGGGCATCTCCTAACAAAAAAAATCTATTGATCTACAAGATGACTTTAATATTAATTATCAAACACCTTTTAAAATCCTGTAAAATATATTTATCTCAAATCCTATGGCAAGAGTAAGTGATACAGCAGAGTAATCAGGACAGTTAACAAGACCATGTCCTCTGCTCACACAAAATGTGGAATATGAGCAACTCTTTTATCTCCTACTGTTTGAGAACATAACTTGTTTGTTTTTTGAAAAAAAACACAACACGCTGCTTTCTGGTAACAAAACTATTTTAAAATTTCAGCTTCTATCAAAGTTGAACACTGCAGTTTTTGGAAGAATGACACTAAAGATACGTGAGTTCCACGATGGTCTGAATTTAACCATGGCAGGACCAGGTTTGTGATATTCAGTGAAAGGCACCAAGATCTTTCGTAATGCCACAAGATCCTCCTCAAAAAACACAGCACCAGAGTCCATTCTGCTTGTGGAGCCTTATCCTTTTCCCCAGAGTGACTCTAAACACTTCTGCTGGCCTTTGGCCCTAGTTTTTTTCTAATTATACTTTTTTCTATACCCATTGAAAAATCTAATAAATTTAAAGCAGACAAAACAGAAGATTAGTCTATACTAATACATTCTTGGGGGGGGAGCATAAATGGGACTCATCAGAATTACTTATTTTACTTTTTTAAAGCTGTCACAAACACTGACTGTTCATGAGCTGTTAAAACAAAAAATATTCTGACTTAATCACAGTTCAGATCACAGCTTCATACTGACATGAAAAAGAAGAATCTGTCCAAACCTTATAAGTCCTCACAATCAGGGGACACTATTTTTTGACCAGCTCTAAGAAGCTGCTCCTTCCATTGACCTTTCCCTAGACTCTCAGCCACTTGCCCCTCCTGCCTCCATCTACCATTGATTCCCTCTCAGGCTTCAAAAGTGAGTTGACTCCTGAGTCAGCTGTGCTTCAGATCCACATTCCTAGGTAGTTTATCCATCAAGGTCTTGTCAGGGTGATGAAAACTTTGTGCCTCAGAAATCAGCCAGGATTTCACTACCCCTTCTTATTTCAGTTCTTGTCAATAAACTATTCTGCATCTTCCAAGGAAAAAGAGTTAGTGCAAGATGCTGCCTTGGGCTGACGATTACTGCACAGTTGGGCTCAGACAAGACAGGATAAGAAGTTTCAGAAATTCCCAATACTCATATTATTTTAGAAAATCCCCAAATAATACTTAGCATGTTACATTTAATCATCATCCATACAACCATGTCCACTTTGTATCTTACTGTATTCCCCCTCTTATATTTTTTTCTACATTTATTTGTGTACAGCTGCTTTTAAGTATTCTCTGGCTCTAAACAATTGGTGACCTACCAGGGATTATACATATAAATAGAAACACTGTTGTGAAAACAATAGACTGGAATTCAAATCAAATATTTTCCTCTTCCTACAGCTTTTCAGTCTGTTTGTGTCTTCTTATGTACAGAGTTCATATCAAAAGCAATGGAAATAAACTGGTCTAACCAGATTTGAGGTTTATCTCAATAGATCTGTTCTTTGCTGAGTTTTAAACTGAACTCCTTACACGCAAACTTAGTGACTCATATTTGCATAAAGCAGAGTGTGCTTCTGAAATCTCAGAGGAAATAAAGGCTGTTCCCTACATACTATAACTTTAAATTGTAATTTAGTGATTATGTACTTAGCTCTGGGCTTTTATCCACATCATATATTCATGCTTAAGGAGATTAAACATGATAACTAGTAGTTTGGTCAACCAACACGAGAAATCTATCAATCTAACAGACCACTTTCCTCATCTTCATCCTGTGAAAATGTAGGAGGAACTGTTACCACAGTAGTGTGACTTATATTTTACTTTAATAGTTCCAGCCTCAGTATTATTTTGAAGGGATATCCACCTGCACAGCCAGCATACTTAAACTAAAGCATGGCTTGTTATGACTAAGTGAGCCTCAAAGATAATAACGGAAGCATTTAGGTCCTCTGCTTGAGGCCTCTTGGAAGTCTAAATCCTTTTTATTCCCAGTTCATAATTCCTAAAATTTTCTGAAAATATTACTTATTATTGTCATTGTATTCTCCTAGCCTGGTTTTTGTTCTGAATAAGATCTTCAGCAGGTTTTCTTTTGTTTGTTTTGTTTGGTTTGTTGTTGTTGTTGTTGTGTTCCACAATAAAATGGAATGTGGCATAATCTGCACAAGTTGCTACTATTTGGCTTCCTTTTTTACCCTTATGTAGACCACAATGGAAAAATAATCAAAATACAATTGGTTTAATATTAGTTCTTTATACACTAAAAATCCCCCAAACAAATAAACAAAAATATCATGAAATCATAAGGGAGCAAAAGCTGTACAAAGCCAATTTTTGAACAGTCCCTGGTAAACATATTTGCCATGACTAATCATTTCTTATAGGAATTTAACTGCTGTCTCTCATACAGTGCTGGAGACAGCTGAAGAGTGAGGACTTCTAAAGAAGCACTAGTCTATCAAAAAGCCAGAAAATAGGGAGAGCAAAGCAATTCATTCCTACCAAAGAGCAAAACTCTTTGTTACATTTGGGCAGAGTCACTTCAGAATTATTACATGGAAAATTGATTAATATTTATATTTTACAAAATACTTTGTTACTCTCCTTTTAAAATATAATTTTCCTTCTTACAGGACAGGCAGTTTGTTATTGATGATCAAATCTCAGAAGATAAGGAGACTCATTTCAAATTTTATCCCAAGTTTTGAACATTAAAAATAATTTAACTTGAAGTAAATCCAACTTCCAATTATTCTGTTTTTCTTAATAGGAACAAGGATTGAGAAGACGAGGAAAACAAGTATCTTCAAATTGGCTAGATAAAATAATAGGATTCTTAATTGGAATATTCAAGCTTTTTAATTTGTAATGATCTTCTTACTAGCTTTGGGAACTTGAAAACATCTGATGCAACACACACTGCAAGTCTGTCCCAGGCAGGTGGGGAGGGTCTCCACTCAGAATTACTCTCTGCCCCACTTTACAGCCAGGCAAAGTCACTGCAAAACAAAGAAATGGTTCCAGTTTTACACACACGTCTCCATGCCTCCTCCTTGCTTCCCTGGTTGCTGAAATGCAAAAGTGACCTTCCCCAGTTACTTTCTCACTCATTTATGAATGCTGTCAAAATTATTAGAATAAAATCAAAATATTAATAGAATACTTCTACATTTCCTTCTGTACATATGTAGCTTTAGTCATGTAGAATTGTGAATGTGCTATTTGTAATAAGGCTGCTAACAAAGGCAATCCCTTCATGCTTCGTGACTTCACACAATACTACCGGGCTTTCTTCAGTTTTCCACCCACCAGTACTATCGTTGAATTCCTCAATGAGTACTTGCCCAGTTTTGACAAATTCAAACTCCATCACATTAATTAATAATAATCTATGAATGGGGAATAGGAACCAGTGGATTTTGGTTTCATTAATGTAGACCTTTGTTTAACTTTTAATTTATTTAAAATAAGCATTACAATATAAAAATCTTAATATAGTATTTACATGCTGATTTTTACTTACCAACTATTGTTTGATAAATTCCTTAACAACTGTGACAGCAGAAAACCCAGGAAACAGATACCTTCTCTATGGACTTGATCTACTTTGTGCTACCTCAGTTTCTGCCTCTACCACACACCAAGCAAGCCACCCTGTACATTGTATATTCATAATATGGGTCTCCACAAAACCACAGTCTTCTTTCCCGAATCCTTGCAGCCTAGGATGCACTGTGTTCTCTTTGTTTTCTTGTGAACCCCTTGTCAAGCTCAGAAGCTGCCCAAGATCCTCTCTTCCCCTTGTATTCCAAGGAACTGATCCAGTAACACGCAATTCCTTATATTCTACCAAATCCCCAAGCTATTGATTAATTTAGGAAGAACCTGAGCTTCCTAAGAGCCACAGCATAAACTTTAAAGTCTCTCAAGGCATCGAAGGCACACTTGGTTTGATTCTTAGGACCTAGTTAATCCCAAATCATGCCTAAACCTGATCAGAATCCAGAATATCCACATTCTTCTCCTTCAGTCTCCCACTACCAGGCATTCCTGGGGAACACCTACCGAGTATCAACAGGATCTATGATCTCAGGTGATGTAGTGGCAACCACAACAGTTTTAATAATTAAAGCTAATTGCACCACTTCCCTCTTTATTGCCTACCACAGTTGCTATAATATTAAGAGCTGGCATCCTGGAGGGATGTGCTAGGCTCCGATTCTTGTTTCCAATAGTTGTTTTTTTCCAATGCACATGCAAATGATTGTAAAGTATTGGCTCTGTTCTTGGGACAGCATCAATAATCTTACTCTCTTCTTCTTAGGAAAGTAGCATAACTACTTGGCTCCAGAACCAAGTCTGGACCAGACAAACAGATTTTAGCCTCATCAGTGGGACCCATTACAAACAAAGGGAAGACAGTCCTGACCAAACCAAAAATCTAGTGGTTAAACTATTTCTCTGAAAGGTGGCAGCCACAACCCTTACCTTCACATTCACAAATAAAATTGAAACTGAACTCCTGCTTACAAGAAAGTCCTTTAACGTAACTGAATATTGCATTAGAGGGACAATGTTAAGGAAGATACAAGGGAGATAAAGAGAGGAAGCAGGAGTGAGAGAATTCTTCTTCTAGTATTATAGTACCCTTACAGCTTAGTTTCTCTACTGATACTTTCCTCAACCTGACAGGCTGAAATATTGTAGAAATGGGCAATTTTTTGGGTGTAAAGTTCAGAACTTTAGTGCAGACCTGTGTCTTCTTTACAGCTTTGTTAGGCTTTAGAGATATATTTCTCTCTGTAAGAATCATAGAATAGTTTGGGTTGGAAGCAAATTAAAGGTCTTCTAGTTTCAAACCTCCTGCCATGGGCAGGGACCTTCCACTAGACAAGACTGTCCATTAGCAATACTTTCAGCAATGCATTTACTTTAATCATGTTGTCCACTAGTAAAACTTTCAGCAATGCATTTACTTTGCATGATGGGCAAAGAAGAAATTATTAATTAGCAGTTTACCCTTTATATACTTTGCTGGGAATATTCCTTACCCCTTTTTCTTGACTAATGGTTTGATGAATATAGCTGCTTTGAGTTGGAGGTACCTGTCCAAGTGTTGTAGTTTAACTCTATCAGGCAGCTAAGCACCACACAGCAAACGTGGTACATCAAGGTAGGTTATACTGTCTGAGCCTATGAATTTTATTTTATTTTTTAATATATTAGTTTCCATAAGCAAACACATACGATTTTCTAGTCTTCAGATTGTACATACAAATACTAGAAAGGCTTCAGTCCTACAGATATTCTTTTTTATTAACGAAGAATTGATCTTATGAAAAAATAAGGTCTGTAAGCCAAACAATAATTACACTTGAGTTTTATAACTACCTAAGACTATCTCATCAAATTATTTTGCTTCTTCCTCATCATCTCAGTTCCTGAAGTATAGATAACACAAACAAATAATGCTTGTAGAAAGAATCCTTAGAAAACAAAGAGGTCCAGATCTTAACCGTGATTCTAGTGATAAAACTGAGCAATTAAATTATATGGGAATATGTACCATTTGATTTTCAAAATGAATTTCATGTATTCAGATTTGATCAGTTTGCACTGAGGTATTTTTGCATATATAATTATATATACATATATAATTAATTGTGGAATTAGTGCTCTGCTAATTCAGTATAAAGTATCTCACTAAGTCATATAAAAGGGCTTGATGATGTGAGATTTCCAGTGTCACTTTCTTTGTTTTTACATTTAGGAGCATGTTACTTAAGATATGAAAGCAATGGATCCCTGTCTCCTACTAATGGTCCCAGTGTTTATTCTTTCTGTAACTTTTACAAATGCGGAAAGATAGTTGCCTGGTCTGTTCAGGCATTCTTACCAATAAAAAATGAGAATCCAGAATAAGTCTTCCAATAAAGAAAGTCAACAGTGATATTTGGTTTGGAGATGAAAAATCAAGAATTAGTAGTGGGTAAAGTCAAAGACTACTTAAAGAAAATTTCTTGACTGGCTTGCAATAGACTGCTTACATGTTTCCTAACTCATTGCATTCTCTAGTAATAGGAACATAGAAATCTTGAGGAAATAACTGACATAGACTGGGACAATTAAACCTTATCGCAACTTAGTTTTGAGACTGTTAAGGAAATGTTGTAGTGTTTTGAATGAGATTTATCATTTTCTGTAAAAGTTGGCAGGTGGTTTCACAGATCTTCTAGTGGCAAAGCTGATTTAATAGTTCCCACATGCCCAGAGGTGTTTGTTCCAGTGGATGAAGAATGGCAGAAAGTTACTGTTGTGGTTTTGCGTCCCTGGAGCTGTGGATGGTTTTGTCCAGGTGGATTTTCGGACAAAAACCCAATCAAAACTCTTAGTGACGCCTTTGCTAATTACATATTCAAGAAAAACGGAAGAGAAGGTGGATTGTACAGTTGAAATTAAAAGCAGCAGCCATGTAGAAGAGGCTGCAGCAGGCCCGAGGAGGGCCAGGCCTCCTCCTCCCCAGGCCGGGGCCAGGGGCAGGTGTAGCACTGAAGCCTCCCTCTCTCTTGTAAGAGAGTGAAGGAAAAAAAAACTTTAAAAGACTGACTGTTTAGACGAGAGACTGCTGCAAATGAATTCCAGCAAAGAGATAACAAAGTGTCCAAGGTCGAAGCTGGCAGCCGGAGAGAGAAGAAAGTTTCGAAGGGGGGAGAGCTGCTGCTTCTCTCTTTTGCTCTCTCCCTTCAGCAGGGAAAAGACTGAAAAATAATCCCTGCCACCTGTAAAAGTTTGTTGGGGTGAGGAGACCC
>JAYRBT010000139.1:51176649-51218484 GCA_036023395.1 Myiotriccus ornatus
ATACTATTTTCCCCAAATCCAGTCTCTTTTGTCTGCATAAACCTTCTCTCAACTAATAGTAATTGTGTGTGGGGTGTGTAAGCAACTTGGCCCAGGGCAAAACCACGACAGTTACTGCCTCAGAAATTGTGCCAGTTCACTGCTTATGAGCTGTGCTGTAAACTCAGATTAGTTCTCTAATCCTAAAGTAAAAAAAAAGAAAGTACAACCTTTCTTTCTGAAGTCAGAGAGAGACTCCGAGATAAAACCTACCTGTGGAAAGTTTGTTTCATGGAGGCAGATATAGTTCAGTAATCCTGCTGCATTTTGCCATTACCTATGAGTTGGAAACTGCAGTGATACACTTAACCCAAGAGAAAAGGAGGACTCTTTGTCTCCCTGAAGCTGTCTCCTTTGTGACACTGCTGGCAGTTGACAGAACTGCATCTTCAAAAAAAGAATAAATCAAAATTCAAGAGAAAGAGCAGAGACAGCTCAGGTGAGCAGCAGCAGTGCTGTCTGTAGAACACCAAGAGGAAGCAAGAATTATTTTTATAAGCACAAAGAACCCCGTGTCCTGCTGCTTGACTTCCTCTTCTGTTGAAAGGATAGTTTGTCTCATTCCTCATTACTTTTGTTAATAAACAGATAAGTCTCCCACCAAGTCTTCACGTAAGAAGACATCTGAGATTATGTGTTCTTGGTTATCTACTTGACTGAGAAGAGGTATTTCCAGTTATAAACATTATATTCATTATATTCATTTAGGCTGAGAATTTGATTTGATATACAGGTTAAAACTGAAAAAAAAAAAGAAAATCAGCAATCCCTACTTGTTCTGGTTATGTACTTCAGGTTGTTTAATGTTGTGTTCTGTTTTGTTTTTTTAAATTGGGCTTTAACATTTCATTACTTATTCGTAAGTGTTTCTGATGGCTTACATCATCTATTCTCAGGACTGCTGTACTGGCTTTTCTTCTTGGACACTGCTGATCAGCACTGAGCTAAAGTGTTGCAGAATTTGCTCCCATCAGGACTCACCTTTGAATTGTGAAAACAACTGTAAAATCATAGTATTAATAGATTCTACAAATGGAAATGTAAACAAGTATCTAAACAATTAATAGTGCTCTGTCACTAGACTCTGGAAAAGCCTTTTTCCCTTGTGCCCAAAACCATAAAAGATCAAATGCCCCAAAGCATGTTTACTTTTTGCTTGTGCACATGTTTATCTCAGACGCTGAATCATCATCATATCTTAATATGTGTATGTGTGAAAAAAATATTGTATAAAAGATAGTGGCTACAGTTTGTGCCACGAATAGAGCTGACAGTCAAGAGAGAGGAGAAGGTTATTTCCAGAGCACTTTGTCAAGTGCACAAATGGTACTGACATACTATTTTTGAGTACCTAATTTTCTGCATATTTTCTTTACTAGAAGACTGGGGGATAGCGGGGGGATGAGATGTCAGATGGGGTGGGTGTCCCAAACAAGAAGGTGGCAGTCTGGTATTGGGAATCTACCTGTGGATAGGTGTAGTCAGGGGATGATAAGGGTATTTCTGCACATAATGTTGGTGCCAGGTGAAAAAAACATTCAGGAATGTACCTGCATTTATAATCATTGCAATATTGTTTCTTAAATGAGTGGCATTTTTTTTTTCCCTGCGCTATTTACCATGAGTAAAAGCAAATAAATAAATTATTTAGATTAAAATAACTTACAGCATTTAAACTCTAAGCTATAATTACCTCTGCCTTGATACAAGGATATGGCTTTTGTTTCCTGCTATGTCAGTGGAGAAGTCCAGCTGCAGTTGCTGAAACGAAGTGGGCCAAGGTCTAAGCATGGGAGCTAGTTTACCAGAGTATAAATTTAAGCTGGAGTTCAGCTGTGAAGATTTAAGGAACAAAGCATGAATTTGAAGCATAGTGCATGGGAAGAGGTAACACGGTGAGTGGGCGCTAAGGGACTGTGAATGCAGGGTCACATTTTGCGTCACCAGAAGTGTTTCTGAACACTTGCGTGTCCCGGTGTGAATGTTGCCGTGGCGGCAGCAACTTCCACAGGGCCTGTGGCCCCTCATGGCAGGTCCACTGCCCTGCCCTTACAGTAAGTAGCTCCAGTGCTGCTCTGATAACAAAACGGCCCCGTGCGGGTGTCGGGGAGCTCCGGTGCAGAGCGACTGTCCTCAGCCCTGAGCCCTGCTACGCCCTGGCAGCGAGGAAGGTCCCGGCAGCGTGAGCACGGCCACAGGGGTGGCAGTGACAGAGGAGCCTTGCCTGGCCACAGCTGAAACCCACCGCTGTCAAGGGAGACACCCCCACACCTGCCTGGGTGAGAGGCTCCCCCACGGGCACTCCCCTGAGGGTGGCACAGCACCCCGGCTGCTTTGCAGCAAATGACAAGCGCAAAGCAGGGGTGTCAAGGAGTTACCTCCTTTAGGACACGATGCTCCGCGCCCACCTCGCCCCCTCGCTGCGCCCCTGCGTTGATACTGCCGGGCTGAGGGGGCTGAGCACGGGCCGGGCGCAGGAAATCACGTCTGGGAGCTGCAATATTAAACTGCTCCTGAGGGCGGGGGGTGACCTCGGCATAGTCCCCGCTGGTGTGCGTAAACGAGGCCTGCGCCGCTCCCCAAGGCCGGCTCCAGGCTAACCCGCACACCCGCATCGCCCCCGGCCAGCGCCGCTCCCCCAGCCCCTCCCGCAGGGCGGGCGTTGCGGGGCAGCCCCGCCCGGGCCGGGCCGGCGGCCCCGCGCAGGCGCAGCGCGGGCAGGGCGCGCCCGGCGGCGCTGGGCCGGGCCGGGCGGTGGCGGCGCGGACGGCGCTGCCAACGCGGAGCAGCGCGGGCTCAGCGCCGGGAATGGCTCCGGCAGTGACCGCCGCGGTTCCGCCGACTGCGCCATCGCTGGGCCCCACGGCTGCCTGGCTGGGCGGCAGCTCCGCTCTCGGTGGGTCGCTGCGGCCTCGGTCCTTCTCCGCGGGGGGAAGGTTCGACCCGGGACCCCCTCGCTCCCCGCCGGCAGCCCCTGAGCCCCTCCGCGGGCTGTGAGCTCGCCGGGCAGCGCTGCCGCTCGGGTGCCTCGGCTCACCCCGCTCCTTCTGCCGGGAGCCTCCACGCCCTCACGGCCGGGTCCGGAGCGGGTTAGGCGGGGATCCCCGGCGTTCGGGTGCTGCGCGGCCCGCGGCAGAGCGGCCCGGCGGGGTGCGGTGCCGTCCGCGCTGGCCCCGCGCAGCCCGGCAGGCGGGCAGGGAGGGCGCTGAGCCCCCGCGGGGCAGCGGCTGAGGTTTCTCCCGCCTGTCCGCGGGGCTCTCGGGGCGGGCGCTCCCGTGTCCCGCTCGGGCGGGCTGCGGGTGCCCTCCGCGATCACGGGGCTCTCAGTGTCGGGACAGCCCCGGCCTGAGGATTGAGTACTTGTGGCCACGAGTTGCGGTAAAAAAATAGAAAAAACTCTATGCAAACTCGAGGCTGGCGGCTCCTCCGTAGCTGATTTATTTTGTTCTGGAATTGGATGGCTCTTAAGACAGAAGTGCATTAAATAATTGTTTCTACTTCAGCCCCTTCTTGAGGTGAAACTTGACTTAGCCTTTGGGTTTTGGAAGTTAAGTTGACTGTCACCCTTGAGAACTCTAAAGAGCTCTTGCACACATACGATCACCAGTAGTTAGCTCAGAATTACATTTACAATTTTTTTTGTTTATCTCTAACCCCAACTGTTACTAATAACTGTACTAATAATGTCAAAGCGGGACTGAATTTGTTGCTTGTGTAGTCTGAAGTGCTATTTTGTCCATCGTCTGTGCTTCTCAAACAACTTATGTTAAAATTTGATGCTCATTTTTAGCTGGTGGGTAAGAGTGTACCAGCTTGTTTGAGAGTAAACATTAAACTTAGTGGAAATAGTTAAGATGGCCATATCTACTAGCAAAAAAATTGATAATAACTTTTTCTGTGCTTTTTGTGCATCTATATATTACTTTGTGCAGGCCTGTTTGGACAGAAAGGTTTGAGATATCTACCACCTCCTGTTTGTTTTCTGAAAGCAAGAGGAATAGAAGGCTTGTCATCCAGTCCATCCTTCTCTTTGGAGAGTGGAAAGAAATAAGTACCACTAGGCATCTTGAATTTTAGATGTGTTGACTGGTAGTTAGTGCTACCTGATGCCCTAATTCTTATTTGGTTGTCAGGTTTTGTGTGCAGGGGTAAGAGCAGGAGAGGAGTTGTGGATTTTTCTTCTCTTCTTGATCATTACTATCTTTTTTTTTTTTTTAAAGCAGATAAAAAAAAATTGTCCTTTGATGATTGTTACTTCAGCATATTACTGCATGTTTCTGCATACTGAGATTATACAGTTTGCCTACTACTGGCATTTTGAAGAGAGTGCAAACAGCTGTTTTAGTAAACCAAAGGATGTGTATTCACAGGCTTATACTGACTTCCTACAAGTGTTTATACTCAGGATTGCTGAGGAGTGTTAGTGTGCGGTGTGCCTTTGTAGGATTTAATAGTGGTAGCCGCAATTTAGTCTGGTATATCTAGATGAATAGGATTGAACTCCTACAGGCCAAAAGTTGGCAAGTCTAGCAAGAAATGTGAAAGCTGTGAAAGAATTTTGTTCTTCCTCTGAGCTTGACAAGTGGCTTGCTGTCAATGTGTCTGCTGTATCACAGTGTATCTCTTCACATAAGAGATATACTGGTTTTGGTTAAAATCGATTTTTGACTCCTGTAAACTAGCGAGGGTTGTTAGCTTGCTTAAATGCATTGATAGAATGTGCTTGGTAGCACTGATTTAATGCTGCTCACTAGATGCTGATTGCACTTGTAAATTTATCTGTGATATGCGATAGTTTTAGATATCTGATGTGTCCAGGAAGGATTGTATTTCATTTTTTAACAGCCAAACTGGTGAAGTGTGCTTTATTAAATGCACAAGATAGTTGTTTGCAGTGTGTGTTTTATTTGAAAACTGAAATTTGAGGAAAAGTTTTCCAACAGAAATAGAAATGCAAAGCATCAATTCTCTGTGTTTTTGCAGTAGGAGCTATGTACTGCTCAATAGTGACCAAAGCAATCACATGATATTCACTACAGTTCTAGCACTGGTAAATAGCGAACGTGAGCTTTTAGTTTCTGTATATGTTTCTGCAGCATTATCAACCTCATATTATGCCTCACAAAGAATTTCTGTTACTTCCCTTAATATTTCACTTTTTCCCTTTCTGAACAGGACAGAACTTCTCTAGGTACTCTTAATTTATTTATTTTTTTCTCATTGAATTCTGAATAATATCAAATGCCTTCATGGTGTGATTGTTTGGACTGACCGGGTCACTGACAAGATGATTTATTAGGTTTGGTCTTCCCTTTTGGTTCCTAACAAGCTCTATGTGGCAGTGTGGAAATTGCAATGCTTTAAAATAGTTGACAGTTATGTGCATTATACAGTAATGCTTTTAGCTGTAGTTTGTTTGCTGTGAAGAGAAGCTGTCCTTTCGTAGCAGGTATCTCCTCTCTGTCCAGGGTTTCAGGGAAGACAGCCTCAAACTTTTTGCAGACAACTTATTGGAAGTGTTGACAGGGTGTGTAGTTCAGAAAAAATTGGGATTAGTAAAGAACTTGCCAAGGGGGAGACTTACCTTTCAGAGTAGAAAGCTCTCTTTCCAGACCTGCTGCAAAATTTGCCCTCAGTCAAAATTAATGCAATGACTTCAGTGAGCCGAAGACTGTCTCTAATGTAAGGATTCGTGCAAACTCCAGCCTGAGGTGCTATAAAAAACTTGCTGGCTTGTGGTTGTGAGCACAGTGTTGGGTAGGAAGGATGCTGCAGGTGCGTCCTCCCTGAGGCTTGCTGCATGTGCCTTACTGTCAGTGTTCACAAAGTAGGTGCAGTTGGTATGTGCTCTAAAGAAACGTGGTTGATCCTTCTGCCCATTTTCTTGAGATACTGCTTTTGACAAATCTAATGGAGGTTTTGAAGTCTGTTCTTAACAGCAGTTCTTAATCAACCTTGCTTAACCTCTAAGGCAGTTGGCAGTGCTGTTACTAGTTGTCAGTATGTTCTTTCATCATGTGGCTTCCTTTTTGTCACCATGTTTCCTGCTTATTTCACTTACGGTTGTAGATTCTGATTACTATAAGGAAGCTAGAAGTTGAGCGGAATTCACAAACTTGTTGAATGTTCTTCTCTGATGATAGGTGGTTTTCCTTTGTTACTCAGTTTATGCATATTCCCTGAAGTACAATTTCCTTGAACAATAGACAAAGCAAGTGGTAGGCAATAGGTTTTCTTCACTTAAGAGTTTTTTCTTCTAGAAAATAAGTGGGTTTTTAACCTGTTCTTTACTGACTTTTCTAGTTTGTCTGCTCTCTTCTGTAGCTACCACCTTACTAGTAAGGCAGAGAAGCCCAAATGTTTCCTAAATACTTTTCTGTGTGCGTGCTTTGGGCAGTGATATATTTTGACTTGTGATTGAAATTCCTTGTTATTTCATCTGCTTAGTTTTGCAAAAGCAGTTTGACTGTAGTAGTCACAACAGATAAATACTATTTAAATCAGATAACTTGTAAAAAGTGTATTTAATTTGAAGTTGCATCAAACTGTTCTTACTCAGTTTACTATTGATAAAATAACTAAAAACCTGTATTAAAGAAATACATAATTACCATCAGGGTAAATGAATTGGCTAGATGATTTCACTGCTAAGCACTTGAATTAAGAATCTAAAAAATGAAATTTGACTTTGATAGTAGAAACTTGTACTGCAGCTCTAGTAGGATGGTTTATTGTATTTCTGAATAAGTTGAATGTAGTGAATGAAAGTCTTTATCTCATTTAGAACTTTCTTCTTTTAAGAAAATATCCATCCCTCTTAAAATGCTAATAGATATAAACTGGTATTTAACTAATTTCACTGAAACTCAAGTTTTTAAAAAATAAAGTTTTCTTAAATTCCTGAGAGTGAGGTATTTAGTGTGTATTTAGGAAATTGAGCAAATAAACACAGGATTTTTATTCTTCTGCCTTAACTTAAAAGTATGTAACTTAAAATGAAAAAGTTTTATTTTAAATGATGCTTAAAATGAATGCTGTAAATCAAAAAACACATCCAGACTGAGCATCCTGATCTAGTGAAGCTGTCCCAGCTAATGGCAGAGGAGCTGGGACTACATAGTCCTTAAGGTCTTTTACAGTCCAAACCATTCTATGATCCATCCACCTTAGATGTCTGGCCTGCGGTAGGAAGTCTCACTAGAGTTAAATGGAGTTCAGAATATACTTCCTTTAGAGCTAGGAGAGGATGAAGTGCTAGGTATGATCATCAGGTGCCTTCTCCTTGCGGGGGAGCTGGGCTCACAGGCTGCCTGACCATTCCTCCCTATGGCCTTGCCAGCTTCATCAGTGCTGTGATGATGCCCTTTTCACAGTGTGTGGGTTCGCATGGGGAATTGAACCACAGGTGATCCAAGTGTGGCAGAAAGAAAAAGAAAAAAAAATCACCCATGGAAGCCATTTCCTGCCTAATTATTTTGAACCTTAAGTGATTGCTCTTTTCCTGCAGATGTGAGGACTGGCATGTTAACGGTGAGGAGGGAGAGAAATGCATAAACTGATGTTGCTACCGAGGGATGTTTTCCAGCTATGCTTAGCTATTTGAGCAGATTGTGTGCCATATCTGAATATTTCATTTGTCTTGTACTTAAATAGGTTGTACATTATCAAATTCAATTTCTTTAAATATCAATTAACATTAAGACCAGCAATAGTTTCTGTACACTGTGAGATTGATAGCTGTGTTTCATTTTCATGCCTGAGATCAGGGAATATGATCCTTTAACTCCTTGAACTTTACGGAGAGGAAAATAGTGAATAAATATGTACTTATTTTTAGCAGGTAGATTGCTAGAAAAATCAAATTCATAAAATGTAAATAAAGCTCTTTAAAAGGCGTGCCATAAGAGATAAGTGGCATGGACATAATGAGCAAAATCTATAGTAACCAAATAGGATTCTTTATCAGTGGAGCAGAGAGAAGATTACGAAAACAAGTGGGATGTGCTTGAAGTAATCGGCTGGATGTAGATTATGCTGAGGTTTACTATAGGAGAGTTAGAAAAATAGAGTGCGTTATTTTAATGCGTTGTATATTGCTTATAAGATCTAAACAGTTTTGATCTTTGTTATTAAAAGGAATTAATTTTCAAGAATCTGAGTAGGTCTTGAAGCAAGATAAGATTAAGATTAAATATTTCTAGAAATCTCTCGTGTTTTTTGAAAAGTTTGAGAATTATCTATATTAATAAATACGCAAAGCTTTGGGATAACTGTGGGTCATATTGGAGAGGTCCAAGTGATTGTGCCAAGTATGAAGTCGTTTGAAGTACATGCACTTAAAACCAAGGGAAGAATGATTCTACAACTCAGTGCAAGCAGAGTCTGAGATTGTGGTAGTAGATACTAAAGGAGGGGTTGTTCTGATCCTCCATTGGGACTGAAAAAAGACAATAGGTGTGGAGACTGAGCTATTACCTTTGCAGGATCTTTAGCCATGCTTGGCAGGTAAATTGTCTAGGTTAATCCCACTTTTTGACAGCAGGATGAAGTGGAATGACCTCTCTAAGGTGCTTCCAGCTCTCTTTCTGTGATCTCATAAAACCTTGAGGGGGAAGGGTTTTTTACATAGTATTACTTTTGCTTACATGGTCTGCTCTAGCTTCATTCTTATCCCAGCCTTGAAGACATTGTAGTCTTGGCATATTTTTGTGGTCAAACAATATTTTACTAATATGGAGGAAATATTGTATTTAACTAGGATGTTAATAATATATCTAGGCCATATAAAAATTACAATTTAATGAAGGATGAAATATCTTTTCATTAATATGCTAACTTTCTCTTCCTAGGTTCTGTTTCCTAAAGGCGCTGTAAAATTTTCTTGAGCAGGAGCTAAAGTAGAAGAATGCTACCTTTGTGTCCAAGTAACACTGATTAGAACCAGTGTAAAAGTCTTGTCTAAGGCTGACTGTCTTATTCTTTACCTCGAAAGTAAAATATAAAGTAAGGACAGGCAATATTCAACTTCAGTACCTAGCATATATTAATTTTTAAGCCACAAGAGCGCATGGCATCTGAATTAGTAGCGTGAGTGCAATTCATGACTTACATTTTTAAGCATCACTTTAAATTTGCTGAATATTGCTCTTAAATATTTTCATTTAGATTACATCTTCAAGTAATTTTGATATGTAGACTGGTATACAATGTCATCATGGCTAGGCTTTGCGAACGAAGATTTGAGGGTATACAATGACTGGTGTATAAAAATGCCAGGAGAGCAAAACATTGAAGTAAATGAATTCCTTTATGAATTGACTTGAGTCAAGGAAGAATGCTGTGGCTTGAACTTGTCATTAAAACTATTGAGGAGCAATGGTGAATTGTGAATATGAGGTAGTCTGATAATAAGCATAATGTGCCTCTGGGGAAGGAGAACAGGGATCATAAAATGAATGATGTAGCTATGACTTGGGATATAAAATATATTGCTCATTGAGGTAGGCAGGGCTTGGCTTTGCATTATGTCGTAACTGCTGAGGTTTTTTAGGGCAGGCTGTGTATGGTGTTTGATAATGAAAGCCTTGCTCTCCTTATAAGCACCAAATACTTGGTGCACCAAATATTTGATCCATCTAGTTGATTTCTTCTAGGAGATTTTGGTTTGTTTTTGGTGAATTTTTACATCTCTGAACAAAAAATGAATGGCATCAAGCGGTTTATGGACTTTGTGTAAATGATGCATTTTTATGGAACTGTTATTGATTTAATGTTTTACTAGTAACAAGCAAAATACCTTGTAAAGTTGTTTGCTTTTGTTGATTTTTAATGGGAGAGTTGGATTTTAAGGTATCTAGAGGCAACCAAAGAACAGGCATATAGGCTTATGTATATAAACTGGTATGTTGAAGTATCCATGTTAATTTAATGTGTTTTTAAATGAAAAAAAAAATTAAGTATGTTTTCCTGCCTAGTTCAAAAACTCTGTAAATCTTAACCGAGTTAGTTGACTACTCTGTGCTACAGAATATTTGGTTGGTAAATTATGAGTTTTCCAACATTCTTTGGTCAGGAAAAAAAGTGTCAGCATAGGCACAGTTCTCCTTTTAACTTATATAGCTTGCACTTGTTTTTTGAGGATTTATCTAGATTGTCATCACTTGTTAACTGCAGATGAGACTGTAGCTGATGTGGTTTTCTTATTGGTGTTTCATGTGTCTAAGAGCAGTAGTACTAAATCATAAAACAGATTATGTAGGAAGAAAAAGAAATAGAAAACAAAGAAACTCAAACCATGGTTCTTAACATGCAAGCATTTACATGTGTTATATATTAGGTAGGCTGGGAATCTCTAACTGAGTGGCTTCTGATGGTTTGCTCTTCCAGAGGGTGGTGATGGTGTTAATTTGTATGTGTGTTTTCAGTGGCTGTGTCAAGCTGATAGGGTTTCAGGTTGATGATTTAAAAATAATTATGTAGAACATTATACTTTAGTATTTTTTTAATAGAATCCTGGAATGCTAAGGGTTGGAGGGACCTTAAAGATCATCTAGTCCCAACCCCTCCTGCCATGATTTTTAAAATTTATTTGTGTAAAATGACCATAAAAGTGGGCAAATGCTGGAACAGGTTGCCCAGAAATGTGGACTGTTCATCATTCAGATGGAGCTTACCTGAGCAACCTGATCTAATTAGTGTTCCTTTGAGCAGCTTTTGGAGTGGTGAGCTGCAGAGGTCCCTTCTAATGTAAATATTCTATACTTTTAGTAGTTCAAAAATCCTATTTTATAATGTGGAATATATATCTGTGAAATTCAGAGCTTAATTGAAACAAAAATGCTTAATTGTGAATATACAGTTAGTGTGTGACTGTGCTGTAACTTAAGTTCTTTGCACACAAAAATAATTCACTTTCACATCCTGTTTCGAGTTTAAATATAAAATGTTTTCCAAATCTCAGACAAGCAAAGAATTAGCTCACCTTATGCTGTTGAGTAGAGGGTAAATGTTCTTTTTCTTAGGAAATCCCATTGTCAAGAAAAAAAATTAGGGTTATTTCTCTCACACCTGATTCTTTTTCTTTGCACAGGTCAATACTAAATCCTGTATTTACTCACATATTAGGGAAGGATCCACATTTTGTCCCCTATTTTTTATGAACTTAGGACTGGAGGAATGGTATGGCATTTTCCTTGATGATGTGAACAAGGAATAATGGTGTTATTCTTCTGTGAAATATGCAAGTCCTCTATTTAAGATGACAAGCCTGTCAGGCTAGAATATTGTTGGTTCTTCACTGTTACATTGAAGAAATACCATGCAATTGTTTAAGAGGGACTATCTGCTGCTGCAGGTGTAAGTTCTCAGCCAGTAGAGTGTGTTGTCCACGTCATCACAAAAGGTACATTGCATTGACACTGTGGGGATTTGGATGTGCTTGTAATTTTCTAAATGCTTTCAAGTGGTTTACAGTCTATAGCAATAACTGTGTGTATTTGTTTACATAGATGGAGAGACTCCCCAGGTTTTGTCAATCCATGACTTACAGACAACTACTTTGGCAACTAAAACTGATGGCAATGATGGCAAGACTGAACACCTAGAGTATATTGCCTTTGCTTTGGTTCCTGTTTTCTTCATCATGGGTCTTTTGGGGATCCTTATCTGCCATGTCCTTAAGAAAAAAGGTTATCGCTGTACAACGGAGGCTGAAGAAGTAGAAGAAGAAAAACTTGATGAAAAAATAGGTAATCAAGTCTAATAAACAAGTTCCTATTTCTGTACATTGCAACTGCTATGAAATAATTTATTGTGAGACTTCTGTCATTTCTCTGTCTATATTTGACATCAAAGCAATATTAAGAAAAATATTACTGCATGTCAGTTGGGTTTTTGGCCAATCAAAACTAGCAGTGTTCCAGTTTCCCATTCAAGTTCTCTAACATCAGGTTTACAGAGGGATCAAATTGTCGGTATATTTGTTTGCAGCTCCAGAGTGCAGTTGGAGTCACCAGAGAACTTGTTTTGCATTCTACATCTGTTTACAACAAAGTATTAGTTTACATAGTTCTATGTGAGGAGTAGCAAAAGGCTGCCATTTAAAGCCTAAAATCTTAGTTTTATGTTTAGCAGTCTTAATTTGTACCTGTTGTGCTGTCATGGTCATCTCCCCTTCTCCTTATAAAATCAAGCCCTTGGACTGAATGCCTGCATTCTGTTTTATGGAATGTCTGCTTCTTTTCATTGTTCTTAAAGATACCTTTATTTTTGTCCTAATGTCTGTTTGTGCCTTCATTTTTATGGTTCCTTATTCCCATCTGTTCTTACTTGGGGAAAATGAAAGGGCATTATCACTTGGGAAGGGATATAATAACTCAGTATAGCATTTGGTTAAGTAAAAACAAGAGCTAGGTCACATGTAAATACTTGGGGCCTCTTCCTTTCTCTCAATTAATTTCTTTCAGTAGGTTCATAATGAATGTAAATTACAGTGGCGCTGTGGTAAGGGTAGAGCCATGTGGTGCAGTAATGATGTGTTGGTGTGTTCTTAAGCATTTACTGCTTGGGGCATGTGAGGAGTGAGTGGAACTGTCTGGTCTGTCAGTTCACCTGAGTGTTCAAAAGCAAGGGGATCGGTAGGGTAGTGAAAGGGGGACATCATCTACATCTCAGTTTTGGGAAGTAGCTATTTTTAAGTTACATTGCAGAGTTGCAGGTGTTAAGATGAAGCACGGGTACTGAGATTTACTCATTTACTATGCAGCAAAAAATTTAGGGTCTTGTCTGTCAAACTTGCCTCAATCCTATTTATTTTTTTAATAAAGCTTTATAACAATTATTAGGGAAGGACAGAGTTGTGCCTCTTGACTGTTCTAGTTGTCACATTGACCTTTCTCAGCCTTCGGAAGTTATTCTGGGGAAGCTTTCGGTACTGTTAATGGGTACTTTCTATTCCAGCAGTTTTCAGATTTTTTTCATTAAAGTAATCAATTGTTATGTCCTTTTAGATGTGGTGAAAAACTTAAATTGAATCCTTGTCATAGTAGAAGCCATTAATAGCTATTTTAGAATAGTGACTTGAGACAGTTAAGTGATCTGTTTTGTTTTTTCTCCTTAATGTTACAATTAGAAATACTGCTCTCTTGTTTGTCTTCTGCTTCGTGGCTAGAGAAGGAATTTTGATATATGCTTGTGAAAATACTGTGTTTATTTAATTCTTAGCTGAATTTGTTAGAGCTGATGTACAGATCATAAACTTGTGTTCATATTTTTTCTGAGTAATGACTGAAAAGTCTTACTAACCCTTTCCTCCATAGTGACAATAAATCTTGTCTTTTTGTTTTTTAATGTAGTTTCTTCTGGTGTGTTTGGTTTTGTTGTGGCTTCTTTAAAATTTTGTTTTAAAATAATTCAGTTTCTGATTCAGAAGACCAAGATACTGACAACATATTTATTTCTTTGCACAGAGATGAATGAAACTATACATGAGAATAGTGACACTGTGGGACAAATAGTTAACTACATCATGAAAAATGAAGGTATAGTATTGTGGCATTGCAGTTATCAGCCTTTGTGATAGTGTTCTGTAACAAATACGTGTTTTTCAGATAATCTGAAGTATGTGTTTTCATTTAATAACGGATTTTTTCATGCTTAGCTCTTTGAAATTGCCTTCACAAGGCAAAACTTCAAGCAGAATAGGGAAGTTTTTCGCTTACTTGAAAATTATATTGTATGGAAGATAAAGTCATGCGTTCCCTCATACTTTATTGAGGGATGGATTTTTTTTTTTTTCTTCAGCCTTTTGCTTTGTGAAGTAAAAGCTCAAGGTTGCTTTCTTAGTGGCAGTGTTTAAAGCCTGTGGAAACTTTTATGTTTTGACTATATTAAACTTTTTGTCTTGAAGGGATTTTTGCAGCTCTTGTCTGATGAAATGTTTGTGCATAACTGAGACAGTAGGGTATGCCAGCACTAATGATCAATTTTGAACATGGTATCTTCATGTGTTGCGTGTGCAAAGTAAAGGAAAAAGAGGAAGATATGACTGAAGAAATAAAATCACAGTTAAGCACCCCGTGGAATACTTTGTTAGTTCAGAATGTATTTGCCCAATAGAAGAAACTTTAGGAGACTGGATGTTCTTATAGTACAAGAACCTTTAGCCTTTTAATTCTGTATAAATCAGAGTTCTAAGCATTGAACTGGCTTTGAGTTAGTTCTGAATGAAGACTAGTCCTCTGGAAAAGTAGTATTTTTGGGTTTGTGTCTGGGGTTTTGGGGGTTTTGTTGTTTGTGGGTTTTTTGTTGGTTTGTTTTTTAAAATTTTTTAATTTTTTTAATTTTTGGGGTTTTTTTTTTTTGGTTTCTTTTTGTTTGTTTTTTAACTGTTAGAGTTTTGAGCTTGTGTATTTTTCCTTGAGGTTGGGTTTAGGTAATTTGTGTGTGTTTGAGAATATGTGAGCAATTGATAGTGCTTGGGTGATAATTAATTTGCATTTTGTAGGGCTCACTTAAATTGGTGTTCTTAATCTGAAGTTGCTTTAAACATGTGAGGTGATTCAGAGATCTTGTTTGAGACTTCTGTGCAGATGGCTACGTTATATGGCTTGTATTGGGGTGGAGCTTTGAACTGTAATTTTAGTAGTTTATGCTAAGAAATTCCCATAGAATTAACATTTTTTTTCTGTAATTGTCTCATGCCTTTTTGGAGATGTACACAATGCAGTCATCTTTCTTTCAGATGAAATTTCTTTGAGGAACTTTAATCTTGCTTTATGTTTTTCCTAAAGTTAGAGCTGTTCACTTTTGAACAAGAGTTCTGTTTATTCTCATTACAGCAAATGCTGATGTGTTAAAGGCCATGGTAGCAGATAGCAGTGTCTTTGAACCTGAAAGGTAATTACTTGTCATTTTAATGCATGTTTCCAGAGGCAACTAAAAACATACTCTTTCAAAGGATTTTGTTTCGCAAACACTTTTAGGACTACGTAGCTTGCTTGAGCTACCAGCTAAGAGGATAGTACTTAGATTTTCTGTGGTGTCTGACTCCCTAAATTTTAATATATGCCCTGGATTGGTGACTGGCTCTTCTGGGTATCTGTTCTAGGTGTGTGATATGGTTTTACTTCTTTTTGGGCTAAAGATTACTGGTTTGCTTCAGAGTGAAGTTACTTAGAAGGTGGCTTAGTCCAAAGTTACTCTGACTTGAAAGAACAGAGGCAGCACTTATTTAATTTTTATGGGTGTTAACTTAAAATAGACAACTCATTCTATGTCTCCTGGTTTACTTTTTCCTTTGTAATTGTGGGAAAATACATTGGCTGACCTGTCTCTTACATATTTGCACTGACTCCTGTTTAAGTAATTATGTAGAGAAAGTAGTTCAGCCTTACGGATGCATCATGTGTGTAAAAGTATTTGTACACACATCTTATATGTAAAAGTACTTGTATCTGTACATAAGTACCTTTAACTATGTCTACTGCTACTTTAAATGCTCTTCATTTGTAATCCTGTGTTCATATTCAAGGCAGAGAAGATGGAAGTTCAAGTATATTGTGTCACCTATAAAAGAAGTGGGAGTATATAATTTTAGCAAAACAAAGTTGAGTATGCAATCATTAATCACCTGTTCTAATGGTGAGAGTCTTGGTTACTGAAGAAAAAAAAATTGAACTTATAAAAGGATTTCTTCTCAAGTACAGGAATTATTTTTAAGCTTCTACTGTGCACTAGAAATATTTATTTGAATTTTTTGCATAGGCATGTTTGTTATTTGGGAGTTTTAGACTATAGTTTCAGTGGTGAACTAAAATATGAAAAGTAAGCGGGAGGGAAAAATTGTTTGCTTTTGGAGAATTTGACAGATACTCATAAAGCTTTTGTAATCAAGTGCAAATCCACTGTGTATCTAAGTTCAGTGCACTATAAAATACTTCCTAATTATAGAATAATAATGGCTGAGTAAAATCTCCACTTCTGCTGCTTGAAGGCATTAGTTCGTGTCTTTGCTTCAGATGCTGAACAGATTTTATTTTTCTTAATAGCATTTTCTTATTTATTTGAAGACCATTAAATGTCTGCTGACAATATTTTTATTTGGAAAATAAGCATCCAAGTAACTCCAGTCTTCTACAGCATGTTTTACTTCTTTAATTTGTTCTTTCTCTTCTCTTTTGGAGTCTCTTCAGTTTGTTAGTATTTTTATTGAAATAACATTTCTAAACCTGCATGGTAGGATCAGCTGTGTCATGATTAATGCTGAGTAATATAACTTTAGGTTCACAGGTTATACTCCTGTTATTTCCATTGTGAAGTTTGTCCTTCTTAAGAACATTTTCATGATTCATGTTCAGCTCAGGATTATCTTTTAATGAAGAGTAATCATCTGTCCAGTTGCTTTTTAATCTGGGTTTGTGTAAAGGTTTTCTGCTAAAACACTGAAAATTGTGTTGTCCTTTCTGCAGTACATCCAGTATTTTTAGTAAGATTTGTGTACATGTGAGTGCCTTTCACACTCTCCTCTGACCATCCTAATTTCCTGTCTTGTCCTCTGCAGTTACTATGGGTGATCCAAAGTCTGTGGGTACTTTAGCTGTTCTTCTATTCTCTTACCCAGTGAACTATTTAAAACACTGCATATCATCAGGACCAGAATAACCACACTCTGTATGTCTTTGCAGTTTCGTGGTAACTGATACTTACCTTACTGTATGTCTTTTGAGTTTGGTTTGGTTTTTTTTTTTTTTTTTAATGAGCTGTGCGACCTTACTCTACATACAGTTACTTCACCTTTTGTGAGCTCTGGTTTGCTTTAGGAGAATGTGTTGCAAGACAGCGTCAAAATTGATGCTGAAGTTCAAAAAAGTACATCTGTTTTCAATCTGTGCGGTTTTTCAGTTTTAGAAGAAAATTATATTGATTTGATTAGATATTCTCAAAGGACTTTTGGTGGTTGTACTGTTTTTTCTTTCTCTCTAGGTACTCAAATTTTATTTTTTTCCCCTGAAACTAAATGATTAATTTCTTTTTGTCATAGACATTTTAGTTTTGCCTTGTTTCAGTGTTATGGAACTGTGCTCTTCTTCTGGGAGTTCTTTGAGATACAATTCTGAAATACTTTCTGTAGTTCCCCAGGAGTGAATGTAATGAGCTTAGTGGATGTCTTCATCAGTATAAGTTCATGTAACTTGATTTCTTCTATTTTAACCTGATTTTTTTTTCCTCTTCATTTTCTTGTCTTGTGTGTTAGTTACCTTAATTACATGACTGTAGATGAATTCATTTCTGGAAGTGATTTTGACTGCAAAGATATTGTACCGGGGGAATCTTAAACCAGACATTCTCACAAATAAATGATCCCTGAAGAAACTAGCTATTCACTAAACATAACTGAAGGTTATTTTTCTTTTCATTTTTAAGAAATAGGATTTTATAGTAAACATTATAACATTATATTTCCTTTATACATTTTCTTACAGCCCTTTATCTCCTACCTCTCCTGAGAGTCCTGTGAGTCCAGGGACTCCTTTGTCACCTGGTGCTGTTCCATTCAAGCACAATTGCAAAGCCCATCACTTCCATACTGTCGGAGGAGTGGTGGAAAAGGATGTTTGTACTCGTTGTAGTCACAAACGATGGCACCTTATAAAGCCAGCTCACAAATCTAAAGAGAACAGAAGAAGTCGTATTGGAGAAGTTACAGTCCTTTCTGTGGGAAGGTAAGCCTTAGGTCATTTTGTTGTATACTTTTCTTAGGAATGCTACAGTGGCCAGTGTTGGATCAGATATCCATTGATTCAACTCTGCTTATAGCATCAGTGATTTTTTTTTTCCCCATACCCATGTTAGACTGAAATTATTTCTGGAATAATTAGTAAAATATTTCTGGAATAATTAATTAAAACATTATTTTTTTGTTAAGAAATGTGTAAAAAGATGGAGATTTACTGTGGGTATAAATCTAGTGCTATTGCTCGATTGATACAGGCTAAAAGGAAACAAGGATTGCACACATAATAAATTCCTCTGTTTCTGAATTTGGTATTTCTCAAGTAAGTATGAGCTATAGAAGCCACTTCATTTTCCTTGTTATTTTTAATTTCTAACTTATGTTGTAGTTCTCTTTGAAAATTACTGTTCTAAGAAGTAGTATGCAGTCTGTGGTTTCTGCTTTAAAACAAAATTTCCTGAGAGAGTGTGATTCAGCAGTAGTGAGTACTAGAAAGACATGTAGGTAATAGGAAGGAAGATTGCTCTGAAGTAAAGCAGGGTCTATGTGGGCGTCTGCTCTGATGTCTAGTTTTTCAGACCTGGAAATTTGTTCCTTCCCATATACCCGATCTCGAGGATGATCTCACTAATCTCTGGGGAAATAAACTCAATCTTTCTTTTGTTTCCTTAAGATTCCGAGTCACAAAAGTGGAGCACAAATCAAATTCCAAAGAACGGAAGAGCCTGATGTCTGTTACTGGCGTGGAGAGCGTAAATGGTGATATGCCTGCCACGCCTGCAAAACAAGAAGTGAGCGAAGCACCTGCCACGCCTGCGAAACAGGAAATGCAGGAGAGGAGAAGCTCAGAGTAAACTGCAGGTATCAAACATTTGGAACTGTATTGAAAGCATTCTGTTATGAAATATGTGAAGGAATCAGTAAAGTTGAGAATGTATCAGTTCCATGTGAAAACTCATCTTTCAATTTCAAAACTCTCTACACAAGTCTGAAAAATTTATATTTGATCACTCAGGTAATGATTACTTGGTAAGAGCTTATTTACCCACCAGATTCTTACCTAATTGGTTTTTTTTTTCAGATTTTTTAATTAGAGTAGATGTTGAAATAAAAACTTCTTTGCGGAGGCGACATCACTAGTGCACAAAATAAAACATTTGCATATTAATGTTTGGCAATAAACAGTGGCTCAGATTTAGTAGCAATGTGCTTATTACTTGAACAAGTGCTATTGACAGTTGTATCACTGGAATAACTACAGCGCTTCTTCTATGCTTGCTGCTTTGTACCATATGCTTATTTGGGATGATTGCTTACTGGATACTTCTCTGATAGATCAGTGGAGCTTTGACTAATACCAGTGGAGACACATGAAACTGCCTGTATCACAGGGATCTAACTAAGCCAGGTGGTTGGGGTTTTCTTGTGAGTCATTAAACTTCAGTCAATTGCTTGAGGTGCTCTATTAAGCATGTCAAAAACACGTCTGGCATGGTTTTGGAATGCAACACTGACTGTGTTGGTTTTTTTACCTGTTAAGAATGTTGGGGAAAAAAAACCCTGTAAGTTAATATGGTTTGCTTTTAATTGAGGACACACTGATTGATAATATGAAGGGGAAAGGTGATTTTACACAAATGTCATTCAAAATTCAGACTTGACCCTTAAGGAAGAAAGGTTCTGGAGTGGTGTAATAAAGTACTGGACTTGAAGAAAGTGAACAAAGTACACAGTTTCTGTATGCTGAGAGAAAGGATAAAATTATATTGTGTCAGCTCAGTCCCGTTTCAAACTCTTGGTAACTTCAAACAGGAGAGGGAAATGCACAAGAGGAAATTGGGGCTGTTTACAAATGCAACAAGACTCAATCTTGAGATTAAAGTAGAGAGCTGATATGCAATGGGGATACTTCCTTCCAACGTTTGCTGGCAGGACAGGTCTGACTGTTAAACTAATCAGAGTATATTTGTCTGACCGCTGTGTCATATCACTAAATTCTACCAGGTTTTTTTGAAAGAGGAGGATATGTGGTATGCTTCCCAATATTTAAAAGTTGTGGAGGGTAACGAAATAAATTGTTTTATTTGCTCATTGGCTAAGAAGGTAATAAGAGGCCAAATTGCAAGGAGGCAAGAGTTCAAGTTTCAAAATGTAAGAAGTTGGAATAAGTTTTTGCATCTTTATTGCTGGACATTTGTAAGATCAGACTGGACAAATGCTTTTCAATGCCAGTGTTTTGATTTTTGTTCTGTAACAAATTTTGACAAGCCATAGCTGCCTAGTGGCTGCTGTTCCATTGTTGCTGTGTAATCTGTGAGGAATCTACACATGTCAGTAAAAGGCAAACTTTGCTCTTACTTTCTGATTCAGAATTATGTCCTTGTGCTCAGGTTTTTTTTTTTTAAAGTTGGTGTCGTTTCTTTTTTACTTCTTCTCTTTTAAAAAATCAATATTAGCTAACTGCGCTCTTCCTTCAGTGGCAGCATTGGGATTTCTGTGCCCAGCTAGTTGTTTTGTTACTCCTATGATTAGTTTTATTTCTTTTCTAGATGTCTAATGGTAACATCATATCGTTCATAATACGATGTTTTTAATTGAAGGCAGGCTGGTTATCTTCTCTTTAAAAACATACGTGAAAATAAATTTCAGTGCACTTTGATTGGAAAAAATACCATTTTGATATCACTCTAAAAATGTTCTGTAGTCCCGTTTTCTTTCTAATTTGCTCTTTCCTCTCCTAAATAAGAAAGCTTTTTCCTGTAATTGCCTAAAAGTTTTAGAAATTGAAACCATTACTATTTTAATCTAAAAATAAGCTGTTCTCTAGAGAGATATGAAAGTAAAGCTATAAAAAAATTGTCCATCTACGGCAGCTTTTTATTGTAGAACCTCCCTTAGGATTAAAGTTTTGCCCCTTCTGAAAACAAATGTTGTAATAGCAGAGAAATGGCTCTGCAGAATCTTTTAATGGTCTCTCCACTCCAACAGAGCTATTTTGTAAATCATCTGGGAAATTAGCCAGGCCTTTTTGATGTGTACTACGAAAAATAAACATCTTTCTTGAAAGGCTTTGGTACTGTTTACTAGCATGGTTCTAGATTAGTTTTTGTCCACTGTCATGAAAAGCTATTCATATGTAAACAGGCACTAGTTAGACCTTTACTTCATTTACTTATTTCAGACTTCTAATAAATTATTGTATCTTAATTTAGTGAAACTGAACAGATAAGCAGTATTTAAGACTTTTGTGCCTCCAGTCAATAAATGTCTGATTAAAAGCTTATAGTTCTGGGAAATTTGGCTCAGATCTTCAGATGCAGAGGAAGAAGGCAAACACAGATGTGTGTTTAACTGCTGCCAGGGAAGGTTTGTTCTCCCATATGGAGGCAGTAGATTTGTGCTTTGTGGCTGACTTGAACTGCTGTTACTGAGAGTTCCTGTATGAGATGGAATTCCTGAGCTGGGCAGTCCCTGAGTGATGTAGTATTGTTGGTTGTGTTCACTGCTACTCTCAAGTTCAGGGTTTTTTTTCCCCTAAACTGACATGTTTAGTGACCTTTGTAGTGTTTCAGCTTATCCAGTGCATTGCTGGCTGCATCATTTGAAGTTGTAGCATGTCTTTTCCATGTCTCCAAGGTCCATGTTCTCAGCAGGCTCCATTTCATCAGTAATGTTTATTTAAAATATGTGTAGTGGCACATAAAAGAAGTAGTAGATACACAGTTGATAGCTGAAGTCAAAACTTTTGAGTTGACCTCTTGCACATCCATTTTAAGTACTGGGTAAACAAACCAGTGTACTGGTACACTGAAGCTATGTAACATTTTCCATTCCTAGTGCTTTGCACTGTGGTGTGATTTGTCAGTTTGTCCATGTGTTTGTCTGTTGTTTTCAAAAGCACCAGCTAAATTTTTAGTTCATCTTTAGGATTTCACATGCTAAACGTGGAAAGCACTGTAACCACTTCATGCGATTGTGGCTTTTTTTTCCGTTTCAGAGAATCTGCTAGCTTTTTAATTGGTGTATTCATCCTAAAACTAATTTTGCTATTTAGGGTTATTTTTAGAATTGTTTTCTTCTCTTACAGGTGGAACTTTTAGAAGAAGCTTGTCTGTGAGCACTTTGGAGAAAACTGAAAACTCCCAAGAGATGCATACTATTTAAGGAAATGTATTTATGGCACTGGAGCATTACAGGTTCTGTGATGGCATTCATGCAAGGTTGAACATTTAGTGGGTTTTGACCAGTAAAATCAGTAAGATTTAGACACTTAAGTACTGTTGAGCTGTGTGGACATCATACCAAGTGGCTTCATCTTGGAAAGAAAGCATACACACAAGTTTTTGGACAGGAAAGGTAAAAGCCTTATGAAGTCTTTAATTTTTTTTGTACTTAGACAAGCATTTCTAGTGAGCTCAATATTACGGAATACAATGACCCTGTGGATAAACTGCATTCACCCCAGTGATCCATCTGGATTTTTCTTTTTCTGTTCTGCCCACTCCAGAATTGACAAGTGTTTTCTGAGGATAAAAGCCAACCTTTGAAGGATGAAAATATTCTTTTAATCTAACTGCTAGGAGCCAAGTAAAACATACAAGGAAATAATTATGTCAGCCCAGTCTGCATCTGTGCCTGTAATACATAAGCCCTCAAACTCTGTGAAGGGTACTTTACAGCAGAGTGCTTCAGCTATATGTTCATATGTTAAATTGTTTTCCCCCTATCCCTTATCTTCCCCTTACTACTTATTATGGGCTGAAGATCATATTTTCCTATGCAGTTGGATGAGCTCTTGGGAAGGTTACTTTCCTCAAGGCCTTTTGTTCTCCCATTTTCTTGTAACTACTTACTCGGATTTGAAGAATACCTAATAGTTTTGCTTTTCTTTTTTTGTTTTTACCCACAGGTTCCTTATTAAGCTAAGGCAGCATATTTCAACCCTTAGATAAGGATATGGGTTATTTGGCATTAAAAAATTTATGGAGTATATACTAAAGTGTTTCAGAGTGGCTTTATTGGACTGAGGGCACCAAAAACTTAAGCAAGTGTGACTGCCTTCATATTTTAAGTGTGACTTACTGCTAAAAATACCATGGTATTGTGATGTTAATTCTTTGTGTCTACTTATGATCTCTACTTTGTCCTATTACTTGTTTTGGGGAGGGAAAATTCTGTAATACTTAGCAAACTTTTCTGTGTAATAGAAACTGAAAAATAACATTTGTTCTGAGTGCCTAAGAATGTAAGCTCTGATGTATGCATTTTAGTAGAGATTGCACTATATTCTGAGAACTGTAACTTAATCTGCTTTATGAACTCAAAGAAAATCAGTGTATGTTTTTGAAATTGATTTATTTTAAATTAATACCTTCAGTCTCTACTCCAAATGCTCTAAACTGTTTCTCCTTCATATCAGAATTGTGTGTCTTCATCAATTTATGCAGTGTTAACAGTCAGTGTGTACAAAATTAATCTTGCTTGTGTATTAGATACTCCTGTGTCTTGTCAGGAAACATTAAGTTTTTCACTCTTGGTGAAAGCATATGCTGCTAATGGTCTTCCTTCTACTTGTATCCCCAAGATATTGACTGGGCCTATTCAGCGTTGATATATTTGCCAAAAAACCACACCACTGCCCACCAAAACTAAAAATAATAAGTGTGTTTATTTGGGGTTTTTTGTGGTTTTGTGTTTCGTTTTTTTTTGGTTTTGTTTTTTTTTTTTTTAATTGATGTTTTTAGAGATAATTGTCTGTCCTTGAGAACCCAAAATAAGTGTTCTGCTAGGACCGGAACCTGAGTGTTCAGCTTCCCTGCTCCCCTTAATTTAAACTTGGCTTATGAAATCTCTTCAATATTTAAGTACAACATAAACACCAAGCTCACCTTACAGGCATATATGTTAAGCTTCACTTGATTATTTGTGTGAAGAACTAATATTTTTAGAAGATGTAATTAGTGTTGATTATAGTAGTTAGCTTTCAGTTTCCAGGAGATTGATAGCTATGAGTATAAAATGTTACTGGGAAAAGGGAATATTGGGAAAAACCAAGCAGTTTCAAATAATTTTCAGAAAGGAATTACACAATTACAGACTGTTCCAAAAGCTTTTTTTAAAAAAAGGGCAATTTATTTTGATACCATATTTTGATACATGATGGGTTAGTATTACAAATAAATTTGTCAAAAGGATGGAAGAAACTTTAAACAGAAATACGTATTTTTTTACTTATTATACAAGTAGTTTCTATTTTGATTCCATTGAAAATATGTAGAATAAAGGGAATGGAAAGATGTTGGATATGTAAAATGTTTACCTGTATAAAATAGTTAAATAAGGTATTATCAGACCTGATATGTTCAAGAATTGAATTTATGCATTGCTTCTTGAGTAAGAGAGAATTTAGAAACTGTGTCTGTTTCACTGCCTTTAACACTACACTGCTGTTTTATAGGGGTATGGATATTGCCATAGTAGTCTGCCTTTCTTAAATTTGCATATCAAATGTATTTTAACAAAATAGTTTATATACAACTTTTATACTACCAAGCAGTAAATAAAAAATATTGATTCTTAAGCTTGCTTGTGACTTCCTTAAGCCTGCATTAATTGCGTGGAATTTAACACAATCTTAATGTACAAAGCAATCTCTTTGCATCTCAAGTTTTTGTTTATGGAGGTAGTAAGAAGGTTAGGTGTTTGTGTGATATACTTTAGAGCAGTTTTATTTTCTTCAGAAAGGACAATTACAAATGTTACTTTAGTTCCATGTTTTATATGGAAAAGAAGGAAATCTGTGCTTTAATCCAAGCTGGTATCTGATCAGATTAAAAGTATCAAGACTTTTAACTATTATATTCGACATTAAGTTTTTTAAAAATACGCAACATTATTCTTAATTCTTTTTGTAAGGTAGGGAATGAAAAATCACAAATGACAGTAAGCTCTTACAGTTGTTTCCTCTGAGCCTGTGTCCTTCTGTGCTTAATTTGTTACATGATGTAGTCACAGATGACTGATCTGTAAATGCCATTAAAAATGGGTTTTGCTGTATGAATAGTGAAGGAGGCTTGAAGCAAGTTGTTATGGCTAGCTGAGATGTAATTATCAGTGTACCATCCTGTTTGCACTTTTTGTTTGTTTGTTTGTTGTTTTTTTTTTAATTTTTTTGAATGTTCCTAGCTGTATCACATAGGATCTATTTTGAGCTCTGGAAATTCAACACACTTTGATTCTCATTTTCAGGGATTTTTTTTTCCCCCCATTTCTTTTTTTTCCTAGATACGAATTCTGTGTAGTCATGTTTTTTATTAGACATGTATATATACTGAAATACAAAAGGATTGCTGTATTAAAGTTTGAGAAATTCTGTTATAACTGGACTGAAACAGAGAAGTCCTCAAAAGAAACACAAAGAATTTTTTCTATATGGATTTTGAGTTTTTTACATGGATGAATACTTCTGTTACTTTTCCCCCAGTACATATGCTTTATATTTTTAGTAAAACATTGTTCCAAAAGTCAGGATCCCCCCTCATGCTGCTGGAGGAAAACAGTCCAGGGAGCTACTTCTATGTTTAATAAAATCTGATTTTACTGTGAAGAGCCCATGTGCAATGTGCTTTTGGAACATGGTAAGGATTATATCATTTCTCTTGCTTCTGAATCTCTTCATAAAACAACTTCAGTTGAAAAGCATAGTGTACCTGGTTTCTCCTTGCCATTTTATTTCTGAACTATTTCCCAGTTTGGTTTTTTTGACAAAATCAGTACCGTATATGGTCCCTGTACTCACAAGTGTGTTGTGTGTTGCTTGGTGAAACATAGTGTTACTTCAGCCAGCTGGTGTCGTTTTGGGGGAATGCTAAAGCACAAGTGTTTTTCTGTGTACTTCAAGTCTGCAGATGGTTTTTGCAGCTATGCAGTGTCTGCAGAAATGAACTCGGGCTCCAGTGTTCCTGAAGAGTGTGTGTGTACAACTCAGAGTGGGGACCATTTTGAGCCTGCCGGAGAGATGAGACTGCTTGTAGGGCTGCATAGCAGAATCAAACTGAAAGGCACAGAAGAGGGAAATGGGCACTAAAAGCGTGATAAGAAACAACAGAAGAAAAGAGAGTCAGATAAATTTCTTTTCTGCTTCTTTGGTTTTTTTCCCCCTACAAATGAATTGAGCTTGTACAAAATTATGTGGGTTAAAAAGTGCCTTTTTATGAGATTATTCCTTTCTGGATGAGAGGAGAACATATGGTTTGGTAACACTGAAAGTGCCTACAGGGTTGGAATCTGAGACTGTCTTTTCTGAGGAATCAAGCTTCCTGGATGTTTAGTGGTTGTTGAGTACTCCCACCTGTGCCCCAAATGTAGCCTGAAGTGTGAATCAGTTTGTGTCTATTAATTTAGGGTATCTGTGCACTTTAGACCTGTTCTTTCCTTTTCCTTGCTAAGTGTGTAATGCTGCTGCTAATGAATAAACAAGAAAACAGAGTGGTTAAGCCTTGGCTATCTAATTTTAGTGAACAATATGTAAGACTTAGATAAAGATGGATTTAGATTTATTTTTTTTCTCAGTGTTTTGTGAACTCCTGTATTTTGAGATTTTGTTTGAGGGAAGTTTGCAGTTAGGCTTGAAGTATTGGTAAATGCTGGATATGATTTCCACTTCTTTAATTTTCTGTATCCTTGTTGATTTTTTTTTTTAAAATTGTAAGTTTTGAAATGTTATTTTTCCTCTCCAGTGGTAGGGGACATGCACTGAGGTACTGCTGGTTTGTTTATTTGAGCCATAATTTGATTGTACCTCTTGTTCTGGATATTTCATCTCCCTGGTCTGCATCACCTGAGGAAGGGCTGGCTGATTGATTGATTGTGGAGCTACCATGGCACAGAGCTGCAAGGCGCCCTGTCAGCCTCAGAGCTGCCTTCCTGGCAGGTTAAAGCAATCTGGTGAGGCAAAACTAATTAAAGGATATGTAGGCCTGGAGCAAGACAAGGAAAAGGATGCTGAACAGTTTGGGAAAGTAGGAGTCTGTTCTGCTAACTTGCAGAGAAAAGGAGGTAGGAGAGCTGCCAGACCCACAGTGCTGGAAGTGAGAAGATGGCAAAAGCTTCTGAATAGTGGTAAGGTCTGAGAACTCTCTTCTGTTACAGTAAGCAGCCTCCAAATCATTTGTGACTGGGGAAAGAGTGGGTTGGTGATATACTTGCTAGTAAGTTTAGGTAAGAGATGCCAAGTCCCCTGTGACATGGGCAGACCTTAGTCCAGAGTCAGTTATTTGGGTAGTGCGTGGCCGTCTTTTTCTAGATGTGCAGTCAGGCTTTGGCTCTGTGTAAGTCTTAGCAGTGTAGGCCTTGTATCACAGCTAAAACACTTCTTAAATTATATCTGTGCAGCCTCTAGTGCTGTAGAGATGCATCGAGTGGAACAGCTGCAGCATAGCTGCCTTGTACAAAGGAGGATATATTGGCAAATGCATTTTTCTGCCAATGTAACCCCTCAGTTTTATATGTGTAAACCCTCTGGTCACCCTGTCCCTTGTTAGCTGTTTTTAAACTTGCCAATTTTCAGTCAGTCATCCCAGTCCTGTTTCTTCTGGGCTGCAGTTGTTGGGTGTGCAGCAGTGGTGGACAGGAGGCACTCGTGCTGGTGTGGCACGGTTGTGTCGGTGGTCTTGAAGTGGTGGTCAGGGGGAATAGAGAGCATTGGCTTCAGTAAACTTTTCACAGCTGTCAGCATGCAGCAGAACAGCAACAGCAAAACAGCTGCTAAAAACCTAGCTGATACCTTCTGGCACTGATGACAGAGGGGCAGCTTCGGAGAGGAGGCAGCAACCTGGAGTACGAAAGACTTGGGACAATGGACTGAAAAATAGTAGTGATAGTAAAGGCAGAAGCAGTTTGAGGAAAAACTCTTGTCTCTGACCTGTTCTGAAAAATGAAACCATTGCTCCATGGGTGTCACTAGATACACAGCTAAATACCCAGGTAATGTGGTTTGATTTTTCATGCTGAATAAGATACTATTTTGAAATTATCATATGGAAATAGTGTTTAATTGCTGGTCTTCAATATTTTGAATTACAGTCAAAATAATTACCGTATAAAAGCAACAATCTTAGGAGAAGCTTAAAATAAAATACCCATAATATTTACCAAATCTTATTTTCCAAGGATTCTACATACCTGAGTGTGTATACACATACACATAGATGCATAAAAAGCGAGACAGGAGTGCATTGTTTTCTGTCAGATGCAAGCAGATTTTGTGTAGAGCAACTGAATTATATATTTGCTGACAGCAGAGGGAGCTATGAAGCTTTTATTGATAATTCAAAAAAGTTGGGAGTGTGTCAGTGTAAAAAAAAAAAATAACCAAAAACTTGAAAAAGCCCTAATATTTGGGAGATCTGAGGTGCCTCATGGCGCCGGGGCAGAGCTGTGGCTAGCCGGGACCCAGCAGCTTGGTCCCTCTCCTGCCCTGCATTGGCCTGGAAGTAGCTGCTGCAGTTATTAAAAGGAACAATGTAAACTTCTCCCTGAGCCAAATTTTTAATCAAAGAAATGAGGAAGAACAGGATCTGTGTGTCGTATGTCAAAACAATAGCAGCGTGTATCGCCTGGTAATTAACACTCGGGCATGAATCTGGAAAAGTAATTCCCAGTCAGGGTGGAGTATGCATATTCTTTTGTAAGGCTTTTGATAATTTAGCTTGATTTTGATTAATGCTGAATCTTTAGTGTGGTTGGTTTTTTGCAGATGCTAATTGGATGAGTTTTTTATGCAAGTGTGCATAAACAGCGGATTAATGAGTAAAAGGTAACAAAAATGAGACTGGCATTGTTCTGGCAAAATATGCTGCATACTTTTTAGAGTAACCTCTGTGTCACTTTTACCTACCAAACTGAAATTTTTGGAATTAAAAATCTGTAATATTCCATCTGTGCTGGAATAGATTCTGGAGAAACATGTGCCCGTTTTGGCCACAGCAAAATCTCTTTATGTAGCGCATGTTGTATTGAAAATAAAGAAATTTGCATAGATTTTTTTTCTGAAGATTTTATGGAAAAACTAATCTGAGGAATGTCCCCTAATTATTTAATCTGTTGTTTCTGGAAGAGGATCTCAAGTAAGAACCAAAGAAAAGTAAAGCTTTATTTAGATACAAGCCTTCAGAATGTGAGATGGAAACAACCTAGGTTATTCATTTTGGCCAGATCCCTACAGTTTGTCCTTAAATACTTAAACAGAATTTTAATCTCATTCATATATTCATTTTGCTCTGTAGTCATCTTGCCTTTGTCACTTACTTCCCTTTCCTTTAGTCTAAGTCTAGGTAAATTACTTGGTACAGTTCCAAGTGTTAAGAGCAGAGAGGGGATAGGACGTGTGATCACGGATTGTTGAAAATCTGGCCATGCTTGCAGTTAAGGTATATAGCTGAGGGTGTTGCCTTGTTCCTTTCTGCTGCTGCACCCTCATAATAATCAAACTAATCTCCAGCTCAGAATAAACAGAAGGAATGAGCAAATAAACTAGATTGACTGTTTTCATATGACATAGTTTTATTTGTGGGGTTGGTTGAGTACTTAAGTTGTTTGCAACTTGACAAAATATTGGGATGCTGTATTTCCTGAAAGACTTGACGTTTATCTGTTTTGCTGAAAAATAAAAAAAGATTTTTCAGTTGTTTTCAGTTGTTAATGTACAGTAATTGAATTATAAATTAAAGCAAAAACATATTAAATCCTGTTTAATCTATACTAATTTCAGTCAAGATTCAGAGCAGGGAATGATGTGACCTCCACAGTTTTGATCACAATGATTGTGAGATGAATGGTTGGGATCTGTACTTCAGCAATTGCATTAAAAACAAAATCAAGACAAGCAATGTCTTTCCTGGTTCATAGAGCGAATCGTGTTCTCTAAATTGAGTTGTACAAGGAAATACTTCTTTTCTCTGACTAAAGGAGGAAGAGTTAGGGAGGGAGGGAGTAACTGCATGTAGTAAAGTTCTAATGTGAAATTGGATTTAACAATAAAACACTTAAAAAGGCATCACTGCTTACATTAAGGCATAAAATTGCTATAGTCTATTTCAACTTTTATTACAGAATCCAAGAGGCACTTTTAGTTTCTTCCAAAATTTCAACAGCTGATTGTTTGAAATGGAAAAAGCCAAAGCAGGAGGGACACAGTTTGCAGAAGTGGTCAGTAGTGGTATCATTTGTAGGGGCAGGCAGTATTTTCTGTTTTCTATTCTGAACTCAACTAATTCAGTTCAAGGACTGTCTGATCTGAAATTTAGAAAATAATTGTGAAGGTTCAAAATGAAGGAAAACTTAAAACCAAACTTCCCTGAGATGCAAAGTAAAACTGTTAATGGAGAAGAGATCCTAAGACTAATGTCTCTAGCAGTGTGTGTGAATGGATGAAATTTAAAAGCTTGGCCAGGAAACAAGCTGAGAAGGTTCTGGTTTGATTTCATGATGGTAAGGAAAAAAATAAAAGTCTCTGTCAAGAGCATCTCATCTTAAAAAATACTAATCTGTTTCTAATAATTACTCTTAAATGTTTTGTGATACCTGTGTTCAAAAAGCTCGATGGACATAATGTCTGAAAGGAAGTTTTATCAAGAGAATTGTTTAAAAATAAATTAGTTTTTCATGTAGAATGACTTTGGTAAATTTACTTCCTTGTGTATTTAGCATATTAAAGAAGTTCTAATACATTTAATTTTGAAGTGATGCACTTGGCAGTTTAGATGATTCCATTGCCATCTATATGCAAGGAGAGATACCGCAATTCAAGAAAAATAATCTACTAAGATTAATTATTTCAATGCAATTAAAATGTACAATATAGGCATTTGAATAAATATGTGAAACACAAAATACACAGACCTTAATAAATGTTGAGATATTCTGTTCTCATTTAGAAAAATGAGATACATTGGCAAGAATTAATCTTTTGGAAAATTAAATCACTTTTAGGAAATTGAAACTACAAATACAGCATAAGGTCACAATTAACTTTTTTTATTTCCAAGTCAGTGTTTCTTGTTTCACCCTTCAAATGATGATTAAAAAAATGGTATTTTACTTAATAAAATCTGAAGTATCTTTTAGAAAATAATAGACATTCTACTTCTGGATTTTAATTTTTAATGGGAAGTTACCATGGCAACACTTGCCCAAGCCAATTGCCTTTGTTCTCTAAAAAGGAAGGAAAAAAAAAATCTTTGTGGAATGTATCTATTTCCAGGTTCCTGCTTTCTTGTCAGAATTTTGTTTGCTGAACTGAAGAATACTGCAGTGTCAAATTTCGGGTTCTTCTCTTGCTATGTTTCCTCTAGGAAATAATTAACTTTCTTGAGTTGGATGGATTGGTCTGTCTTCCACTCGTGTTGTCATATGTGGCATCTCTGTAGTGATGTGAAATTTTTTTTAATAATCCAGGGTTGACCTCCTGCTAAATGAGAAGGTGCTAAACTTAATCTTACTCAATGTCTCTTGGCTTATGTACAAAAGATTACAAATTCCCTTTTTGCTGTTTTACAAGCTTTGGAGAATAACAAGTAAAACATGAGCTTCCAATGTGAAAACTTGTGCTGCAAGGATTGTGATGTCTGTGGCTCAGCTGCTCTCTTGCAGAGGGTTTCAGCCTCATGGCCCATGATTGCAGGCAGGTACCTGTAGAAGGGTTGCCTGGTTTGGATTGTCTGGGCTGGGTCTGACCAGGAGCTCTCCTCTACTATGATTTAATCCTGAGGAGCAAGATGAGAAACTTGCTGTGATTTGTATTTGAAGTTTAGGTTGGAGCTCTGGTTAGAAAAATTTGATTGAGTGGATATTGAAAGATTGGGTAAGTTTTGTGGGTGTTGCATTTCTTTCTTTAACTTTTTTTTTAACATAAATTGTTTCTCATGGTTTGTGTCATGCTGCAGCAAGGGCTGGTGGCTCCTTAGGGCTGGGAGCCTGTCCTGCCACCCCAGCCAGGGTGTGGGGCAGCTGCAGGCAGCAGGGCAGTCCCATCCCAGGCATCTCTGCCAGGGCCTGTGGCCAGGCTGGGCAGGGCTACGGCGAGCTGGGGCAGGGTCTGGCCCCCATGGGGGCTGACATGGAACCCTGGGCAGGGCAGGGAGAGCCCTGGGTTGGTGGGCAGGGACAGGCCTGGGGATACCCTCAGGGCTCTCACAATACAGACAGACATATGGGATGTTCTGTCACAATCATAACTAGTAACACCCAATGTGCCAGTAGTCTTTCACTGACCATTCAGAATTGTAGTAATCTTTGAAAGGCAAATGTGTACGTAAAACTTGTATGCATTTATGAAAATGGAAGGACCTATTAAATTAGGAAAGTGGTAGAGGAATCAGTAGTACTACAATACTTTAAAAACATATAAAGCTTTTTTATTTTACAGATACAATGTTGTGACTCTTGTCTGTAGCTGAATATAGTTCTCTTGAAGCTGAGACTTTAGGTTGTTTTAATTGCTCCTAGGGATATCGTTAATGTTTTGATAAATTGAAATACTGACTTAATATTTCACAATAAAACAGAATCTGCATTTAAATGAAATAATATAAATATCTACACATTAATGAAAACCCACCTCCTAATATTCTGATCCTTATGTATGTTAATGGTTTAGACTAGGATTCAGCAGTCAAATACATAGTTGATGCTTTTCATGTATCTAATGAGAGCTACATCTTATAGTACTTCTTTAATGTAATTTTTGTATTCAGCAAATGCATAAAATACAAAAGGCACCAGATTATT
Organism: Myiotriccus ornatus; assembly: GCA_036023395.1. NCBI lineage: Eukaryota > Metazoa > Chordata > Aves > Passeriformes > Tyrannidae > Myiotriccus > Myiotriccus ornatus. Next base: position 51,209,207 of record JAYRBT010000139.1, read on the forward strand.
TTTTATATGATTAAAAAGTTTATTTGGAGTTTATAACAGAAAGTTAATAACCGTAACATTTCAGTATAAAATGTCAAGCACTTTCTATTTCAACCACATTTTTGCTGAATTGGCAGCACCAAATTGATCTCTACCTCCTTTTTTTCCCTACAAGAAATGCAGCTCTTCCAGGAATGCAGCTATTTTCAGGTCTTATGCTTAATTCAACTTGGAAGCTTGCTCCTTTTATCTGCTGTAAGTTTAAGGAGACTACAACAGAGCCATGGAGGGGTCCACATTGGCTCTTGCTGTTTGTACATAAACAAAACACATCTTGCTGGGGATGTTTGAGGCATAACCTGTTTGAAAACTGTAACTGCTAAGACAACTGATGTGTGCCTGGAAGATTTAGTGCAGTTGAGAGGTTTCAGTTCTACTACAGTTTTAATCTATCCAAACTGGTAGGGACTGAGTTTTCATCTCTCTCCGGCACCTCTGATAGCGTGTGTACAATTCTTACGTGAGCTGTTTCAACTCATTAAACCAACAGAAAGTTACCTCTTCTTTTGTATTTGGCTAGACTTCTGCAGTATTAAGGAACTGAAGCAGCAACATGAAGTTGAGGGGAGGTGTAAGGGGAGAGATGAGGTTATCATCCTAATGCCTGCTGCACATGCACAGGCTTAGACTTAATCAATAATGGAACCATAGCCACAGTGAAGTCCAAGCAAAGCTGCCTTCTTGATTTCACACTTCAGTAGATCATAGAACTTTGACTAATTTTTATATATATTTTTATATATATATATTTTTATATATATTTATATATATATTTGTGCTAATGATGAAAATCTGTGGTTTCTAACTCCATGGCTTCAATAGTTCTGTTTTAAATAATGGAATTTTTCTGAACCTGGAATCTACAGTGTGTGCAGACCCTCATGAGGGTCAAAACCAAAGGAAACATTTGCATGAGTCCAGATGAGGTGGGTGTACGGCAGAATATTCTGTGTGGAAGAAATTATGCTTTGCCCTCCTGGTTGGCTCAATAGAGAAGAGTACTACCATTAGCAGAGGGAGCATTTCTGTACCTCAGGCAGTGAAAATTAAAAGGCTGTATAAAACAGCTGAAGGGACAGAGGTTTAGTCCTAGCTCCTTTTATATATGCTGTTCATAACAGCTCTCCATGTGTGCTGTAGATGTGTTCATATAGATCCAGAAATAAAATCTGGATCTTACCCAGTGTATTAGGATAAAACCTTCATCTAGTACTCGTCATCATCTTCCAGGTCTTCACCTGCAGTTGCAGCTTCCAGTGCAGCCAGAGCTGCTGCAACTTCTGCATCTTCTTCCTCCGTTTCTCCATTGATGTCTCTATGGCTGGGGGATGTGAGTCCCTGTGTGACTTTGGTAACAGCCACTGCCATGATACCACCAGTAATGCCTTCACTCAAATTTGCAGAGTCAGTTTCAAAAGGTTCAGTACTGCTCTCCTTCCCAGGCAAAGGTGGGGTTACACAAAGGTCCTGGTTCTCTATTTCTGAAGGACCAGTGTTTTGGTCTGAATGTGCACAATGAACTGAAAAGCTGTCTTTTTCAACACAGTTCCCAGTTTGATTGCCATTTTGGGGGTAATCAATATCTGGCAGTAGTATGGCATTGTTTTGTATCCACAGTATTGAGTTTCCTTTGAGAAAGATGCTATCTTGTGCAGACTGGGAGTCTGGCATACTGTTAGACACATTGCAGGCTGCCTTCCTCTGACTGCCTGTCTCTGGGACAAGTTCTTGTCCAGACCTGTTTGATTTGGTGTAAAAGTCTCTATTGCTGGCTGAAGAATCCTCTGACTGGCTGCATGTTCCCTTTTCACTGGCTTCTTTCATCAGGTTTGTGTTGGGATTGAGTGTGGAGTGCCCTTCAGCACAGGAGTTGCCACCATTCACTGCAACATCGAGCTTTGCAGCACACTTCACAAGGCCATCCTCTTGAAAATTGTTGCCTCCATGACTCCAGAGAGTTTCTTTTGTGCTGTTTAATGGATTTTTATTTTCTGTCCTATTTAGCTCATTCTTCTGGAGTTCATTTTTGTGTTCTTCGTTTTCACTGTTCTCTTTGAATTTGAATTTATTGCTGCCTTGTTCATTGTGTTTGTAGCTGTCTACGTCATGGATGCATCCAGGTGATTGTACTTCTGGATCAAAAATATAGCTGGAGTAAGGAAAATTTGTAGAGGAAATATTACTTATGATGTTAATATAATTAGTAAGAAAGATTAAGCTTCATTTTTAACTTGGAGGTCTTGATGAACTAGAGTCACTAAACTTTACCTCAGGTGCTCAGAATGAGCTAAAGCAAATGGAAATGCTGAACTCTGCTGTCAGCTGCTGTCTCCCGGGACTGATCCTAACTAACCCCTGTAGTGAGATTCACCAGGAACATAAGCAGGATGTTGGAGAACTGTGTGCTGGCTGTTGCTTGTTTCCAGCTTTATTTTTTGTTTTCTCTGGGGAGCTGATTAGCCAATGAGTAGTCATCGTATGGATTGTTAATTAGTATGTCCTCATATAGTAGCTAAAATATCTCCCTTTTTTGCTGGTGTTCTTCCTTGAAGTCCTTTTCTGTCTTTTTTTTTTTCTTTCCCCCCATTTCTCCCCCCCCCCCCCCATTTTATTTTCTTCCTCTTGCTCTACATTTTCCTGACTTATCTCTTTCAGGGCCTTTCTCTTTTCTTTATCTCCCCTCTTTCCTCATAGCACCATTTCCCTGCTCCAGTTCCTTACCTGTTCTACAGAAGTGACCAAGGGAAGGAGTAACACCCAAGTGGGGATGAAATGTGGTCTTTATCAAACTAGTGAGGCTTCCTCTCTAGGATGACTTTTAATATGGGAATAATTCCCACAGCTAACTACATTTAAAAGGTATGATGGAAGCAAGCAGTTCATTTTCATTGCTTAGGGGAGAGAGGGAGATCTGAGAAGGTCTGTGCTCCTTGTTCTAATGAACTGGGGGAAGCTCATGCTGCCTAAATGAGAAAAAGCTTTACTAAAAAAGAGTTTTCAGTGTCACACAATTTATTCTGTGAGATAGGAAGGGACCTTAATTACAGTAAACAAAAAGGACGTTTGAGGGAATCAGAATGCCTATGCTTAAAGATACTTTGAGAAAACTCCAACCTTTTAAATAAACTAATTTAAGCAACAGGTGTAGGGGGGAGCACAGTCACATGGTTTCATGCTTTTCTTTTATTCAGTCTAAGCAACTCTTGTTCTTTTGTACCTTTGAATCATTTTGCAGCACCTGCACCCCATCTGGATTTTCTTTAATCTGAAAAGAGAGAGGGAAGGCAAGGGAGAGAGGGAATGAGTGAAGCATTATGAAATTAATGTATGAGCAATTGCATTGAAAATTATGCTCATGTTTAGAAGGTTTTTATTAGCTAAAAAGAAAGATTTTTATGCAAGAATAGATGCAGTACAATTCAAGATCTTTCCAGGTTCCCGACTTGCATTGGCAATGGCCTTTAATTGGGGAAATATCTGGGGAAGAATTTAACAATTCTGAGATAGTGGTGTTCTCCCAGAATTGTTTCCTAGGTAATTTTATGATTTGGAGAATTCTAGGTGTAATGGGTGTTTTTTTTGTTTTGTTTTTGTTTTTTTTTGTTGTTTTGTTTGTTTTTAATTTTGTTTGGTTTTTTTGTTGTTGTTTATTTGTTTTTGTTGGATTTTTTTTTTGAGGGGGGTGTTGTTGGTTCTCTTTCTTTTCTAGTATTTTTTTCCATTTGGCAGCTATTGGTGAATTTTTCTTCCATTTGTCCAGTTGTTTTCTCAAAGAGTAAACTACTAGCATTTACCACATCCTTTACTCAGTAGTTTCACAGACCAGCCTTGCCTGTGTGAAGAAGCACCTGCTTTTGTTTGACTTGAACCTGGTTCTTACTGACAGTATTTGGTGACTTCTAAGTTCTTCTTCACATGATCTGACCATCATGTCCTATTGTCAGTATAGAACAAGTCCTGTATTGCCCCTTCAGTTCAGATACACAGTCTAAAGAATCCATTCAAATGTTACCCATACTGATATAATTTCATGCCTATAAATTGTCCTTGTGGTGTTCTCTGAGTCTTTTGCATTTCAACATCCTTTCCAAATGATGTGTGGGAACCATAAATGCAGAGCTCTCAAGGTGTTTGGAACCACAGATTTATTCTTTTCCTAATATCTCCTTGTCTCCATTCACTTGGCTCTGTGACCTCTAGTGATCAATGAGTGACATTTTCGTGGAACTATTTCTGAATGAGACATTTTTTTATATGCAATGTGTTGCACCTGCATTTTACTACAGTAAATTCCAGAGTTTGACTAGAACTAGCAGACTGTGTTTTGCTACATCTCTGTATATTGCATGCATTGTGTGTGTGTATGTCATTGCCTGACCCAGTGAGATGCTAAGAACTATCTATTACATGCTTCTTATGCAAAAGTCTTTTATTATGGGAAGAAATGGTTTGCTAGTTTGGACCCTTGAGAATTTCCCTGTTCTAAACCTAAACTGAAGTCCCAGATCAGAATATGCAAAAATCCTTAAGTCCCCAATACTCGTTATGTGTTGGGGCTATCTTATATCAAATTAATCAAGTCAAGACGTGTTGTCTAATATGTTTTGTCCATTGATATTCAGGCTCTTTCTCTTGAGATGCTCTACAACCTTGCATACTTTTGCCAGTGCCTAAGGACAGCTGCTCACTTCCCATCAAACAGAAATTGATGATGCAAGTTCAGGATGTTTTCTGGAGTCACTTATTCACAAAACATTGAAGGAAAGTAGTATTGAGTTATTCTTGCCAGGCATGGCCTGATCTGCACACCAGCGATTATGCTAGCAGAAATGTAAATCAACACTCTCATTTTTTTTTCACCCCCTTAAAATCTGACTACCTCTGGTGTTCGCACCGGACTAAATACCTAATGTAGGCCTCTCACTCCTGGAGCCTCTAAGGGCCTACAGTCATTCAGCAGCTGGTTTTAGCTAGGGCAGAACTGCTCCTATGCTTTTTGTCTTTGTCTGCACGTGAATTGTCCTGAAGCAGAAACTTCTATCAGGAGGAGCCAGCTTGATGTACCTCAGTGCTTGTTGGGAGCTGGCTTGTAAGCCAGCTGTTTTGCTTCCTCTGTCTTGGTGCTGCCTCTCTCCCTGAAATGCACTCTCCCTTCCACATCTCTGCTGATCTTGTATTTTGTGTTCTCATCCCTTAACAACACCATAGCAGGAAATCTGATACAGTGTTTTTCATCTGAAGAGAATGCAATAACTGGCAAGATGATTGAGTGTACTGACCCTCCTTATGTACAGTTGTTCTACATTAGAAAGGTGTTTGGACAGGTTTGACTAGATATGGGGCTTATTTAGGCTGGCTGGTATAGCCATCTATTCCAGCCAAAGGGGAATTCTTAATACAATTTGCTTTGATCGTGTTAAAAGCTGAATTAGCTGTAGCTCTTCTTTAGGTTAAGACTGATTTGAAGCTAATACGGTTGAGCTAAGCCCTGTGTGGACACTTGTTCTGGTCTGATTGACATCTTGAGTTTTAGCTTAAACCTGCTTATAAACTGAAAGAACAAAAACTGCATGAAGTTGGCCAGCTGTTGATAGACTCAAGCTTCAAGTCTCAGTGGCTGGCAGGTGACCACGTGTTAGATAAGTCACCGTGTGATCTCTGTTCATGGGAAAGACAACGTAACTTGGCTTGTTTTAAGCCTCTTTTTCTACAGTCTCTACCAAGCTCTGTCCTTCCTGTGGGCTAAGAGTTTGCAAATATTATCATGATTTAGCAGAGATGAAATAATAATTGCTGTCAGTTGCTGTGTGAACCCCCTGAAATGCCCTTGTCTTGGCTTTAAAGTTTATAGGTTTGTATGGTGACCAGTACGATAGATGTTGCTTTCTCTGAGAGTGGGCACTTCAAGTCAGGCTGCTTCTGTTTAAACTATTATCTGACAGATTTCCTACTCAGGACTTTTATTTATAATTCTGTGATTTTTTTTTTTTAATTTTTTTAAATCACAAAATCTTGCTGATAAGTTTTAAGCATTGAGAAGTGCTAATTGCCTTTATTCTGTTGTAGAGACACTTGTAATATAAAGCAATTATACACTGATATTACTGTTTTAGTCTTCATAGAAAGCACTTTCCGTTTTTTCTTTTTGTTTTTTATTACAGCTGCTGTTGGAAATATCTCTGCAGCTATTGCATTAAGGTTTTCCACTGATTAGATACAACTGGATCTGCCCTCTGGCATGAATAAACTGCTACATATGGAAAACAATGTATATTGTACCATCTTATAAATTATTTCACATCCCTGAAATAGGAATATGGTTTTACAATGTCACTGTCTGAACACTGGCTTGTTTTTTTTTCCCTTGCCCTTTTCTTCCATTTATAATAATCTTTCAAATCAAGCTGGAAAATAATTCTGGGAAACAATTGCTTTTATAGCATGAAAAGGCATGCTTTAGTCCTACTTATCTTGTTTTAGGTACCTAGCTCTAAAGACTTGTGTATTGTATGATGTTCATCGTTCCATTAATGGATAAACTGCTATCTGGAGCAGTTTGAATCAACCATGTGCTACAGACTTGAAAGAGTGTTAGAGACTTCACACCATGGATAATGGTGTGTTAACTGATACTGAGTTTAGAAACATTGCATCCTTATAAGATGTTTATTCTGTTAGATATGCTGTGCTGCTAAATTGATTAGATAATTTCAGATAAACATGACATGATGTGGAATGCTCCCTTGTAGAATGCTCTAGGGGCTAGTTCCCCCTCCCAAAAAAGGCTGCCTGTCTAAAGTGGCAGTAAAATGCTTGAACTTAACATATAGATCCTCAGAATTCAGATCAAAACTGCCATTAATCCTAGACAACTTTCTGTGTGTTTTCCTCAGCCACGCCAGCAGACATTTGCAAAGGATAGTCTAGATATAATGTCCTTGCAATGTATTAGATGAGTGTTCACGCAGAGACCAAAAAGACCTGATGTTATGAAAGACTTTCTTCCTTTGAAGGAGTATGATACAGAAGAGCAACCATTTTAAAAGAAGTTGGAAAAAATTGTACTATGGAGGGAAACAGTAGTTGGTCTTAATTTGAGTAGATCAGGATATGAATCCCATCAGTCAAACAAATGCTAAAAAAGGGAGGTTGTTAAATACAATTATGGTGGCACTTGCGAAGAGAATAAGATGGGACTTTTCTTTAAAGTGTGAGACCTTGGTGAAAGTAACAAGAATAATGTCTGACTCCAAAACCACAACCTTGCATTTCAAGCCACAGTGTGCTTTAAGAGAAGTCTGCTTTGCTTTATCAGATTTGAGATGTACAAGGTATCTGATTTTCAATCATGTAATAACATAGCTTGTATTGTTGATTTAAACTGTGGCTGTGTTATGAGTAAACAAAAGGCAAATGAGATAATGTCATGAAAAGGGTAGAAGAAATAATTTTGAGACATAAAAATGGTTTGGCACCTTTTTCAATATTCTTGGGAGTTTACATGGAAACAGAAAAAGGTCAGTATTATTTCTGTTCATGGTCTATTTTTAATTCTGTCTTGAGTTTTGGTTTTAGATTCTTTCTAAACACCTCCAGTAACAGAGGCAGAAAGCTGAGGGGACAGCATATTAAAATACCTTTTCTAGTACATTTCAAACTGATAAACTCTGACTTTGGGTCATTCTTTCTAAGCCAGTTGGGATTTTTCAGTTTGTTTGGTGTTTTCCTGTTTTCCTCCCACACCCTGATGCTTTTGGTTTTTTGCTTAGCTTTTCCCTCTCCTCCATCCTTTCCCACTCTAGATTACCAACTAAGGATTTTTTTCCTACATGTGTATTATCTGGGCTGCTGAACCTGAATGATGTATTTCCCAGGGGCATGAGGCACCTCTTTCTGATGACTTTTTCCGGTAGAGGCACCTTTCAGACTTGATCCTGCCAGTGTCTTCCCCATCAGTTTGCTGTGTTTTGCAGCAATTGTAGAATTGCTCAGTGAAACCCTTATATTCTAAGGGTACTGGCCTTAGCTACCAATCTCTTTGCAATGGATAGAAACCCTTGATCATGAAGGTTAAGTCTGGGTGCCTTACTAGTAACACAAACACAATTTACTTGGTATTTTTTTTGTTAATGAAGTCTTCCCTAAATGCCAAATGCTAACCAGCCAGGAGACATATGCACAGAAGCAAAGGTGGGAAGAAAAAGTGTTTGCAGGGAAGTATGTGCAGAAGAAATATAAAGAATGTGGGGTGGGAATAACCTTAGAGAGCTCTGGCACTTGACAAGCTTGTCCTAATGGGAGATGCAGTTTGCCTTCTGTGCTAAGTAGGTATTCACACCTCTCAGAAGATTTCAGGTGCTGTCCTCAGCATATGCAAAGGTCTGAGAAAGGGTCATACATGGCCTTGGTTGGCGGGAAGTGCAATGTCCCTGCTCGTAGCAGGGGGTTGGACTAGATGACCTTTAAAGGTCCCTTCAAACCCAAACAATTCTATGAATTTATGTGTTACTGAGGTGTGGAGGCAGAGGAATCATTGATCTGAATGACAGATAATATAAAAGAGTCACAAAAAGATTGTGGGAGGGCTAGTAGAGATGAGAAGAATTATATTTAGAAATAAAAAAACTAGTAAACATCCAGTAGAAAAAAATACCAGCCTGTGGTAGAGGAGAGAGAATAACAGGGAAAAGCTTGTAAAGCAAGAAATAGCAGGAACATAACTTAGCCACTCACTGTGCAGGCTAATCACTACTACTGGATGAATATAATCTGTAAGAACTGTCTGACTTAGCTTAAAGTACAGATAACACTTCAAATCTTCTGGGTTTTTTTTCTGACCTTAGTCGCTATTTTGAGACCAGCACGGTTCCAAATAGAGAGAGAGAGAAGGGAGGGGAGGGCAGGGCAGGGGGAAACCCCAAACATCCTGGGCCCAGAATTATCTGAACAACCTGATCTAGTTGAAGATGTTCCTGCTCATTGCAGGGGCCTTGGCTATTTTAAAGGTCTCTTCCGACCCAAACTATTACAGAAGACACCAAGTTGGGGCGGGGGGGTGGGGGGGGAGAGTGTTGACCTGCTGGAAGGCAGGAGGGCTCTGCAGAGGGACCTGGACAAGCTGGAGAGTTGGGCTGATTCCAGTGGGATGAAGTTCAACAAGGCCAGGTGCCGGGTCCTGCACTTTGGCCACAACAACCCCCTGCAGCGCTACAGGCTGGGCACAGAGTGGCTGGAGAGCA
>JAYRBT010000139.1:51218584-51297897 GCA_036023395.1 Myiotriccus ornatus
TAGCCTGGAGAAGAGGAGGCTCAGGGGAGACCTCATCACTCTCTACAGCTACCTGAAAGGAGGTTGTAGCCAGGTGGGGGTTGGTCTCTTTTCCTAGGCAGCTATCAGTAAGACAAGAGGGTATAGTCTCAAGCTCTGCCAGGGGAGGTTTAGGTTGGATATTAGGAAGAAATTCTTTACAGAGAGGGTGATCAGGCATTGGAATGGGCTGCCCAGAGAGGTGGTGGATTTACTGTCCCTGGAGGTTTTTAAGATGAGACTGGATGTGGCACTTAGAGCCATAGTCTAGTAACCATGGCTGTGTTGGATCAGGGGTTAGACTTGATGATCTCAGAGGTCTTTCCCAATCCGGTTGATTCTATGATTCTATTCTATGATTCTATTATGGCCTGTGGGGACTAACACCACCAGTAAAAGCCTCTTTTTTTTTTTTTTTTTTTTTTTTCTGGCAGCAAAACGTTTCTGAAAACAAATTCCTTTCCTCAAAAACCCCAAATCAGTTGTACTGATGTACCTGAAAGTTGCAGCCCATTTTGGCTGGAACAGTTGCATTTTGGCATTTAGGTGAGAACTAAAAAAATGTGAAAATTCAAGTGGTATAGCTTGTCTGATCTTTTTTGTTGAGTCTCTAGTGTCTTTGGCAACTCATATCTTAGTATGCTCGTTATGGGAGCAAAAATTTGATAACAAGTCTGCTTATATCTGTATTCAGACCAATGCTTAAAGCTGGACTGAAATCTATCTACTTTCATTTTTCCTGACTGAATCTTAATCTGGAAATTTATTTTAAATGCGCTTCACAGAAAAGCTGAATCGACATATAAAATCTAAAATACTGAGGAAATACTGTAATATGCTCCCTTATAGGAAGCAGATCCCACTTCATGGGCCATTTTTGTCTGTCTGTTTAGCTGAATTGACTTCAGTCTTTTTGTTCACACTTTCGGAAAGTGTAGCACTGAGGTGGTGTTTCTGTGCTTCAGCCAACTTGCAGTCCAGCCCTAGTGAGATACCTCGCTCTGCCATCCTGCTGACAAAATGTGACCTGTGGATTGACTTTAAGTCACCCTGCGCTCCTTGCTATTTGTGCTCCTCTGCAAGAAAAGGGAACTGTGGAAGTGCTTTTTCTGGTGCAGCTTAGTTTACTCTCCTGTTTTGAGGGAGGCAGGCTCTATATTTGGGAATAAGAAGTGTCAGAGTGTCTGCCAGAAAGAGCCTTATGCTATCCTGCTGGCACAAGGTTATTGCCAAGGTTATTGTTGCTTGTCCTATTTTCATTTATTTCACAAAGCTGAGGAGCTGCACAGTTCTACCAGGCACTTTTATTCTCCACCGAGGCCTTATTTGCCCACCGAGCAGTTTGCATGCATTTCTAGTACAGCTAACTGTGAAGATAAGAGAAGCTGACACAAAGGGACTCATCAAAAACTTACAGAACTTCTTCAGCCACTGCCTAACTAGCTGACTTAGGGCAGTCAGCTTTGGATGTTTGATTCCCCCTGCCACCCTCTGGTTTTTTTTTTTTTTTTTTTTTTTTTTTGCTTGTTTGGTTGGTTTTTTTGTTTGTTTGGTTGGTTTTTCTTTTCAAATTGGATCCCCTGTTTTTCACAGATAAATGTGATGGTTGCTTGAATGCAAATAATCCTTACACTGTCATCAGTTGTTAACACTGATAATGTATTTTTTTTTTTAAATTATTTGTTCTCTTTCTCCCTGGCCAGGCTGAATCAAGCCCATGGGTACCCTGTTCAAGGCAGTGGCCTGATTCCTTGTGTTTTCATGACTGAAGTGTCAAACTTCTGGGTGATATTATATACTGACACCGTGTACAGACAATGGCTGGGAGGAATTTCAGGTGTTGTGTATGCTATTCAAGGTATGAAGGTTGAGGTTGGTTTTGTGTGTAGGTAATTAGGGATATAAATTTCCAGTAAAGCCATGAAACTGATTTAGACTTCTGGTTTCTTCAAGGGACAAAAGTGTTTCTAATCAGGGCAGGTATCAAAAACTGGAGGTTCTCATTCATCAGGAGAATGTGTTGCTTTTTATCTGGAAATATATAGAACTCACATATTTATGGCCTCATAAATTTTGATGCTTTGTATTCTGACAAAGAGTAGTTCTTTCATTACTGGGAAGTAGGTCTGATATCACAAAATGTTTTCGCTTCATCAAGGTAATACATGGCAGGATAACGGAATCCTTAAACGACAAAGGAATGTGACCAGTCATAGCAAGGGGAGAAGCAAACAGTGACACTTAAACAGAATTGTTTCTAATTAGCTGAATCCCCACTTTTCAGGAGATTAAAGAGCAAAGTAACTGAAAATTCAGAGGGTTGGAGCACCTCTCCTCTGAAAACAGTCTAGGAAAGCTGGGATAGTTGAGTCTGGGGAAGAGAAGGCTCTGGAGAGACCTTGTTGTGGTCTTCCATTACTTAAAGGGGGCTTATAAAAATGAAGGAGAACAACTTTTTACATGGGTAGACAGTGATAGGGCAAGGGAGAATGGTTTTAAACTGAAAGAGGAGAAATTTAGATGTGATGTTAGGAAGAAATTCTTTACCCAAGGGGTATTGAGGCACAAGCACAGGTTGCCCAGAGAAGTTGTGGATGCCCCGTATCTGGAGGCGTTCAGAGCCAGGTTGGATGGGGCCCTGAGCAACCTGGCCTGGTGGGTGCCATCCCTGCCCTTAGCAGGAGAAATGGACCTAGATGGTCTTTAGGTCCCTTTCAACCAAAGCCTTTCTATGATTCCATGAATATCAAATACCCAAATAAACAAGCACTATGCTTGCCTGATGAACCATCAATACAGCATCAGCTAATTACCAAACTATGGCCTACTCACCACTCAACCAGTAGGAGTATGTTTTCATGATTTTAACTTCTATTTTCAAGGTGTCATCTGAAAATGTATGCATGTAGTAAATGTTTATCCAGGAAATTTGCAATAGTAGTGGCTGACAAAAATGTGCAATTACTATGCCCTTTGTCTCAGGATCACAACATTAGCAGTCAACATTAATTACCAAGTGCATGAAATAGTACTATAGTAGAATAAACTGTGTATTATATATTTAGATAATTTATAACAGCATCCAAAGAAGAGTGCAGTCTCCCAGCTGAGAGGGGTGTCTACTGTGCAGGGGTCAATTATGCCCTCTAATTGTGGGTGCATGCTGTGACATTTCTCAACAATGGGGAAGAGCATCCTGCCAGAGAGATGTCTGGCTACAATCTGATGGGAAACTACTTTGGCAGTCAGGATGGTCAGAGAAATGGAAATATCTGCTTACACTTGTATTCTCAAAGAGCTGAGAAAAGGTCAGATTTATTCTGCTCTGCTTATATAAGAAAAATAAGTGTTAATTATCTTACATATGTGTAGTTGTACTGTCAAGAAACTGTACCAGTATAGTTGGCAATGGCAATATCTGCCAATTGTTATATACCAGTGTAAATACTTCAGCTGGAAGGGGTCGCTTCTGGATTGATGCAAATGCAAGATTAGAAACTGCTCCACTTCTTTACAGCTGCTCTCTCCCCATGCCGCCGTGAAGTATCTGTCTATGTTTTTCTCAGATCCTGATGGGTTTTCTGCTTCCTGAAGGGGTTTTTGCCTCTTCATATTTTTGCTTTTTCATGCAGCCGTTTTGCACCAAACTAAGCTGCAGCACTGGGCGGGTCCCAAGGCAGGGAAGCTTGGGTGTTGCCAGTGCAGCTTGAGCAGCACACCTGCACTTGTTCTTTGCAGGGGTGTTGGCAGAAGGTAAGGGTAATGAAAAGTAGATGCTATCAGTTTTACAAAAGGTGTTTTGTTTTGATTTGTGACTGTTCGTTATTGCCTAAGCTGATCTTCCAAGAAATGTAATAATATGCATTGCTACGTTAAGTCCTGCTAGCTCCTCCTCAAAATGTCTTTCTTTCCAGACCAGTAAGGACAGACAGATCTTCGACTTATTTCTAGTGGCTTCCTGACAGTGTTAGTTAGTAAATGAAGTGCTGTGTTTTATTTTCATCAGATTCCTATTTCTATTTTCACCCTGCCAGTTCATTTTTTAAAATTTTTTAGAAGTCATTCTTGTACTGTTTCATTCACTGACTAATATCTAATATCTGACTGTTTCATAAACACCTATGAGAGTAAGGCCAAGCTTACATGGGATTTGGACCTGTCTGTGAGGCCATTATTACTGCAGTAGAATGCCCTAGAGGGGACATGGGCTACAACCTGGAGGTGATCTGTACACATCCTTTTTTTCCTGTTATGCTTTTTGCAATTGATTTTAAATATTTATAAGATAATTAAAAGGAAATGCATTCTCTCTGACTAGTTCCTCATCACTCATAGCACTAGGTCACAGAACATTTCGCTAGCCCCATTATTTGCCGTACAAAATGATTGTTTCATTTTTAATGAGCAAGAGGAAGAGTGGGGCAAAGGGTAAAACTCTCACAATCATTAGCCAGTTTGCATAAAGGAAAACTAAATATAGCTTGTAGCATAAAACACTCATTTTCTCTTCAGCCAAGCTTGTTTTTTACATATGGTCTTCCCAAACGTACATCACTGTCTAGTGTTTAAGTTACTGAAGCTTATATTTCCTCTCTCTTAAAATTGTTAATCTCATAAAATATAATACATTGTTTAATTGTGGGGCCTAAAACCTTGAATCCTGTTTAGTCCCATACTGTTCAGAGGCAAACATAGAAATGTTCTCCTTCCTAAGGGATGTATGGTCTAAATGTGTGACAAGGCAAAAACTGGGTATGCATAGCAGATGATCGTGTAAATGTAAAAGAAGCAATCAACAGAGAAACTATATTTGATTCAGTAATTGTGTTAGGCTAAGGCCAGGTGGGAATCTGTGTTTGGCAGTACAGCTCTGGCCTCAAAATAGTTATAGCCAATTTTTATGTAACAGCGGGGACTGTACCTGAAATTTTTCTCTCTCTTGAGAGGTTAAAGTAGCTCTTTGTGATCTTGTGTAACTTTGCACTTTGGAGGAAGAATTCTTGGGTTACAGCCCTTGCTCTGAAAAACTTTCGTTGTATCCGATGCCTTTTTAAAACATTTACCATAGAAACAAATCTCGAATCAGGGCCTGGAATAATGCTGCCATGGGTCTACAGTTCACAAGGTTCCTTTGCTTACACTTTGCCTAGACCAGCTCCTTTCCCAGAGGCAGGCTTCAGCAGCCTCCTTCAGAGCACGCCAGCGAGGATGTGAGTTTGATAGCTGCGAAGTATGGCTTTGAGACTGGGGTCAAACTGAACTCGGGATCCTAATTTATGGGAGAATTCTCTAACTCTTTGAATACTGTATAAAATAATCACTGCCTCCTCTATGATTTTGGCTTGGAGTTGATGTGGTTGCTGTTTTAGGTTGAACATTGTTCTCTTAGTCTGTGTAAGATGTGGCCTTAATGCACCTGCCAGGCTTTGAGTGTCAGCAACACCCTGTGGAGTCAGCCCACAGGAAATCTGTATAGTCACACCTTTGGGCAAGGCGTTCAGAAGCTCTCAGCAGACTTCCAGCTGAAATGCCTTGTCCCTCCTGGCACAGATACATATGGATATTTGACTATAAATTCTTGCTCTTAACTTGGACTCCCTATACTGACATGTCTTTTGTGTATGTCATATATATGATGTAGTGAATCTTTCCAAGAGAAAAACTTGATTCATTGTCAGTCTTGCCGGGATTCAGCAGAGGAAGTTGTCATTTTTATACCATAATCTCTCTGATAAAGAAATGACATGTCAAGTTAGGTTGTAAAGCTGCATTTCTATATAAATATACCTCTCCTTAGGTGTTTATAAAGGTACCTCTCCTTAAGTGTCATACGCAGATATGCAAAGATAAATAAAAGGAGTCTCAAACAGGGAATAGGTACGTGGCAGTCCAAGCAGTTTTCTCTTCCTGTTGGTAATAATGTCTCATTATTTGCTCCCCAGTTTTTAAAGCACAGCTAACTGATGTCCTGGTTATGGATTTCAAAGGGTCATTGCTCTTATTGCTTCCCAAGAGAATAGTAGGAAGATGTCATATGGAGAGATTGTTTGACTTGACTGCATGAGGGTGCTGAAAGAGAAGTGCACAGCAAGTGATGTACACCATAACTGTTCAAGTTAAAATTTTTATGTTTATTTTAAAATATGAGATCCCTTATAAAGATGCTGCAGCAAAAAAAAAAGCTTTAATTTGGAAATTCTGTTCCATGTTCACATTGTGGTAGTATAGGTGTTGAAAGCTATTATTTGCTCCTAATTATTTCTGAATATTTGAATACTTTAAATTACTCCTCTGTTTCTTGTCTTCTCATATAGTTCCTATTCTGTACATATGCAAGAAGCTGCTTCCTAGCTCTTGCTACAAATATCTGTACTTTGAGGTGTTACTCAATGCCTGTCCGAAGTATTTTCCCTTGTCATATTGGCTGGGGGATCAGACCTAAGTTTGAACTGCTCTACTCTGCTTCTGCAATATTCTGTAACTTCAACCCTGTTCAGTGGCCTGGTCTGAGCATGATGAAGACCACAAGCCTTTTACACTGAGTCCATCCATATTCTGTGTGCCTGCTTAAGAAATAATCATACACTGAAATCATGGAGACATTTTGGGTTACTTAAAATAAAATCTTGCTGAGTCCCTCCATTGACTAATTTTGGCCTAGTTGTCTACTTCATGGGAAACACTGAGGTTTTTATATATGTCATTGTTCTTTATACTTTCTTTTTTTTCCTAGTGGCTGAAACATTTATTCTGACATAAAAAATTACATACAATTCCAAATCTGGTGATTTTTTTGTTTGTTTGTTTGTTTTGTTTCCCTCAGTAGGTCTGTCAGACCTATCTTTAAAATATAAAGGAAATGAGAAAAACTAAAGGTCTTACGATAGTTTTCTTACAGTTGTTTCTAGTTCTGTCTACAGGGATAGCTGAAGAAGTGAAATTTCAACTTTTGGATGAAAGATGAGGTACAAAGAAGGACCTAACTTTACAGGGCTCAAAAAAATTTAGAATACCAGAGTAGAGAGAGAGAGAGAGGACAAAAACATGATGCTTAATCCATAAATATATTACAGTCTGGTAAATTTTGATGACTGCAAAGATCCAGTAGTTACTGAGAGGTCAAAGACCTCTGTTAAATATAAAAATATTGAAAGATGTTGCTGTCCCTGGTGAAAGATCAGATTAAAATTTTAGCCGAATTTGAGGAAGGGCAAGTGCTGAGGTCAGGAAGGTGGATTTGAAGAAAGCAGCAATATGTCAGGGCCTGCAGTTGCATTCAGTCCTTGACACATTTGCTTTTGGCCACGTCCCGTTTTGGCTGTGTGTGAGATGCTGCTGAGCAAACTGATGAACTGGAGTGCCTGATGAGGCATGGCTGGGGGATCTCAGTACCTATCTGTGACTTAAACATGAACAGGCAGTAAACTCAGACACTGAGCTGAAATTTGTGTGGTCACTCAGGTCACCGATTTGAACTGGAATCGTGGTCCCTGAGATCCTGTAGCAATGCAAGGTCCACATGACAATGTGAATACAAAACAGATTCTCTCCCGGCTATGATGTGGCCTTAGTTTCCTGCACCCTCAGCAGAGGGGACTGGGAGAATGTAAATAAGGATAGAATCTGCCTTTCAGAATATTTATTACTCTGGGGCTGAATGAGCCAGAAACTGCAGTTTGATTTTCTTTGCAGTACTGACAGGAAAGCAAACGAATCTTTTGACTTGAATTTTTATGTCAGCATAACTGGCTGTGGAGCTAGCTGCTTGTTTCCTGTCTTCTGGCCCAGAACTCACTTTTCCTTAGACCTCCATTTGCAGAATCAGCTGAAGAGTATAAGTCTGCTTAAATATAGAAATATGTTCTAGATATGGATTGTTTCTCAACTGAATATATAAATATATATATAAGGGCTATTTTTTGTTGCCCCCTGAAATAAATTCATTTTTATTGTATCAGTTTTATGGATGGTGGTGTCAGTGAAAAATTCTAGTTGGGACCTTAAGAAAATGGAAAATATCAGACAGTGAGCATGAAGGCTACAGCATACTGTCATAGGATTTAGTCTGTGAGAAAGACTGCTTCCCAGGTATGTTACGTGATTGTGCCATGCACATTGTTGTACAGCTGCCACTAGCTTGCAGCACAGCAGCACACTGTACACTCTGAAATCAAGCTCTTTGTTGATCTATCTGCTAGAAGCTGTTGCTTCATGTATTTGCCTGTGAGTTCTGTGCAGAAACAATTTATTGGCCTTCTGCAGCAATTTGGGGCCAAAGGAAGTAGAACACTTAAAATATGTTGAAAGACTGAATCTTTAGGTAATCTGAGAAACACCTGGTGAAGAGAGGAAGATGGGGAAAGGAGAGAAGGTGGGGATCTAATATGTTTTAGGTATCATAAAATTCTTGTAAGTTAAAATAAGAAAATAAAACTTAGGCAAATAACAATGAAGTCTAGTCAAGCTAACTTCTGTAATTCTGGTATTCTAGCTTATTGAAAACTCTGGTTGCACATCAGTTCTGTGAAAAGGCTCAGTGCTTCTTTGGTGTGTTTTTTTTGTCTTGGTTTGGGTCTTTTTGTTTATTTGGTTTGTTTTTTTGTGGATTTTTTGTTTGCATTTTTTTTACCCTTTTGAGTCTTTGGAAGTGGGCATGAAGAGACACTACTGGAGTTTATCAGGCCTTTATCCTTTAAGTATGCCATACATTTTTACTTAAGGGAGAAATATTCTGAAAGTAAACTTGGATGTCTATGGAGATTACTTCAAATATAGGTATTGGAGTTTTTTGTGTATAGGCCTTTAGGCAGGATTGAGGCCAGACAGGATATGAGATCTCAGTTCTTTGATTCAATTGTAGCTTAGTGTCCCTAAAAATCATTTTGCCCTGGATATTTCAAATGCTTCTGGTTTGTTTATATCATCTGAAATATTGCTAGTGGCAGATATTGTGGTGTTGTTGTACTGCTCAGAACATCAGCCTCTCTTAATACAAAGAGAATTGGATAAAGCCGTAAGCAATTCATATGAGGCAATGATTCTCTTCTGAAAAAAAACCCTGTAAAAAAACCCCAAGCAAAAGCTGTATTCTCCCTCCCCCCCTCCCCCAAACAAAATAAAACAAACACCCCCCAAAAAAACAACAAATGGATTAAGGAGATTTTTTTTTTAAATTGTCAGGATGTTGTGCTTTTGTGTTTGACTATTTAATGGAATAACCTGCAGCTTTTTGTAAGGAAACTGTTAGAAGTCAGAGTGCTCTCCCTCTCCAACCAAATTAATCCTTACATTTTTGTTTTCCAATTAGTTCTTTTCCCAAATCCCCCTCTTTCTTTCCCCCGCTTGACTTCGCTTGTTCTTCCCATACCATTTGCCTGCATTTCCACGTTTTCTCCTGCTGTTTTCACTTGTGTTAACTGATTTATATTGATTTTACTTATTCCTGTATTTCTTCTGTACAGTGTCCTTTTCTAAACTTCAGAGTGGAAACTGGCAAATTTGCTGCCTCAGGAAGCTTAGGGTTTGGAAAAAAACACAGTTCAGAACCTGTTCTCTCACCAGTGCTTGCAGCAGCAGAGCATTGTCATTAGGATCTATCGTGGAGTACTGCAGAGAGAAAAATAACCCAGAGGTGTTTTATGTTGTGGAATGCTGAAGTTACAGTAGTGAATGGCCAGTAAGTTTTAAACCTACACAAGAAAAAAAAAAAATAATCCTACCTTTCAGATTGTTCTCCATCGACTGCTTGAAAGATTTGTTTTAAATGTCTTGATCCTGCAATAGTAAAACACTTTGCAAGCGGTTTCTTCATGTGCACATACAAGTAAGAGGGATAATCTGCCATGTAGACTGTCTACTGCAAACAGTGTGGAAAATATAACAACTTCCTCTTGGTACCACTGTGAATTTTAAATTTTAGACAGCGCTCAAACAAATCACTTGAGTAGTATGCACATCCCCTTAAGCTGAATTGGAATGCTAACCTGCTTAAAGTGAGCATGAGCTTTGCTACAGTGGATTAGGACTCATGTGAAGTGTTTAAACAACAACAGTAAAATTAGAAAACTTTCAAATATGCAGTATTACGGGATTTTTTTTTCCCTAGGAGTCAGGATATTTATAGTATCAGTTAAAACTTTATCTTTACTGTGTACTTGTCAGAACTTCACCCTTCAGATTTTCACAAACTTTGAAACTTAAGAAATGCCTCTGGCATTGCAGTAATATTCTAGGTATTGGTAAAGCTGTTGTTCTTTCAGGTATGTGCTCCAGACTAAATGGAAAATTCAGCAGAATGTTTTCTATTAAGAATTTATAAAAAGACAAATAAATTAATGAGATAACTGTAGAATTAGAGTGTAACAATACAGATGCTTTTTCTCATTTAAAAACATAAATATTTTCTTTATTTCCTGTAGTGAGTGGGATACACCCACATGGATCTGTGTGTGCACACAAACCTATAGTGACTATTAATCACCAAGTCAAGCTCATTTCTGTGTAATGGACAGTATTTTCCTGTGGATTTTAGAATTGGGCCATGTTCTTTCTTTTGTTATCAGCATCTTTCTGCTTTAGTGGTAACTTCAAAAATCTCAGTGCATCTTATATTACAAACCACAAATCCAGAGAGAGTTGTGCTTGCACTGTGAAATCTGCAAGTCTTTTCTTGTAAGAGAGGGAGATTCTTACTGGCCTTGAGATCCCTTTCAGCAGGACACTCCTAGGATCTAAGCCAAGGTAGTTCACTCCTGAATTCAGCATCCATAGTTAATGGGACTGGGGAGGGCTAATACAAGCAACATGGTCATTGCTGCTGCTGCACTTTTTGTTACACTCTCTTTGCATGCATATTCTGTGCAGTTATACTTCTCACCATTTACAGGTAAACTGAAAAGTTCTTATAAAATTTCAGTAGCTAGCTTCCAGGTTTGAAAGTACCACTGGCTGTATAGTTTCATGGTTTCTGTTTGCTTACAGATTCAAGAAGGCAACACTGCACAGTGTCTGATCCAAAGGTGATATTTAGAAGATTTTCTGTTAAAAGCCCGAAAGACTGAAAACTAAATGCAAATACAAGCAGCCCAGATATCTGATGTGACCCATTGCTAAGGAGAACCTGGGATTCACTCAACCTTGATTCACTGCATTGCTCTGTCGCCCTACAACAAGTCACTTTACATGCCTTGTGTGTCACCATTTCATATCCTTCTCTCCGTTTGTGCTGCACTTTGGAGATTTATAGCCCTATTCAATCTTACTATACTATTGCAAAGGCCTGAGAATATTTTTGTGCATCTGTTAAAGGTTCCATCAATACTGTAGGTGGAGTAAATAATAAAGCTTATGAAGAATGAGTCATGGTGTGTTCCTGTTTTAATGCAACCTTTTACTAAGGGCATTTTAAATCTTTTTTTTTGCATTAATTTTAATTTTTTAAATATAGCTGTCATTATTAATTACCAAGTAGATTCCTCCTTTTAGTTTTTGTTATGATCTCTAATTAATCTTACTTACAGTGTAATTCTGTCTCAATGCCCTTATTTGTTTTGTGTAAGCTGTGGCCTAAAAATTTATGCATACAATGAAAGGAAAATGAAAATGAAAGGAAATGGCCCCGTGTTGAAAGGATGCAGATTTTATTTAACAAATTCAAAAGATGTAACCTGTTTAACTAAACCTTGAAGTGCATTCTTAACTGCTGTGAATTCCTTTTGTCTGTTTAACAAATTTTGAAGTTGTAGGTTAGCTATGGGATTTTCCTTTAATTTATAATTGGGGTTTGGTTATTTTCAGTCTTCTATGAAATCCCTATAATTCCCTAGAATTTTAAAATGAAAATGCTAAAAAGGAGAGCTGATGGGAATCACAGCTGTTGGTAAGTTGTCAGCATGCCCATTATATCGCGTCAAATGATAACTGGTTTCACTGTCAACTTCTTTTGGGTCAAAAACCAATTACATGCATCAGAAGAGTGTGCAGGCTTTTTTCTTTAAGGAAAAGGGGAGCCAATCAATTAGAAAGATTGTTTGCTTATAATGTTAAAATGAGTGTTGAAAACTCAGTCTCAAATGCTGTATATTTAACAGCAGAAAAAGTGTAGAAGCTGGAGTTGAACCAATAGTTAATTTTCTCAGTGTCAAATATGATTAGGCATAAACTATTCTATATTTGTACTTAAACTTGAGTTAAAAATATCCTTTTTTTTCCTTGTATTTGGAGCTTTTTCCTCTTCTGCTTGGCGATAGCTTGGAGCATGGTTGTTAATCCTGCAAATTACATTCAGATTCTTAATGAAATACTCTTTTTAGCATCATCTTTGCCTAGCAACATCCCTTTTGAGACATTCTGTGAAACTTAATACTTGTTTGGTGTGTAAAACACTGTTTGTAAATCAAGGTATGTTGCCATATCCTGCTCACTTATGTTGTTTAATACCTTTTTATATTGCTGTGTTTGAGACAGAAACATGAAACCTTATACCCAGTCACTCCAACTCATTGCACAACACAACTACCAGTGACCTGAGACCCAGTCTTTGGAATATGGCTTACCATGGTGGTGTAGATTGTTAAAGCAAGTGACTAGTATCTACATCATTGTCATAGATCCAAACAGCAAGTAGTTTTCCCATTCCAAAATAACCTGGAATTTAAACAAAATCATAAGGCTTTCAGAAGCTCGTATTTGCGTTTTCCATTTAATTTAGTTGATGAAAAACACACTATCTCAAAGTCATACAGTCAAAATCAAAATGAAATACCTTAAACCCGCTTTGGCATAGGCCATAGGTACACTTCAGACCCTGGGTGTGTTTTGTCCTGGACAAAATTAACCTTTTTGACACTGAGCAATTATTTCCCTATGTACCTTCTTGTGCTGCTGTTGAATCTCTTTCTAGGTTTTTTGTTTTAAAAGTTGAGTCCTCCAGTGGAAGTGTGCATGGGGTGTTGCATTGTCTGATCCATCCACCGATGCCACTGATCCATTAGGAGCTCCCACCCTGAAACTTTCAAGCACCACACACAGCCCCTCCTTATATAATGTGTCACATTGACC
Source organism: Myiotriccus ornatus (assembly GCA_036023395.1). Classification (NCBI taxonomy): domain Eukaryota; kingdom Metazoa; phylum Chordata; class Aves; order Passeriformes; family Tyrannidae; genus Myiotriccus; species Myiotriccus ornatus. Next base: position 51,231,662 of record JAYRBT010000139.1, read on the forward strand.
AGCACTTTTCATAAGAAAAGTCTCCCTCCCCCTAAGAATCAAAGAGAACTAACATATCTACCCAAGCAATACGGGGTTTAACTCTTCCTTTGCAGAAATCATGACTTGGTCTTCCAAGCTGAGCTGGAGATCAGTCGGATGTGGACACTATTTGTTTTTCTTTGTTGATAAAAAGTGTTAGAATTCTATGCTATCCCTAAGAGTTTCAGAAAGTTCTTAACTATCAACAGTGGTTTTAATTTATGCTGAAGGTTTGCATTCCCCTCACAGTTTCATCCCCTTCTCTAATAGCCTTGGCCATTGTGCTTTTGTGGTACTGCTGCAAACGTCCAATAGCTTTTTCTTTTGGGTATTTATGATCAGTTCAACTCTTCATTACAATTTTTCAGTGGAACAAACCTCTGATTTCCATGCATTCTTTGCGATTCTGCCCATGTGTTTCTCTATAATTGTTTACAGATGGTTGTATTAATGTGCTCTCAATGCACTTTGATGGTAAAACTGTGACTGACCTTGTAGGAGTGGATTCAAAGCCTTTAAGATTCTGTTGTAAGTTCAAGAAATGGAGCAGATTCGTGAAATCAAAGCTAAATTTGAAAATCCTGAATTGTTTATATGAATGCTTAGAGTGAAGAAATAATCTTTCAACTGTAAAACAGCACAATTCTCTCCTGAATTTTATAGGGATGAGGAAAAATAAACATGTAGGTAATGGCCGTTGTCTTGGCTCCCTGGGATAATCGAGGGGGAAGAGAAACAAATAGTTTTCTTTACAAAATTTACCTAGGAAATATAATCATGTTGAGGTGAGTTATTCTGTCAATCTTCCTTGAATTTGAAAAGTTTTTATATATTGGTATGCTAGCTCTTGAATTCTGAAATCTGTAACTGAAAAGGCTTGTTTTCTGAGTGCTAAAAGCAAGCTGACAAAAGGAGAGATCTTGATCCACAGCTGAAAGTAGGCTGTCTGGAGGAGCTGTATGGTCTTGCCAGTTGTACAAGGGATTTCTGGAGAATTACCCTCTTTCCATTAGCTAAGGCAGCTTAGGATAGTGTTATCTGTTTAGTTGATCCTGCAGTCCATTATCATGTGCCCATTCATGTCTAGAAAGAGGTTCTTAATTAGTCATCTCTTAGTGAGGCCCCTTTGGGTCACTGGCAGCAAGAGATAATTTTGTGTTGTTTGTTCCACCCCTCTTGTAGACCATGCTGGCTACTTTCTATTTCTTCCTGGCAACTAGTGATAATGAGCTCTTTTAGATGGTATATCCTTGTTCATAGCAGGCTTTCTGGTGCCTGGACTATGAATCACAACAGAATAAATTTGCCTTATGTTTTACAAGGTGTTGTACAGAATCATAAAATAATTGATTGAAAGGTAGTTTCAGAGTTCATCTGTCCCAACCTTCCACTCTGTCAATATAGGGTCTATAAGTGTGGGATGAAACATACAACACCCAGGTTTAGCTCATTAATTCATGGGAAGCTTTGATCTTTAGTGGCAGTGTCAGCAGCAGCAGCATATGGCTCTGCTGGGCAGGTGATGCAGTGTCAATATAATCTGCCTATGTTTATATAGTTCTTTACTAATAAAAATCTCCCAGAAGCCGAGGGTGAAAGTTCAGTATCCAAAATTTTCCACTTCTGTAAGAGTTTTCTGTTCCTAGTTTGGGTGTTAAATGTCTTCTGATTGCTTACCTCCAGATTTCAGCCCCAAATGTTAGCAATCTGTCTCTTGTTTAAAGAACCTAGAAGAAGAAGAAAACACACTAGTGTATTGCTGATATTTTGCATATATGTGCTGTGGCAATATAGAGGCATTTATATGCCCTCTAGCAGAAGGTATTTGTGGCAATTTCCCTGAAACTCTTATTAAAAAGAGATTTTTTTTGTTTTGTTGAAGTAGATTACACTGTTATGCAGGCAACTCTTCCTCATTTTGGAATTATTGTTGTTGGGACAAGTAAAAGAATTACTAGACAAGAAATGTCTTATAATCGGGAACTTTTGTAGCTTCATCCCTTCCTTGGGCACAGGGATGTTCCGGTACACAATTCCTGTAGACATTGTTCAGCCAGCACTGAGAAACGCTGACAGACAGCACTCTGCATGGAGCACCTCTTTTTCTTTGTAGAAATTGAGGATGTGCAGCCTTTTGTATGATCAGAATCTGAGAAATCAACCTATCCAGATGCTTAAAAATTAATTAAGGAGAGGGAGTGAGCAAAACCAGCTCCTGGTTCCTGCAGCAGTCAGTGCCCATAAATCAGCTCTGTTTTTCCTTTTGAAGCAGGACAAGATCATGAATTTAATTAATGGGTTTGACTAGCACTGGAAACACACAGTAGAGAAATCACCCTACCCACACCTTTGACAGATGCTGTAAACATACAAATGTTATTGTGTATTTACTCATGAATTGTTTCCAGCATCATTGTGCTGGATACAGTTGAATGCCTTGGGCAGGTGGCAAGCCAATGACTGCAACAAATCCTTGTTCTTTGGACACCCAGATCAGAGCCTCAAAGGAGCAGCAGGTTAGTTCCTGTTTTCTTGGTTCCACCCGACTTGTGCTTAACAAAGGCATTAGTAATGACTGCTACAGAAAACTCTAGGTGAAAACAAAAAGAGTGGGTTGTCTGTTTTCCATGATTGGGAATTTAATTATAACATGAAAAAAAATCAAATAGGTTTATCCTGCCACTCTGGTTTAAGAAAAAAAAAAGGGGGAGGGGAGAGCTTATTCTTTTTATAACTGTCTCTGCAATGGATCACCAGGAATGTTTCTGTATTGTTTGATTGTTACTGGATTTTTAGTTCTACCTTGTTAAGTGTAAAGAGATACAGAAAGTGTCAGGCTGCATCAGACCCCAGTTCAGTGCTGAAGTCAGCATCAGATACCTCAGAAAAAACTGTGCAAACACCCCTGGTATTATGGGGAGCTAGTATTACGTAACATTTACATCCCATCAATCATGGCTTTAAGTCTCTTGTCTCTGAAGCCTTACTATCTCCTAAAACTGTTAATTTTTTATAAGTGAAATTTGATTTTGTCATGTTCACTTCTATGATGCCAGATAGTGTTTGGGTTATTTCTATAGAAACTCATTACACTCTTTCCCTTGGTAACAAATTTATAGATGGCAATTGCACAGACTTGTTATGCTGGAGGAAGAATTTTGTTTGCTCCATTCTGAGCTAGTCCCTTTTTTGAGCTGATTGAATGTTCCCCCATATTTATGTTGTTATATAACAAGATGGCTACACTTTCACTTTAGTCTACAATGCAGTGTAGGATTTCGCTGTCTAGACAGCTAGAGGACTTTAAAAATGTGTACTGAGAAATGTCTTTATTTATATATTTGTCTATTTATTTATTTTTTATATTATGAAGACTTGGAGCATTATTTGAGCTCTTCTATATGGATGGGACTTTTTGGTTAGTGTGGATGTCTGAGATGTGAAGTTAATTTCTAGGAATGTTGGAAAATAGTGGTGCTTTATTCAAATACTGACAAAGTGGTTTAATGTTACTTTATATGCCCTCTGTTGCCTACTGGTGTGAGAGCATTCTGAAAACTTTACATGCTGAATAGCATCCATGCTCGTATGATTGCTCAGACCATGTGATATTATATGAACAGTATGAGTTCTACCTATTTTGTTGGTTTTGTTGCTATCTGGGGATTCAAGGAGAACTGAGCCTCTAAATTTCAGAATGACATTACCAGCCTGGTGGTGAATGCATTTATGAATATTTATCTGGAACTTAAGGTTTGGAATGAGTGTTGAAATGTGCAAGTCACTGCACATTTTAATCAGGCAAAATTCTCAGACTTCTCTTCCTTTCCCTATGATGCTCATACCCTGACAAGATCCATGATCCTTGTTTTTTTAAAAGTCATGCCAAAACAAAAATATCTATAACAAATTTAAGTCAGAAAATGCTTATTTTCTGCGTTTAAGTGTTTAATAAGCTCATAGCTGCACTGGCCAGATGCTGACACTGATAATTCTGGGAAATATTTACAAAGAATGCCAGACACTGGGCAACTCGTCCTTGTGTTTGTTATAACAGAACATTTTTTCATTGAACTGTAGAATAAATATTTTACCTTTCTCATCTCTATATAACATCTTTAATCAAAGACTTTGACAATTTCTTAAATGATTATTAAAGCTATACCTGACAGCATTTTATTATGTAAAGAAAGGTCATCAGCCTGATTTCATCAGCACAACTTTGTGTAAAGGCCATTTTGCACACTCTGGGGTCTTACGTAGGGATGGCTGAAGAAGTAAATCATCATCCCATCCCCAGCTGTTTGCCTCATTACTGGATAAGGCCATTTTCACTTTAAGGAATGTAGAAGATGCTGCATTTTCTTTACTCCTTTTTACCAGGATTTGCAGCACACATTAGTGTGAACTGACATTTATTGCTCTTTAGCCTTCATTGATGCATGCTCTGCCATGTCTTCTCCATGACAGTGGGCCTTCCTCCAAGGGGAAGCACCTTGCATAATCCTTAAGCTTGGTAAAAGCTGGATGAATCACTTGTATTTCAGTGTTAAACTTGGCTCCGTGTTGTTTTATTACCTGATTGCTGAAGCATCTGACAAATTAAGGGCAAGGCCTTATCTGCAAGTCATACCCTGACTTTAACTGTTTGACCTGTCTCTGCATTGTGTCAGGAGCTTCACTGCGATGCACTGGGGCAAAGGCTTGTTTTCAGCCTTTGTGCTGTATGGGAAAACACCGAGGCTCAGTGCCTGACTGTAAGGCTGTGGTGTCACCGAGCAGTACGAGGTGACTTGCAGCTGGGCAGAGCCAGGGATGTGCTGTAAGCCTGACCTCATGCTGTTTCTCTGATATTCTGCTTCCTGCAGGCCCTCTCTGCAGACCTGCTGTGGATCTTTTTCTTGCTTGCCCTTACCAGGGAGCTTGTGTTGTCTATGTTCTTACAACATGTACTTATTGATGGAGGGAGAGGGGAGATGTGTGTGCTGTAGATGTTTGTCTTCTCTTTCCACTATGTTTTTCATTAAAGCTGTCCACTGTGGCATGCGCTACCTGATGCAAATATATCCATGTGATTAGCAAGTCTTACCAGCTTTTATCTGGGTTGCAGCTATCTTACCTAGGGACTGTCTCTGTAAGTGGTATTCCCAGACACCCAGGCATCTCCCAGTCTTGGACTATTTTCAGGCAGTGGTGACAAAGCAACATCAAATTTAGCTACAAAAATTAGGACAGTTTCTGAAGAGTGTAATTCACTGTCATAAGCTCCTAAGCTCTTTTGTTGGCAAAGGGCCATGAGAAACCACCTGTAGAAATAGAGTCTCCCTCTATTTGTGTTTTTGAGGATATGTAAATGGATGACATTAAATCATGGCCTATAATTTAGACAGTGAGAAATTTGCAGATTCTGTAAGTTGAAAAATCCCTCGAGGAAACACATTATGTCTATAATCCTGTCAGTCAGAAGATTACAGAGTCAGTCAAAAACTAACTTAGGTAAATGGCTTAATAGTAAAGATTGTGCTAATAAAGGTAAGAAATGTATTTTGCTGAAGGCTACGAAAATTATGGAACCTTGAAGAATGGTATTTCTTTTCCAGAAGATGTAGTAGAAAAATGTTCTGAGCTATAATGAGTTGAACATGATGCTTCTATTGCAACGCTAGAAATAATTGAAATTACATAAATTTGTGGTTGAAAGAATCCCAATGTGCTTAGCATTAGGTTATATATTTGGATAACATATGCAGCCTTTAGGGCTCAAATTTCAGAGCGGGACTTGTTCATCATAGTTCGTAATTGTGTGAAGTTTACACCGACACGAATGAACCAAAGGGGAACAGAAGTGAAATGCTTTGGATGTCATTTTGAATACTCAGTGCTAGCAAACACAGACTTGGGAGCAGGTTTTCCTCATCACTTTTGTTATATGCATATATAAAAGTATATATTCCTACTAGCTGTGTTTAGAGTGTGGAAAGTCCTACACTATCAAATTTGGTTTTTAATAGTGTACATTCCTCCAGAAAAATAAGTGAATTACAGTGGCTGCTGCTTCTTTCTCCTGCTTTTGGTAAGGTACCTCCTTTTGAGAAAGAGCTTTTGTTGAGAGAGTGGAGCCAGGTTTTCTCTTACTTCAGAAGTATGAAACTGAGTGGAACAAATGGATGACCCTTATTCTGTAGCTGACATACATTTAGGTAGCTCATCTTACATCAGTAATCAGTATAATCAACCCTTGCTAAAAATTACACATATATTTGTTTTACAATTTGTTATGAAATAACATACACCCACGGTGTGAACACCCCTGTCACATCTAGGGGATGGGGTTTGTAATCTTTGGGAGTTTGGCTTCCTGGTTTAGCATTGGGGCAGCAAGAGCACCTAGTCCTGGAGAGCCAAGGCTGGAGCTGGTGTCAGTGAAATGAAGTGTCAGTATGAGGCTTACTCAATGCTTACTGCTTTTCCTGAACTTCCTCAGCTTGTCTGTGGGAGGTGTAAAGCTGTCCCCAAAGTCCAGTAAACCCCATTGCTGAAATATTCAATAGCTCTACGCTTTTCTCCTTCTGCTTTCTGTGCAGGCAGCATGCTGCACAAAACAGACCAAGACCAGACTGCAGTGGGGGAGCTCCTCTGGGTGAGAAACACAGGCGCTTTTGTTAGAATTTAATGTGCACGTAAGGGCCAAAAAGGCACATAAAATCCTGCTGAAGCTAGCTTCTCCTTGTCCACTTGAAAGCTCTAGCTGTAACATTGGCAGTATTTTTATCCTCCAGACAAATAAAAGCTCAGGAGGAGGTATCAGCAGTGAGTCCTCTAAGCAAGCAAAGCAAAGATGAAGATTTTGAAAGTCGTTTCAGTAAAGCAGGCAGTAATGAAGAAGATTTTCAAAATGAAAAGAATTCCCTAATGTGATCTCTAATGCCCCTTCAAAGTGGGTAGCAAAGGCGTTTTTCAGACAAACTACTGCAATTCAATTAGACTGACCTAATTTTTATTTCTTCTCTTTCTGCTACAGATTTTCACACTGATACAATTTAGCTTTCTTAAGATCCTGTTATGGCTTGGATGGGACTTGGGTTACAGCGCTGTTAATTGAGAGAGTTTAAATACAGGAAATGTTCCCTGAATGCTTGCCTTGTCTGTATGCTCATTTGAGCTAAGAAAACTGAAAAAGCACTTCTTTTAATTTAGGCAGATGAAACATTTTAGAAGGAAAGTAAATGCTGTTGCAGCCCAGAGCAAACGCTACTGGGTATGACTTATGCAATATATGTACTTTTTCAATTAGAAGGAGTAGAAGTTATAGGCCCAGTCTTCTATATTTATATCATTATCTTTGTGCTGACTGCTCACAGTAACATACTAAGTGGCACAAAATTCTCACTAAACACCTATAAACTCAGTCATGTGCATCACATCCCACAGTTAGCACAATTGATTATGCAGTTCAAGAAATAGAAGTTTATCTAGAAATAGAAATTCTTACTGGGCTTTCTTCATCAGCTTCTGTTTTCTTTATTTAACCTAATTGAAAGCTGCTTAAAAATGCATTAACAGCATCAACGTTTGGATAAGATTATGAAGTGATGGTTCTAGGTTCCAAGCCTTTCAAATAAATAGAAGTTCTTTTCGAAGCATGAAATTACCTTTTCTTGCAACCCCTTCCTTAATTTGAAATTACTAATCCTATGAGACTGATAGTCCAAGCATCTACTTAAGACTGAAGCCTACTTTGCCCATAGAAATGTCACTGTTATGAAGCAAGAATAAACTAATAAATAACCAAATTTTAAATCAATGCATCATTCTTATGTATGGAATTGCTTCAGTTTAACTATGCCAGTGCAACACCACCCTTTTCTTAGAGCTATGTGTAGTACACATTGGTCTTTCCATGAGCTGCTCTGGACAATGGTTTTGCAGCTGAAGCAATGCTACTGTGGCATTTAATACAGGTTAGATTGTCACATTTCCAGTGCCAAGAGACCCCTGCAGTGCCCTGACATGAGACTGCCTTCTTTGCCAGGTGTTAGTATTTATTTGCAATCTGCATATGCAGGATTGAAACCAAAGGGATGGTTTTAAATGGTGAGGGAGATTCTCACTGTTTGCAATCTTTGATAACTTCATCTGTAAAGAAGGTATTTATTTCTCTGTTGTAGTTTTAACTTACTAGCTGGTATGATTTGTTTGTATTCCAGGGATTTTAAGCAGACAATGCAAAGGTTATTATTACTCAGTATTCCTTTTGATTTTGCACTCACAAATGCTATGTATCACATCTTGAATGGGATTTATTGAAATTTTGGAGTTGCTGAGTGTGCTTAAGTCTGTAGAAAAGACTTCCTTTTTTTGCAGTGTAATCAGATATGACCTTTATCAGTTCTTCAGTCATGTGTTTTTATTCTTTCAATGGATGGTTCCTCAGCTTTGACAAAACCTATTTTTTTATTGTTAAAATCCTGGAGCTCTATGATGCATCCCAAAGCAAGTATTTACATTGCTTTTCTTTTACAAATCATATTTGACTGAGGGCGTAAGTGATCTCTAAGAACTAAGTATTATCTCCAATAATAAGGACCTTTTTTGTCTTAGCTGTTTAAGCTTTTTCTTAGGTTCTAGTGGCAGGGATGGTTGTATGGACTGGGAACACTGGACCCTGTAAGGGTCTGTGCTGTCCCTTGCACTGCAGTGTTCTAGGTCTTTTGGTGTGGTGATTCACCACATACACTTCCCAGAGTCTGACATCTAGAGACATTCCTATTTGTTGTGTATATTTTTTCAAATGGCATGTGTTAATAAGGATGACTGGGGAAAGGTAAATCTGGTTTACAGAAGCCACAACAAATGTAGCTTTGTTCTGGTTGAGAAAACATAGTTTTCTTGTAGTTTCTTTTTAAAATTCTTTGTGAAAAGACCGTTTCCCCTTTAACTTTATAGCATGATCTTTGTGGTGATCTTTAGCTATTTGAGAGGGCTTTGAAGTTCTTGGTCCCCTGGAAGAAATATTAGGGCTTAGTTTTTGTGCTCCTAGTCAGTCTGCCAGTTTGATATCCAAAGAACTGAGCTACTGTCCCAGTTTAGATCACAGTGCTGGTAAGATTAGATAGTGAAGTGACAGGAAAGAGAGTTACTTATTGAGACCCAGATAGCTGCTAGATTCTATCAAATCCTGCCTTGTTCATGTCAAAAGACATCAGAATTCATTTCAGCTGGGATGGACAGGCAAATCTGCATAAAAATGTAGTCAGTGCTCTCCGAACCCTTCTTCTATCTGATCGAGTTTCAGTCTACACATCTCATTGTGATGAGGTGAGGAAGGGGTCTGAAGGAATAAGATATTTTTGTCCTTTACAGGAAAGGAGGCTTTTTCACACTGGCATACTGCCTTCTGGAATTCTTTAAGTGCTTATGTTTTTATTTTCTCTGTAGGAGAACTTTCTTGCAAAAGTGACATATGATTGACTTGCTGTGTAGTTTCCTGTTACAATTAAGTTTCTGTGATGCTGAACTGCTGCCAAGAGCTGTCCCTTTTCTCACCTATTCCTTGTCCTATGCTGTACATATTCTAAAGGGAAAAAAAGTGACTTTGAAAATCTGCAATGAACAAAAGTGCTGAAAAAACACCTGTCTGCTGTGGCTAGAGTTTAATCTGAGCCCATAAGGTGAGAGTTGGTGAATCAGAGGTCTTGACATCCCCAGAAACCATTGCATTGACCTAAGACAGCTGGAGCTGAGGGTGTCTGGAAGGCATCCACTTGGGCATTGGCTCTGAGTGCGGCACGTAAGTGGCCCCCAGCAATGTGGTGGGGAGAGGTTTTCCCCCGAGGTGAGAGGAATCTCTCTGCAGATTTCCTCGTTTTTTCCTATAACAAAGGTTGTATTTATTAGTTAGTTCCTTATTTAGGTGTTGTTTAGTAGTCAGAAGCCAACATGGGAGTTTGCAAAACAAGCCTGCAGTTTATTCTGTAACGCCTGCACTTGTGACGTTTTCTTAAAACACCAGCCCTGCTGAAACGTGCTGGTAGAGGAGAGTGGAAACTCTTTACTGTTGTTGCCTCTGGAAAGGAAGTTCAAGCTATATTGGAAGATCCCTTTTTCTTTTTTTTTTTTTCTCTTTTTTTTTCATGTAGTACTTTTTCAGATAGTAGAAAGTTTTTCAATCATGAAAGAATTGTGGAAACTTGAGAAATCAGTCTTTGGAAAAGGATGTCTCCAGGCAAAGCCTAAGAAGAAGGAAACAAGTGGCAAACATTAATATGAGGGCAATTAGCTGTGTGGTTTGGGTGGAGCAATGACTGGGGAGGACAGCTTTGTGATTAACAGGCCTGACTAACTCCCAGCAGTCTGTGGCTTTTCTGCTGGCACTGCCTGTCTGTGCTCTGTGTTGCTCCAGCAGTGGGTGCACTGCAACAGTGGTTGTGGGACATAGCTCCCGTCCAGCTTCAGCAGCAGTGAAGTGCCACATCATGGCAGAACAATTCATAAAAGCCCTACCTACCTCTGGGGGTATTGGTGTTTATTAGGCATAAGACTTTGCCCAGAAAAATCTGTTTAGCTGCCTTAAATCCTATTACTGGACTTGACAGCAGCATGCTGATGGCAGGTCCCTTCTGTTTGAGGAAGGCAGCTTGACAGCCACATTGTCCGAAGCAACTTAAGGTTTTCAAACCTGGTGTTTCCTTGATCTTGAAGAGTCCCTGCTGCTTCAGGTGGGCTCTCAGCCCACCTTAAACACAGCACAGACACTGGAACCCACTGCTATCAAAGCCACATGAGGCAGTGGTCACCACAGGTTGTGTAATAACCTCCTCATGTCACCCATTACTTGGGATTTCAGCTACCTGCAACTATGCGCCTCCTAAACACAGTGGGATTAAAACCTGAACGTTTATTTCTCAGGGATAATGTATTCCCTACTAATAAGCAAGATAGAATTGGATTGTGCCTCCTTATTCTCCCAAAAGTGGGGAGGTGCCAGAAGTCTGGATCAAGTCTGGATGTGTCTAGGTAATCTATAAATGTTTAAATATAGTACGTGTTATTAGGTGTCTCTGAGACAGACAGATCAATGAGGCCTTTATCACTTATAGTGCCTGTAGATGCTGCTGTAACACAAACAAGAAAATGCTGTAAAAACCTGATGGTAGCTCAGAGACAAGGGACCTATAGGTCTCTTTATAGGGAGAAATCCTACAGGAAGGGAGGGGGCAAAAGACCTGAAGTATAACGGGACCTGGGTAATTGTATGCTGTGAGTAACAAACATCTTGGAGCCTTCCAGATGTCTCACCTGGATGCTTCAAAAAGGCCATTCATGGAAAGCTTTGTAGTAATCAATTGCAATCATTCTTCCTTAAAGAAAGCTTCAGGTCTGGAAAGCAAAAGAAGTGCCTGGAGAAAGTAGGAGGGTAAAGCTCAGGCTCTGGTACAGGCACAGCTTTGTTAACAGGCCTTTCAAAAGGGCTCATTGACATGAGAGCTAAATCATGTTTGTGTTGCATTTTGCTGGGCTAGAATTACAGTGTTTCTCACTGGGAGAAAAGCGTATTGGCTCAGTAAGGAGAAGATTTTCTGAAATTAGGCTTTTCTAGCCTTTATGATGGATGCTCTAGCCTTTGTTTTCCACATAGGTGTGTTATTTTTCTCGTGGGAGGAAAGTAGCAAAAGATCTCTCTGTGTGGGAAGGAGGGTGAAGCTAGTTCTGCAAACATGCTTGTTTCAAATACCACCCTAGAGAGAGACTGCAGATTTTTGGAAACTGAGTTCCATGTGGTAGGTGGGAGGGGGTTTCTGTGCTATTGATTAATTTCGAATTGTGTGGGATTTTCCTGGCATGAATACATGGGGTCTTTGCCAACTTAAACTTAATTTTCCTTCTGTCAAATGAGCTGCAAAAGCTGTGTGATGAGGAAGTTTTGGGGATGAAGGACTCCAAAATCTGCAAGGCTTGATGCAGCTAACCTTTCCATTTTGTTTGGGAGAAGAAACATGATTTTTCCTGGGAAGTAGTATATTTACTCATGTAGTTTCTTTTGCAAGAAGCTTTCTTTTCCAGAATCTTAATCAGGAAATCCTGTATATCTTCTGGAGCACAAAAGGCTTTTTTATATCGTTTGATAATATGCTCCTTCCTGGGGATGCCATGGAGATGAGGAAAACCAAAACAACCTGAATAAAGTACAGATTCTGCAGGTTAACAATAGATTTGCCCAGGTTGGGAAACAGGAGGCCAAATCTAGAAAACAGAAGGCTCTTGATAGACTCAGTCCTTGGGTTAGAGAATTTGTGCCAGCATCTAGGTGAGTTTTTCAGCTGTGTTAGCACTGTACTGCACAGTGAGCTCAGTGGACAGAGCGATATTGCAGGCTGTAGAAATGTGAGAGAAAGTAGAATTGAACAGACCAGAAAAAAATGGGTTGTAATGAACAAAGAAATTTCAGTCAACAATAAATTTTTTTTCATGTCAAGAGCAGAATACAAATCTAGGCTCTTTCATGGCATGGTACAGAACAATACAAGCCATGTAACACAGAGCATACCACTGCTGGATTTTTTGTCCTAAGTGTACTTTAGAGAAATTCAGTCAGGTTTACTTTATCCTGACAAATAGTCATTTAATGCAGCTGTTACAGCAGTGCAAACCACAAATTGGCAGTAAGTTCTTCTTGGGCTCATCTCAAAACACTGATGTGATGAAACAATTTTTTTTGCAGATTTGTCTATTTTTTTGCATCAAGCTAGAATGATACAGAGAATGAAAAACAATTTCAGAAGATTAGAAGAATCAGTGGTTTACAAACTTCAAAATTGTTTGACAAATGCAATTTTAACATGTGTGGCAGCTTAACAGGTTTAAGCAAATCATCAGTTTTAGTGGAAAACATGAAACTTTAACTCCTTGAAGGGCAAACAGAACCCACAGGGAAAAGAGTCAATGTTGGTTTCACTATTTCAAAGGAAATTAAGGTAGATAGAGGAAAAAAATGATTTTGTGTGGCTGGAAGACTGAAAACTCTTTTGGGAAGATTTCAGGTTACAACTGGATCTTCAAATTGGAATGCAAACAGAAAGAAAAGATACTGAAACCTGTTTATAAATAGCTTGAGTTTGCAGGAGTTACATCTTTGGTTTGTTACTGCTAGGCCAAGGTGAATCCCACACAGAGGAGTAGGTATGACCCACAAAGCACATGCTATAAATTCAGAAAAAACATGTATTTTCCTGGCAAGACTGAAACAGAGGATGGTTAATGAACAACTTGGCCACCTGCCCAAATTCGTAGTTCCTAGCAGGTCTGAGAAGCAGACAGTTATGCATAGGGCACAGTGTTTGGGCTAAGGCATACATAGAAGGATGGAGTTGGAGAGGTAAAAGTAAAACCTGGAGAACAATATACTTGGTGCAGATGAGTTGGGTTTGAAAGAAAAATTTTACTTTGCTCATCTTAAAAAACAAACAAACCTCACACAGTTGTCCTGCAGGGAGACAGTGGTAAAAATAATTTTATCGCTTTCGTCATTATTCCTTATTCTTGCTGCTTTTTAATTGGATCAGAACATGAAATCCAGACAAGTAATATAGCTTGTTTTGGAACACCTGGAGAAGATCCTTTCCTCAGCAGAAGAATTTTACGTGTTGTGGGAGCAAAATTAGATTATTCTGTGAGCTAAATATTACTATTTTTAGTTATGTCAGGTATTGGTGATCCATAGTTCAGATGCCTAGCATGTGGGGGCACCAAATGTTTATAATCAGTATTTCAGTGAACGGTTAGGCTAGGGTGTGACTGGCTCAAGCAGTTATTTCTGAGATAATCTTGTAGTCTGTAATCTAGTACTGCTTAGACCTAGTCAGCTATGGGAATGTTTGAGAAGGATGAACTATGTACACTAAAATTAGGAAACCTTCTAAAACAGCATAAGCCATATAAATCTCTTTCTTTATGAGATTATATCTGTGTCTGCTGTCAGATCAGAGAAAGTTACTCATGTACCTGATGCATTTCTTTTTCCTTCATCCTTTTAATTTGGGGTGGTGTAGTTGGGGTGTGTCTTTTCCCCCAGTTTCATTGCTTAAGATGCTTCCCCTACTACCTAACAAGTATGGGAAACGTACTGGGGTGCATTTTTTAACCTCATTGTTCCTGAACATTTCACATAAAGAATGGTCAGCAGAGAGTAGAAAAGCATGGTTACAAAAGATTGTGAAAATGGATAACAAACCTTTTAAAACCGAAAAATACAGAAAACACTAGAAGTCATGCTCAAAAAATCTTCAAGCAATGACTCTGATACAATACCTTAATAAAGACCCTTTTATAGATATCACTTTTTCTCTTACATGAATTCTTTTTGATTCAAAGGGGTTTTATTTTCTTTTAAATACAGCTCTTAGATTAATGTGTAAAGCATAGAGATAATTTAATCTAGAGCTGTTTAGAGTGTGGGTGAACTTTTCTGTTTGGTTATTTTAAACCGATTTCCTTCACAGACATTGAGTGATGGTGGGTGACTAAGGGAATGATTAGATGCAACAATTTTGTGAACAAGAGCAAAGAGCTTTTACATTAGAATAATTATTTCTCAGAACAAGGCAGATCCAAAGTATTGACCACTGCATTATAAAGGTCCAAGTGTGGCTAAGATGTGGTAATGGTGACATAGCAACTGCATTTCTGTAGAATTATTGAATTGCTGATCTTAATTGCATTTGCAACCTTTTTTAGTTTCTCAGTAGAACAATACTTGAAAGCTATAGTAAAGTATTCATTGCCTTAAAAGACTTAGTGTGGCACTGAGCCAGTTTAATAATCCTTTTTTTACCCCCCCCCTTTTTTTTTCTTGCTGTTTCTTTTAATCCTGTGCAAAGGAATGAACTGTATTCACCAAAATTATCAATGAAGATTGCACTATTAGGTCTAACTTGCTGGACTATGTTTTGGCTGTGGAGTTGCTTATGATGCTGTATGCTAACAACAGGCTGACATTTCCAGCAGAACTGCTTGTTCCAATAACTATAAATGGTGTGTTGCAGGTCACACTATCATAAAGCAAATACCTGCTGCCTGCGTTGGAATTTTATTTATTGGTCAATTTAACATACTGCCTTGTGACAAGAAAGTTCTTGACACTGGGTTGGATTTTTCAGTTATGTTAGTATCTAGAAACAGATTTGACTATTAAAGTGTTTGGGAGACTTTGATTCAAATTCTGCCTCATACACAGAGCCAAGTGGCTGATTTAGCTACTTGCTTCTCAAACCTGGCCTTCCTCCACATGCAAAATGTGGGTAGTTACGTGCTGTGGGCTAAATAGTTGCTCTCTCACTCTGGACTGACTGAAATCAGTCAGCTACACTGATTCAGGGGTGCCACTGTAAAGCTTTATCGTGGAAGGATGGCAGGGAAATGAAACAATGCTAAGGCTGTAGTTTGATGGTGCTGCTATTGGCTGTGAAAACAGTCATAGCATCAAGCTCTTTGCCCTTGGCTTTCCTCTGTATTCTTAAACTGTCTTGGAGGTTTTCTGATCATCTGTGCACTAGCAAATCCATATGTTTGTACTCTATATAAACGTAAAGCAAATGGAGATGTTTTTATAGAAGGTGATTAATGGGATAATTGCACTGAGCGTTAGTTTTTAATGTATATTGGTAAATATGGATTAACCTTTTGGCAATCTGTGTGCATTCATGCAAAGCAGTGGAAAATACTCCCAAATTATTTTAATTTAAAAAGAGATGCTAAGGACAGAATTTGAACACTGTACATGGCAGTAGCTCCTCAGGCCCCTGGTGGCCTTCAATTCAGGGCTGATGACTGTAGCTTTTGTTTCATTTGCATGAAAATGAAATCTTATGGTATTTTTTGTCCTTATCCCTTTATCCACATTTTTCTCTGAAATGGTGCGTGGCAGTTGAATCTGTATCTTTTCTGTGCAGACTCTGCCTATTCATTACTAATGTTCAGTGGAGACATGCACGTGCTCTGACAACAAAGTGCAGGGGTGATATCAAGCCGTGCAACATCTGCTAAATTCACATGGGGAAAAGGAATATGAAAACAAATACACAAGGGCACAGCTACTGAGATGGTAAATATTGTTTTTTCCATGCCACACCCAAACCAAAAATAGAGACAGAGGCCCTTAACAAAGCTTTATCCAGGTTCCTGAGAGCTGACTGCTTGTTTTCCACTGAGTTATACATGAACAAGACTACCAGCTTAATTCAAAAGCATGAATTAGCCTGCGACTTATACTTCTTTTATGAGTAGATCAGAAGTAGAGGAGAAGAACAGCTCCATGGAAATTTGTAGTGTTAAAATCACACAAATGCGGTTGCTATTAAGCTTGCACGCCATAGAGGAGTAAGAGTGAATAACACTTCTTTTTGAGGTAATGTGGTGAAGCAGCAGGGATTCACTGGCTGGGCAAGAGGAGCAGCAGGCAAGGGAGCCCAGGCTAGCTGTGGGCTGCAGCACTAGGACTGGGAGGTGCCCTGGCACGGTGGACCTGGGTTTTGGTGGAGTGTCCTTCTGCACAGCCCGGCTGTAGGAGGGAATGCACAGCCCAGAAGGCAGAGGAGGAAATTTCTGGGTGGCTGTATCAGAGCACAGGTAGTGTTTTCTGCACCCTAGGCTGTTGCACAAAGCTCCGGTGCTTAATAAGGTAGATAAAGCTGGGCACTCCCAAATCTACTGCTGATAAAACAGTGTTTCAAAGGGGGAAGTGAATGTAAGAAATGCCACTCAATAAATGCAGTCATTGCAATAAATTCAGTGGGGAGGGTATGTAGTCAGGGAAGGAACAGACCCACAGTCTTGAGGGGTCCTCAGGACTGTGGAAATATGGCTCCATGTGGCTCATTTGGGTCACTCCCTGCCTCTGCTGCCCAAAAGCTGCCCTCAGACTCTGTATCAGGGTGTTTTGTAAGAGGAGATTAATGCCAACCTGCCTGGGCAAAGTGCCTTAACATCCAGATGCACCTGTCCTGAGCATGGGAGATTGGACGTGAAATAATCTATTTTGGTATGCTCTGGAGAGCTTCTGTCCAGCACAGGCAAACCCATACTGCTGCCATGCTGTTTCTGCTGGCAACAAGGTGCTGGGTAGCACCGGCACCACTTGCATCAGGTTATTTCTTTTTCTCCTGTACTCTGTCGGCACTGTGAGGATTTGATACCTTTCCCACTGGAGCCAGTGTGAAAAGTTCCCTGGTTGGACTTCACACTGAAAGGTTTTTCAGTCACTGGGTGTGTGCTATTCTTGAATGGGACACACTTGTCCTTGTTACTCAGTTCTTTCTGAAAAGCAGATTGCCTGTAATAGCAATGCATTGGACCTTGTTTGCATAAAATCACGCAATTAACTGCTCTTTAATGGAAATACACAAATATATTAAATAGTTGGGAAGTGATGCAAAGTTGGCCCAAGCCCAGCTGCTGGCATTCAAAAGAGTAAGCCCCAAGGAGAGGGCTTACTCCTCGTTGCTATCTTAAATGAAAAAGTAACTTCTGTGGATTAATAATAGAGTATTCAACCAGAAATATTTTTCTAACCAGAAAGCATCTGTGGCTTTGCAGCAAACATCTGTGATTAAAGTGAAAAATAGAAATTAAATAAACTTTTTTAAAAATGGCAGACAGAAAAGAGTCACACAGACAAAGAAAACTTGTGCCATTTTTTTTTTCCTGCTGTAAGTGATTAAATGTTTAGTTTCCAAGCAATATATTCAGTTCTTAATAAAATTTTGAAGTTCTTCCATATGTCTAAGTGAAAGTGACTCAGAGGAGAACTCACAGGAAAATTGCTGCCTTTTTTTTTTTCCTTTTTACAGCAATCCCTTTTGACCTTTCTACTGAAACTCATTTATTTCGTCTGGTTTGATATCAAACTTTCAATGAGTAAAACTGCATTGTGTTTTATACCTATTCTTAACAATAGATCCTGCTTGCCAGCGCTTTTCTGTAGCTCAGCGAAAATCAATGATTTTCATGCACCATTGCTTGGGTGTGAAGTTTTGACATTGCTTCTCTGGCATGATCAGGTGGTAAACGAGGTGCTCCGGGTTAAGGAGCAGTGCGGATTTGGCCACCTGCTCTGGTTAGCCCCGCCCTCCCCATCACGACTGTGTTTTGTGGAAGTCATAGGCATACTCTGCTGACAGGTGACCATATATAATCCTCAGAAAAACAGGTCTGAAGGAGAAATTGTAACTTCCAAACAAATATTTGTTGCCTGACTACATTTCATCGTGTTTCAGTGCGTTGAGTCCCTGCCACCTCAAGTCTTTTGTGAAACAGCATCAGTGGAAGATGTAGACAATGCTGAGGCCATGTTTAACTGGATGCTGTGCAAACATAGCAAAAGACCATCCCTTCCTGCAAGATGTGAATAAAGGCTTTCCTTGGCTTTCATTCAGTAAAGTCTGAGAGCAAATACTTTTAGAAGTTTGTTTCCTTGAGCTCAGGTACAAACAACAGGGCGGTTAGAGAAGGGCCTCAACACTCACAAATGTTTACCTTGCAGAGTGATCACTTTTAACCAGGCTTTTCAAGGAAGGAAGCCACAGTTCCCTTCACCTGAAGCTTTTGCTCTGTCTTCCCACCTACCTAGAACTGTGCAAAAATCAACAGGTTGATGATTTTTGATATTAGCCTTAAATCTGGTACAAGTACCCTGAGATCTGCAAGCTTTTTGAAAGATCTGGGTTGGCTTTTGACCAATGCTTGTCTTAGCTGTGGTTTTGGAGTAAAGAGAAAATTATTCCAAACTCTTGGTAGTGTTTTCATTTTTACATTTGCTTGACTTCTCCAAAATTCAAGAGAAAAGTTCTCCCTTAGGTTTCCAATTGTCTCATTTTCCAGGAACTTCTTTTTTTGTTTATGAGCAGAAAGTATTTGATTTGTGTGGCTTCCCTATGAAACAACACTACATTTGATTCTACACTGATGTGACAAAGCAAGAGAATAGGTTGGTTTATTTAATCAGAAAAAAAGAAAAGCACTACAAATTCCTTTACTAAATGTAAAATTGTGGGTATAAAAAAACATCTGAACTACTAGTACTAGACAGCAAATATCTCGTTTGTATTCCTTTCTTTAGGAAAGGAGTGAAGGCTCCCCCTCATTCAATGGCCACGCTATCTTTCTGGTCACAGAGTAACAGTGTGAATTGTACCTTCCACCCTACAGAGATACTCTGTGTAATGAACATTCAACAGATTTAACTACTGAGCTACTAAGAGCTGGTTTACCATGACACACCCAATTTGTACAAACATTTCTTGAAAGAGACTGGCCATGGCAGGCTCTCTTGGTGTTCCAGGTGCAACATTCCTCCTTGGTGAAAATCTGGGGTTGGCTGTTTTTTGGGAGCTGGTGTGTTCCTCTCATTCTCCTGAGATTTAAATGTAGTTTAGCAAATAAGCCCCTTATCTACAAGAGTTTCTAAATAGATTTCTGTAAGTGATATAAGTTCAGAGATCAGTTATAGTAAATTCAGAAGAGTTCTTTAAAGTGTGGTGGTTTATTGCTACACTCCCACTGGCACAGTTGTGAGCGACTCTGTTGGGAGGTTGGTACAATTAGTTTGATAAGAAGACACTTGATGTCTCAGGCTGATCTAGGCTGATCATACTTGGGTTGTGGTCCTCCTCAGCATAATACCCTCTAGTTTCAAGGTGGGCATTCTGAAAGTGAACAACAATTCTTTGAAGTACCACTGGTAAACTTGTTCGGACTCAAATTTATTTTAAATACTGATAATGACAAAACTTTTTTTTTGTTTGTTTCCCAAAGAAAGTTAAGAGCTTACAGAAGCAAGTTGCTTCAGGTGTAATTATTCTCTACTTCTTTTAGTGTCTCCTAGCATTATGTGTGAAGAAGAGATGTGTTTTATAGGATAAACTTTGAAAAAAATACAGTCTGCCACCCATCCATTGTAGGAGCAAAACAATAAACACTGCTTGCTGCTTTTGTGGACTGGGAATCCTTAGGGAGTGCAAATCTTATGAAGCATTAGAGATCTTTTAGTAAATTTAGATTCTGTAGCTCTATAGAATGTCGTCTTTAACTGAATTCCTATAAAGAGATTAAAATGCTGAGTATTTAGAACACTGTCTGAAAACAATTACAGTTTAAAGAAAAATCACGATGAGAAAAAGATCTTTGTAATGAAAATGCTAATGCTCTACACTGGAAAACTCCTTCAGCACTAGTAAAAAAAAAAAAAAGGACTCCTGCAATATTGCCAGCAATTGTTGGTTAAACTTTATCACTCCATGTGAAAACTGATATGCTTTAATGCAATTTAAATTATTGATTTAAACAAACTGATTTTAACTGTCTTTCCTCCAAGTCCCTATTCTGTAATTTTTTTCTCCTTTTATGGAGCACTAGTACTCCCCATCTGCCTTTCATTTGCTTTTGCAAGATTTTATTTTTAAATGTACCAAATCCTAGGAGGGGAGATCAGAAATCGTGTAAATACAGTGAGGAAACCGAATCCATTAAAATACACTTTGATTTGAGTGACTAAAACAATGTTCAATTCATGATATAAGTCAGAAGAGTTCTAAATCCCTTCGTTTCAGACATCAAATATTAACTCCCCCTTTGCCCCAGATACTCCAACACAACCATTTCAATAACTAAGAAATCTTAAAAAAATATTACTTTTTAAATAGAGCTGGCTTAAAAAGGGTTTTGTTTGGTTTTCCGCTGAGCCAACTATGTTTCTGATTGTAAAAACAATACTACTCAACAACAGGTGGAACAAATGACAACTGATATTTTCAGGATAAAGCTCTTAGGGTATTTCGAAAGGTACAAAAGAAATAGAGTGCAAAATATGTCTTGTAAACAGTTTCTCTAGAAAGCACAATGTTACAAGTTTAAAGGAAGAACTTTTCCTACCTGCAGGTTTTGTGTGGATCAGGAAGCGTAGCTTTTTCTGATTACAATCTTCCATGGCTTAGCTTGGCTTCTGCATTTGAATGTTAAATATGTAAGAATGCCTTGTTTAGCTTGGGAGTTTGCATGACCTCTTAATGAGACACTGTAGTTAGTGTCATTGGGTATTAAGGCATCATGTGACTGTAGATGAAAATAAAATCCTTCAAAGTTTGCATTTAATACTTCCTAGAATCTGTAACCCTTTACCTGCAGGCTGAATAAAAACCTGATAGAGCTCACCATTTTATGATCAGGCTTAAAAAAAGGAGAAGTAGAAGAACACATGCCAAATAATTCCTTTTCTCGGAGGCAGTCACTTAAAACGACCACAACAAAGTCCGAGCCCCTCAGTGTATTCACGCTGCCATTTGCATATTCTTAAAATTAAATCTCCCCATATCGCAAACAGTGCTGGAGGGATTTGGCAGAAAGTTCCTCTCTTACATGTTGCCTGGCAATGTTTATTCCCCGCTGTTTTGGGTGATTCTCTATGGAGAAACTCAGCTCTAAAGTATATTTGCAGGCATCATGTCACGTTTACCTGTGAAAGCTGCTGACTTTCCTGGAATCATTTTGATTTGAGTGTGGTGTTTCCAAAAGGGATACGGAAGGTGTTCTACTGCCATAGCCCAGTTAAGAGAGTGTCCCCTGTGCAGGAGGAGAGATTGAACTTAAGCATGCAGCCGGGTCAGGTGTGACCTTTAATATATATCGATGTACCTGGAAACTAAAAAAAGCCTCCCGGAAAGAACGAGCACTAAGATTGCGTCACCTGACTGCCTGTGTCACAGCCGGGGGTGCTGAGCAGGGCTAACAGAGCCTTCTCGGTAGTACTTTGGAAATGTTCAGCTAAATCCTTTTTTTTTTTTTTTTTGGGTGTTAAGCCTCATGGAAGCAGTTGTGTGAGGTTTGGCTGCTATATTGTGTAGGTGTGCAGTTCTCACTCTAAATAATGCCGGATTTATGGTTGCCTCCCTGCTTTGCAGGGGTTGCATCCTTGCCTTCCCCAGAAGGATGGTGCTGAGTTCCTTTTTACCTTTCTCATGCAAACTATCCTCCTAAAATCCAGCTTCAGCATGGGCTGGGTTTGCCCTGTCATGCTTTCCCTCGTATCTGCTCTGAGCTGAAGCTGAGACTGTCAAACTCGTGTCAGCAGTGGGCTGGGGAAGGCAGGCAGGTCCCGTGCCTGGGAGCAGGGACTCAGATGCGCCGCCTGGCCCAGCCTCCTACTGCAGGATCCAGCACACATGGGGGGTGAAACGTCGGATGCCAGCAAAGAAATTAATAAAAGCTGCTTTGGACATGGTTATTTTAAGTAGAGGGCTATGTCATAACATAAAGACCAAGTATCTTTTACAGGCTGTGAGCTGCAAAGCTCTGCAACAGCTCTTTGGCAAATTTTTTTTTTTTTTTTTTTTTTTCTGCTGCAAGCAATTAGTATTAGCTGAAAATGAACTTCAAGAGCCAGGGAATTTCTTAGGACGAAACCTTCACTAAACTTTCCAAAGGCTGGCTAGTCAGTAAGTGAAGAATTGTTACAGTAACATTTCCCCAGGTTGTGAGAGGAGGTGAGGGAGGCGGGAGATGCAAACAGATTGGGGCTGCCTCTAGCAATGGATGGAGGCATCACTCACCCTGGTAAGCAAGAGCCGCATAGGCCTGGGACAGTGGAGGCAGGGAGAAGGGCTTGGTAGGGGCAGATTTAAACAGACACTTTGGGAACCATCTGTGATTTTAAGGGCATGTTATGCTGGACTGCACATGTTGGGAGAACGTTCCCTCACACTCTTCTGGTTATTGGCCTGGGTTTTTGAGTGAATTGAGCTCTGCATAGCTTGTCCTTGATAATGAAAGGCCTTTTTTCACAGAGGGGTGGTGGTCCAAGCTGCCCCTTCTGGAGAACCACATGATAAAATGGCTCATCCTGCCTTGGGAAGGCTGGAAAGGCAAACCACAGGAGAAAATGTAGCTCACTACTCTTCCTGCATCTGTGTGGTGACCCAGGAAGAGATATGAGTAATGTCCACAGCAGGGTACAAGAACTCGTAGTGGGTCATGTTTGTAGCATAAAGGCTTTAGAGGGATTCTTACTAACAAATCCTTGGTAATGAAACCTATCCAAAGGCCCTAGTCCATATTTGGATGATTACATAATCAATATTATGGTTATATTAAAAAATAATGTGTAAAATAGTAAGATGTCTTTGGTTTTATACATAGGAGAAATAAAATTAGTCTGTCCTTTTGCAATATTAATAGTTATATTAAATCAGGTATTTTTTTAATCTTTAATCAACAAAATAAAACAATGCAGATTGTTGTTAATAGCCTAATAGTAGTGCCCCAAAAGACTGATTTTATGATGTATCACACAGACACACATATAGTTTTTGACAAAGGGCAAACTCTCAGGATTTTAAGCTGAAACAGTACCCTCTGCATAGGAACACTATTTTAGCAATCAATATTTGCTTTAAATTCTCTTTGCAAGATAGCTAAAACTTCTGTTTCCACAGGCTTGAGGCTGCAGCATGGAGAAATCGGGGTTGGGGAGCCACTGAAACCTGAATGCCACTGAATGCAGAGTTTTCTGGGCTACATGTTAAGTCACATTCTGATGTTATCTGATAATAACGTGAAAAAAGAGTCGAATGGCCACAGGCCATTTGAAATGAAGTCACGGGCCATGCATTCCCCAGCTGTGGTGCAAAGGAAATGACTGATAAAAATATTTTTCCTAGCTGACCTCTGGCTTACCTTTGTCTGCCAAAGAATTTCCGGCTAATTCTGTGTTAAAGCTTTCTTGCAGCTACAGCCTATTCCTAGAGTCTTCTGTGTCAGAAAACATGGACCCTGACTGAGCCTGTTTATTGATGCACTTTATCTAAAAAACAGATGAAAGCTTTGTACTAAATATGCAAGTAGTGCTCCTTAACAGAAAATAAATCGCTCTATTCCTATGTAGGTATAGAACTGCACTTGGCATTTGGATGGCTCGTTATTGGAGAAACTACTTAGTCTCCATACCTGTGGATAGACGTACCTGGGGAGAGATTTGTGAGGGGCTATGGAGCACTCACTCTTGCAGTAGCAAGTATGTGGACATTGAGCAGCCTAATGCCATTCAGAAACCTGTGCCTCCCTCTTAGGCTCTGTGTGAGGAATCTGACCCCTGAGACATTGATTCAGAAAGCTGGAAAGCTGAGTGAGATAGGTTAGGCACATGGTGTGATTCTTGGGGATGTCCGGCGAGGGACTAAGAGTTGAACTCGATGGTCCTTTGTGGGTCCTTTCCAACTCAGCATATTCTATGGTTATATTATTATTCTATACTTCATTACCACCCAAAGTTAGCCACTCTCTTGGCAGATAGGAGATGTACTTTACTCTTCCAAGATAATGGAAGAACTAACTTTCCAATATTACGCAGGCTATGCACAAGGAGTTCAAGGCTGAAATGTGTGAGTTATGAACTGTGTTTGAAAGATGGTGGAAGTCGTTTTCCTTCAGGACAGGATCCTGGGAGCCGTTGTTCCCACAGGTCCATAGCTCCACAGGTCTGAAGAGAAGTGGGATTTCAGGTGCTCCTCTCTCTTCTGTGCTTTGTCCTGGGGAGTTTACACAAGGCTTCATGACTTACATACCAGCAGTATGCAATCTAGTCATAAACACCACCTAAGCATGGTGTTTTTTTGGCAAATCTCACTGGGTTTTTTGAATGCATGACTTAGTCAAGTGAAAGGGGAAAATACTGAAATTCTTCCTTATGAATATAGCCCTCAGAAATTATTTAAATACAGGCCAAAGGGAGCTGTGAAGGCCTTGTGTCCCTCTGCCAGACTGAAATTTCCCTGAAATCAAGAGACACATACAAGTCTGCTTCCATAGTTTATTAGTACAAACAATGCATACACAAGACTGTATATTATTTGAAGACTGCAATAGATTTCTAATTTAACAACTCTGTAACAAAATTTAACTAAATTTGACATTTATGAAAATATAAATCTCTGATTGGGTAGGTTTTCCCAACGATACAAAGTTTACATAAAAACATTCAATATGATCTATTAGTTGCAAACAAGTTAGGAAAAATCATTCAAGTCACTTAATATACTATATTGGCTTTTACATTGAACATTCACACACTACATTAAATTCTAGCTTAGCATTCATTTCTTGGAAATCTGTGACATGGGGTTCTGATTTTAAAAATAAAATTATTCTGTTTAAATAATTTGAAAATATTTCCACAGATGTGCCATCTTTAAGATATGTAAGGAGGGGAAAATTTCCTTATCCTTTCAGATGTTGTCCAGTATATGTTTTAACTTGGGAGAATATAAATTTTTTTACAGCATTTTTCATTATTTCACAATGTCTCCCTTGAAACTGGTAAAACTGTACAAAAGGCTGAAAACAGTTCTAAAGCAGAAAGTGAAGCTTGTACATATGTGGAAGTAAGAAAAACCCATTACAAACTGGACGAGTAAAGGATCTTTGAACAGCCTTTATGTTTAGTGGAGAATTTTACCACATATACTAGGAGTCCCAGAGTGTTTGGTCATTTCATCTGTATTTATCATGGGAAAGAACAAAAACGATAGTAAGGCAAATGTTATAAGGATTAATACATGGCAGGTCTGAAAATATTAAGATTACCTTAGGGACATAGGAGATACTTTAGACTTTCTTACAACGAAACAGATAGCAACCTTTTAACATAAAGAAATTAATGTGTTTAACTGTTCATCTGCAACGCTCTCTGTCTTTGAAAAATTTTCATTACGACCTGACTAATACACACTATGAAGACAAAAAATTTCCCCAAACCAAAAATAAAACCCCAATCCCTATACTCCTTTTACAACCTAGGATTTTTAGCATTTTATCACAATACAGAAATCTGAAATCCCTGCATGCAGTTAAAAAAAAAAAAAAAGCTTTCAGTCCATTCATTAAGGTGAAACAAATACTTGTTGCCTCACATGGTGACATGTTTGCAGCTGACTGGCACCTACTCCATTCAACCCAAAGATTAATACCAATTAAAAAGAAAAATAAAAGTAAGTATTTTTAAAATGATGATGGAATGTATCAAGTGTTCCAGGTTGGCAGGTGACATCTTGTCATTGCACCATCAAGCAGAAAACCGCATTTTTGCAAGTGGTTATAAAGCCGACTGTTAGCTGTAGATCCATCTAGGTGACGTGGAATATAAAACAGTGGTCTGACTCTTCTCACCAATCATGTGGAGGTTTAGTTCTAGTTAAAACAGTCTGTCAAACCCAGATGTGATCACCTGAATTCTGTAATAGCATAACAATTTTGATAGTATTGCTAGAAATTTTTAATCAAGGCCCTGGTGAAATTCTGGACTGAACCTTGTATTCCGAAATTAAAAAAAAACCCTGCAGCCCATTTATATTTACTTTTATGTTTACATAAGTGTAAGACAGAAAAAACCCAGCTAGCCTGCCCTCTGCTGTTTCTATCTGTCTTCCAAGAAACACACTGATTTTTACATGAATTCAGAAAACATACCTATGCAAGTATACTAATCAGATAAGCTCATTCAGATGATTACTCAGTTGTCAGAGGCAAAACTGTGTCCTCTGCAATCTATGGCTGAGCACACTTTCTCATAGCAATAGTTGTGTTTTTTGGTTGGTGTTGCTTCACTCACCTCAGGCTCTATAACTGTAATGGGGCTATCCCTTGCAAATACTTCTGTTGATTCCCTCCAAATGCAGTCTGCAGCTGCTTTGAAGCTATAATTGTGACATTTTGGCCTAATCACTTGTGTTGTGTTGTTGAAAATCTGACGGCTGTTTGAAGTAGCAATTTTGATTTTCAGTGCAGCATCAACTCGATCCACTACAGTGTAAGTACCTATACTTCCATCATCAAATCCAATAATAATGTTTAAATGTCTCTGTGAGAGTGTAAGAAAAGTGGGAGTTTTATAAAGAGAACAGGCACCGATGTTTTTGCCATCCGCAAGCCTCATTACAATTAAGCTGGAGACCGCACCATTGTCATCATCTTCCTCACCGCGACAACAAATGTACACAAGGTAGCGGCCATCACGAGACAGCCTCTGCCGCCAGATGACACCCGGGGCGTGAAGCACACGAAGCTTTCCACTGTATAAATCAAGCACATTGATGTTCTCATCACCACGCGTTATAATTCCCAGCTTCCCATTTGGAGATATTTCAAAGTCTTCCAATTTTTTTAAGAAATTGGTAGGCAATTGTACGCGCCTGCAGATGACTTCTTCCGTTAAGCTCCAGATATTCACGGTTTCAGTAGATGTTATAAATACTATAATATCTGGGCAGTCTGGTATCAACTTAATATCCACAATGCTTGCACCATCATCACAGCAAAACTTCTTTGTTATACTGCCTGTCCAGAGACTCACAGCCAGCACTTTGTTCTTTGCCATTCCGACTACAAATGTATTTGCAGTTGTTATAAATGCATTCTGTAAGGCAACTAAAATATTGCAAACTCTATGTCCTGTGGCCAGTCGCCAAACTCTGGATGCATTTTGCTCACAGAGAGAGACTACAAATTGATCATTGTGAGTAATCATTAGTTCTGAGATTTTTTGTCCATTAATGCGGAAGATATTTTCACCACTAACAGTGTGCCATACATACTGGCTGCATTTGTCATCTGATGTAACCATTATCTCTCCAGAAGAGGTCAGCACGCAGTTTTCAACAATACCTTCATGCTTGAACACAGCTTCAATGAATCCAGTGCTGAAGTTCCACTTATGGACAGAATCTGAGCCATCCAATGTGTATATTAATTCACCTCTGGCTGGCAACACCAACCTTTGGATAGGCTTGCCAGATTTGTCAATATTGGACATAGCAGTTATGATGTCTATATCCCAAATAGAAAGGACACCACTGGTGGATAAGGATAGCAGCATGTTATGATGATTTGATTTAATTAGCCTGACTATAGTTCCTGAGATTTCCTGTAAGCTTGCCATACACTGTCCAGTATCTCTTCTCCAAACAAAAATGGCTGAGGTATTTTCCATTGAAGCAATTATACAGTTGCTATTTTTGGACAACACGGCAGATATAAAGCGCTCATTGTGTTTAGCTCTAAACTTTTCAGCCACCTTCCACACACGAGTGTCAAGAAGTTCAATGCTGAGAGCCTTACAAATTAAAATTGCACTTTGGTCTTCAGAAAGCTCTATGCTGACAACTTCGCTGTCTTCCCTTCTGCAGTCAAAGTCATCTGTAAGCTGGGGATTTGCAATCTCCTCCATATTCCAAACAGAGAGGCTACCCTCACTGTCCACCATCACCATTTCTTGGGCCGTGTCCAGAATGAGAAGGAATTTCACAAACCCACTTGAAAATTCAGAGGTCACAGTGGCCAGCTTCTCTCCACTGCCCAAGTGAAAAATGGTTGCAGTGTTTAAATACTGTCCACAGAATGCATAAACTCCATCTGGAGAACACTGCACACAGGTCACTTCGTACCAGCAGTGGAAGTGATAGAGAGGCCAGCCATAAAGCAGATCTATTACTGTAACATCTTTGCTGGCCTCCAGCCAAGCAAGTGCATGGTTGACTGATAATGTAAATCCATTTATAAAAGTGGAGCCCCCCCCAATTCCACAATGTTTTGATCCCTTAATTTCCACCTCAGACAGAAGACAGGAATTTATGTTATCATATATCAAAAGAGTGTTGTTTGTTGTAGCCACTACAAGATACTTTTCATCACTAGTGAGCTTCATCCCTAAGATAACAGACGGAGCTGTTGTAATTTGCCTTAGTAACTGGCGGGTCTCTACATCCCAAGTGCTAATGGAGCCATTTTCTAAAGCAGCAATAATTGTGCTGGGATTAAATGTAGGCAAAATCTCTGTGACATGCATGCAGCTGGATGACAACGGCAGGCGCTCAGGGCTGTAAGTCACATCCATGGAAGAATGCAAAGGGACGATAGAGCAGTACTTAGGTCCGTCCTTGTCACATTCTAGGAGGAGATGTCGGAGTTTGGGTAATGAACTTACTACTGGGAGAAGCCTCTGCTGCAATTCAGCGGAGAGTGAACCTGGGTATTTTACTACTTTGAACTTTATACTGCGGAGGGTACTGGCCAGAAATTTCAGCTCCTTTTCTTGAGAGTAGCTGTAAGCCAGTTCTATGTCAGAAAGTGCTTTATCAAACTGCCCTATTCTAATCATGGTGTACAGCCAGCTGAAGTTCATAATGACTCCATACAGAAGATCGTCAGTTCTTCCACATCTTGTCAAGTGATGAATAAGCTCCGTCATTTTTCTGTGATTGATAAAAAAGATATCAGGTTCTAATGGATTACACTGAAAGACCCATGGCTGATCTGGTGCCTGCCTGTCAAAAGCAGTCTGATCCATGCAATGCTTTTCATCCTCGTTCAGGCCTCTACTGTCATGGTCAGGACAGCCACTCAGATACTGGTCATTGCTGTGAAAAGGTTTTCTTCGTCCACCTGACCAAACACCAAGGAAATACTCTGCCATGACTGTGTGCATTTCACGCAAGTCTTCTTCGTTGTGCAGGTACAGTTTCTGGGCAATTAGTTGCAAGTGCCTATTTGCCCAAAGGAGCAGTGTTACATTTTTCACCTGTCGCTCTATTAAGTATCCTTGTAAGCCCTCCTTAAGCCTTGCAATATAAATATATGGAATTCTCAATGGATTACTCTCTCTGACACTCTCATTCAGTTCATATATAACACTGTTGTCAAGGGCTAAAATATCTTCCAGTTCCATTTCACTCAGGCCAGATTTGGACATAGTAATGTAGCCAAGTGCTCTTGACAATAGTCTTGATCCACACTTGTTTTCCAGTGACCAAAACAACTGTTCTATGCTTTCATGGACAGTGACAGAGAGGGAGGACTCATCTACATCCTTATGCGATCTCCAGTTCCTGACCTCTCTGAAGGTTAAGTTCACAAACATAGGCAGTGTGCACTTGGAGAATGCCTCATTGACATAGATTTGTTGCCCTGATGTTACTTTTCTTTTAACTCGCAGCAGCTGATGTTTCAGTACTTGACTACACATCTTTCTGTCCCTTGCAGTCAATTCAATATAGTTGCTTTCTTCATGAATAAGGCACCTCAGTTTTTGCAAGATCCCATGCTTGTTTGGCAGTGTTGACAAAATTATCCGTACTGAGCGGGGAAGGTGAATGGGAAGCCACCAGAGCTTCCTACCATCATCACTATCTGTCAGCTGTTCTAGGGCATCAAATATTATAACCAGTGGCCTGTGAAATGAAGACTCATTCAAGAGATTTATGAACAAGTCCCGAAGATCATGAATCTTTTTTGGGTAACTTTGTACGAGACAACGGTAGTTGACTGCCAGTTGTTCACAAATGCTCTGAAGTATATTCTTCAGATCTGTACTTGTTTCAGTGGATCCCAAAAATCTTATAACTACCACAGGGTCAGAATCTGGTCCCATCTCTTCTTGCAACCAGGAATAGGCCTAGAACATAGAGCATAATTTAGTTTATATCTCAGTGAAGCACAGTAACAGAGTTTATAAATAGTAATAGCTTATATCTAAATAAACATTTTAAAATATTACTAGTTGAATAAAAATGCTTTCACTGGCAGAGTTCAAGGTAGGTTATGTGCACTGAATGAAATCCATATCATATATCATCTTTGTTTAGCGTAGGTAATACCTCAAAACACTAAGATCCACAAAAAGGCTTACGTCAAAGGGGACATGACTAGAATGTAGTCCATGAATCCCAGGGTATTCTTGGCAAAATATGTGTCACTTCAGTAAGTAAGTAGGTAGAGTGTCTTATAAATAAATTTCCTTAGACACTGTGCAATGTCATCCTTGGTCAGCGTACCACTAGAACATGTTTAACATGGATTCCCAGCTGGATAAAAATGAACATCACTAGAGGACAGGGATCAGAGTACAGGTTGCCCTTAACTAGCTGGTTTCCTTAAACCCTGGCCCACAGAACTACACTCTGCCTTGGTGTATCTGTCTTTTGCTCTAAAACACTGCCACAAGGAGGAAAAAGTATCTGTCTTTTGGTTAGATCACTCTAAGCACACGAGGAATGGGGTTTTAAATCTTTTCTTTCTATAGAGGCTGACACACTCAGTTCTTTTACTTGCCACATCTTTTCACCACTTTATGTTATTACAGTATTTTAAAAGAAAAGCATAAACAGAGTCTTTAGGTTGACTTGTGTACTCAGATCTGAAACAAGATCTTTATTTGCAAATCCCAATTTCATATACACAACTAATGTGACTCTATAGGAAGTAGATATATTGTAAACAGTACTGTTCCCTTCTCCATTTCTTTCTGCCTGATATGGCTGTTTCCCAGCCCACTATGCTAAATTCTCTGACCACCCTGCAGGGAACTCAAAGTTGTGACTACCAGCTGAACAATTAGGCTTAGAGATGCCAGCTTGGTCTTTTTCTGCATCTGGTCCCCCCTTGCACAAAGTGTTTCATTCATTTCCCTGTAGTAATCAGCTCAATTACTTAAACAGCATATGTCAGATAAGTAAGTACAGGTATTTTTGCAGATTATTTCAGATAGATTTGTAGCAAGTGTATTAGACTAATTCTGGAATAATTTCTGATGAGAACATGAAATGGCATGACTTGGAAAGAAATGCTGCATTTGTGTTTAAGACTAAAGCCAGCACATGATGTTTAGATGGTTGCAGATTCATAGGACCTCAGTAGAAGAAGAGGGAGAGATCATTCTACAATACACATTGTTAATTCAAGACACATTGATTCCTATTAGACTTCTAAGAGCTCTGTTAACCTTTTTTTGTTTTGGCTAAGTACATGATACAGTTATATTGTTATTGAAAGGTAACTATTTTTCTGCATATGTGTACAATAATATGCCTAATATACATTTTATTATTTTTATTTTATATATTGAGGGCTGATATCCGATCTGTTGACAAAAGGAAGAATGAAAACAAAGATGGCCTTTATACACAGTATATACTCCCATAGTAACATTATTATGTAAGGTATTTATTTACCTTCTTTGCTGCTTCAGCTAATAGAAGAGTCTTCCCTGTGCAAGGTCCTCCATATATGATAAGAGGATTAATGTGTCCTATTTTGCTAGGTAAAACATACTTGTGAACTATGTTTAATGCCTCACATCTATATTCATAAAAAGTGGAGTAGGTTTTACAGAGCGATGAGTGTTGAAGAACTTCATCATACAGTGTGTCTGTCTCGGTGTCAAAATTCTGCTGCACTGTAGCTTGGATTATATCAATCATGTCTTCATAGAACTGTTTACCAAGACCTTCAATGTAATGGTTCTCCACTTCCTGGGAGTAGCCCAGTTTCATGTCACAGTGAGTGACGGATGTGTACACTCTCAGATTGGACGATGCGACAATGGTAGGAATGAATTCGTCCCTGAGCTTGATCAGTTTCTCATGGGCTTCAGGATCTCGCAGAAACTTCCCTGCTGTATGTACCACATCCATGTATTTTCCCATCTCTGGAATTTTAACGAAGCGCTCAATGTTGGCAATTTTCCGAATGTAGCAAACACACTTCTTTAGGAAAGCTGGTGTTTGTTTACCCAAAGCAAAATCAAGTTCATCTTCAATAGCTGGGGATGAAAAGAACACAGAGTCTCTGTTAACTTTTCTTTATAAACATATCCTACCCCCAACAGGCAGTCTCTTAAATGATTGCATCTGTTCTTTGTAGAAAACAGAAAAAATGGAAAATTTGCTGGGTGCTTTTCTGTGGGTTTTAGTCTCAAGCAAGCATAACAAACCTTTTTTCTCCCCTCTTTAATTATATGAGAAATGCCAACAGAAATATATTTTCATGTTTGTGGAAAGGTTGACAGAAAAGACAATAAACAGATAACATAGAAATTGTTAGTGTGAACTTTACCAGAGGAAAGATATCTCTTTGCTTGGCTATGTTTCATTTTTCCTTTCTCATACAACAATTTCACAGCCGTCTTAAAAATCTTCTTAATCTCTTCTGATATATCTTGCCATTTGTTCTCATTCATAGAGTTTGAAGAAGATTCCATCTTTTAAAAATATCCACAGTTAAACAGTAGGTATAATACACACATCTACAACTTCAGAAAGTAGCAGTCTAATATTCAAGGTTAAAAATAACAGTAACAGAGAAACACATAAGCTAAAGAAAAATAAATAAGGGTTAAACTTTTTATACTGAAGACGATCATAATGTATTCCATTTTAGAACTTTAAGAGTTAGCTACTTGGAGTATTTTGTGAATTCCTAGTGTAGGCAGCTAACGCAATATTTTTCAAGAATAAGACCAATAATACCTTTATAGAAAGAGGGTTTTGAGAACCAAGCCTGATAATAATGATAATAAAGCCACAGTATACTGCTAAAATTATCACTCCTTTAATGAGAAGTAAAAATGGTAATAATTTAAACTTGAATCTCAGAACTGAAAATGAGGTTCCTGGTAACTGTAATTAAGCATCTTATATTAGCTACCATATTTTAAAAATACAAGATTATATGTGACATTACTTCATTCATTGCTATAGTAACAGTAATCTTACTGTCATCAGAGAGGAGCTCTAATATAAATTCACTAATCCTTTCAGATGGTATCTTGCAAATGCCATGATGGATGTTTCTCTAAGGCAGTTGGGCTTTACTTACTACAGATGAAATCTCTGTGGGGTCTCCAGTTTTCCTGGAGGGTGTAACAGGAAAAAGAACAACCTCCAGGACAAGCTCCCTAGCAACTCTTCCTTGACATATTAACAGCTGTGTACATTTTATTACTTTCTGTAAGTTTATGAGGTGTAAGTCTGTGTTACATCTTTAAGTTATGTTACATCTATGCCACACTTTTAAGTTACAACTTAAGTTATGAACATCTTTTTACTTAGTCCTGTGTATCAGTAGTTTGAAGAAAGGTATGAAAGATTAGTAAAAGCCCCCAAACCAATAATACAATAATACAGTATGCATTCAAAATGAAGTGAAAACTTGTTTAAGGACTCCATTTTTTGTACACTAAAATCTGTCTTTTGTTATACTGGACGTGTAGGAGGGTAGAATTGAGCTCTGATAAATATATGCAGTTTTTGTTGTCATCAATTAAAGGCAAATGCCTGTTTTAAAAATAATAATTAACAGTGTTTGAAAATCTTATAATACAGTTAATGAGTTAAAAGTATGACATCTAACTCAAGACAGTGCTAAGATCTTGTCAGAGTTTTCTTCTATAGGGATAGAAGGGAAAATGTGTAATTCTTTTGCAAGTCCTGTTCATTGAAATCTAGCAAAAGCACAATACTAAGTAAAAGAGCCTGAGCTTTCCCTGTTACAACATCAGAGAAGGAAAGAGAAATTTGTACAACTGTCTCACTAGCCCCAGTAGGTCATGTATGTATCAGAGAGAACATCAATGCAGGAGTCCCGTTCCTTGGTGTTTTGCGGTTGCTCCCTTCACCATATATGGGAAAGGAGCATCACAGCAGCAGCTGCTCAGGTGGGGACAGCACTGTGGAAGCCAACTCAGAGACAGCAGGAAGTGCCTGGCCTTGGGGACTGCCTGGCACTAACTGCCAGAGAAGAATTTTGTTGAGGAGGTGATTATGACTTACCGTATTCTGGTAGTTCTTCAGCATTTCAGATTTTGGTCTGAGGTAATATGCTGGCGGCACTGCATTCTCATCCCTGCAGTACCACTCTTCTAAAATCCTTGTCTCTAGCTTGGCCTCTACAGCAGCATCCAAGATCATTTCAAATTCTGCCGATTCAACTTCCCCTGGTATCCGTATGTTCCCATACTTCTCTCCCAGTAGGCCCTATGTATTTATAGGAAAATAGGGATTAAATTTTTCTTTTTCATTATGCAAAAAAAAAAGCCTCCTCAGGGTCTCGATTTCATAAAAATAAGTCTAATAGTAGTTTAATGGCTTTAAAATTACTAGGAAAGGAAACAAATACCATGTGAGATGAATTACTGTAAAGGGTACTATATTGAACTGTGTCTTACTATGATGACCTGGTGAAATTTCAAGTAGATGTATTGTCTTTCATATTAACTGGCAATAAAAATACAAAGGCATTCAAAAGAAGTAATTAAAAAATATCAAACATACTTAGCACAGTGTTGACTCATGTACTCCTGAGTTCCATTAGTCACAGGTAGAGAGTAGTCTCACATGAAAAAGCAAATGTCAAAATACTTTTCTGTGGACTAAGGATAAATATGCATCTCTGGATTCTTTACCTCTTGCCCTTATTCTTATAAAAGTTCGTGTTCTGTTTGATGAAAATTCACATGATGTTATGCACAGCTCATATTGGTGCTATTAAAGACGTGGTTTATACCAGCAGTACTAAGGATCCATGTTGCAGAACCACGAGCTGCTTTGCTGTTTTATATTCCTTTGTGGTCTTTGCCCCGATAGCTGTTCATTGAATGAACAGTGGGGCAAGAAAAGACCAAATACTGAGCAGAAATGGATCAAACCCCATTTTAGTACTTAAATGCGTATCTTTTGTATAAAGATAAAGGTTTGCGGAAGTCAGCTTTTAAACTGTGGCACAGGAGATATTTCACTTTCAAAAATGAGGATTAAAATAGTGGTTATGATACTCTAAATACTCTTTTTTGAATTTATATATGTAGTTTACTGTCCATAAATGTTCTATAAAAATATGATTGTAATGTCCTGGAACTTATAGTGTTATAGGAAATTACTGCAATATTTCGTCAAATTTTTTCAAATTTGTGATCATCAGATAAATTCTGCATTAAATATTTGGTACACAGAACTCAGTGAGAATTCTTACTTAATTTAAAATGGGATTTTTTGAAAACTCTTTCCTAATTTTAAATGTATTCAGTAAAGATCTTCAGTTAATGAGAAGGAGTACTTCATGCAGAGAGGAACCAACAGTATCAGCATTTTGATTTGAACCAGAAAGATCTCTTAGTAAAGTAACACTCATGCAAATACAGTAGTACCCTAAAGATATAAATGACCTTGTTTGTAAATAATAATATCTAAATATTCATTATTTTAAACCGCTCATTATAATGAGAAGCTGTTTTAAACTCTTCCCGCTGAAGATCAGCCTGAAAATCAATAATTGATGATGATGAAGCCTGTCTCACTGATTATAAAAGCATGAAGCAGCAAACCACTTTTCTGAACCCAGTTGTGTTGGCAGAAGGTATTTCAGTGGCTTACCATGCCAGATGCTGCAGCCTCAGAGCACAGACATCAGAGCAGTACATGAGCATTGCCTAACCTCTTTCAGGGAAAACCTCCTCAATTAGCTCAGACCACACTTCACATCGTGTAAGCTAACCTGGCTGAGTTTTGCCTGGAGCAGATTAGGAAGAACTCACATGAACTACCAAGCTGGCTTTGATGGCAAGAAGTTGGCATCTTTCAACAGAGGAGCAGTGACAAAGAGCTGGTGGGCAGGAACAAGTCAATGTCTGTCCACCGCTTAGGAGAAGTGAGGAATGCAGGAATTGTGATAGCTCATATAGCCGGGTTCCGATTTCTGACAAGTCACAGCACTCGAGTCCTTCAAAAAGCTTTTCCAGTAGAGAGGGATTAGAGGAAAATTGGGTTTGCCTGACTGCCCATTCAGATCCCACAGCAGCTTGATTCAGGGAGTCAAGAGACTGCAGCAAATCTTTCAGTAACTAGAATTATATAATAATTTTAATGAAATAAAATTATCCAGTATGTATAATGTGAATTTATTTTTTCTATGTGATCATTCTAACTAGCAGCTCCCTTCATAGAGAGAGCTATGTCGCTTCACATAATGAGATAGCTGGGGAAAATTCTGAAGCTTTTACTGTTCTGATCTATTCATAAAGCCCTATAATTTTGGAATTCTGAAGCTGCAGAGGTTAAACAAAATATAATATTATTTTCCTTCTTCACTCAAGTGAGGTTAATAACTCATATTATGATGAAAGCCTTTCCATGTTCATGTTGATGTAGAATTCTCATAAATTTTCTCTCAGAGGAGCTTTTACCTTACACAGAAATTATTACTGAGAGTTCACTAGGCTATACTTTTTCTGAATTTAAATCCAGTGTATTCAATAGACAGTTGCCTGAGCAAAGATCAATAGCTAGGGCCTTCATTAACAAGACTAAAATGTCAACATTAATAGGTCCAATTTTAATGTACTGCATTTAATCAACTAAATTTGTTTTAGAATTAGTCTGTGTACTTTTCTGCTTTTCTGGTATGGTTTGTGCTGTTCTCTCTCCACTATGCTATAGGTAAATAACAATCGGTAGTACTTTAAAATTAAAAGACAGATTTTTTTCTTTCATCTCTCACTGCAAAAGACATTATGTAAATAATCTTGTATTAGGGATCATCCTCCTGACTACTTGAGCAAAACACAATAAAAAGGAACTTTGATATGATCCAGCAAATCCTAAATACTGTGCTGAGCAGGTCTACCATTTAGAGCAGGGCAATCTCAGGCACTGTACTGATAGAAGTCAGCTGAGGTATCAGTACCTGACTCTATGTAGCCATCTGAAGAATATTTTGCTAGAAAAATTTATGTGGTAAAAAAAGTCTTCATGTAGTCACTCCTGTGCTTTCTGATAACTTCAGACTAGCCTCAATGTACAGCCCAGTTTTACTGGCTCTTTAACTGAGGTATTGAAACACAACTCCTTTTCATTTT
Source organism: Myiotriccus ornatus (assembly GCA_036023395.1). Classification (NCBI taxonomy): domain Eukaryota; kingdom Metazoa; phylum Chordata; class Aves; order Passeriformes; family Tyrannidae; genus Myiotriccus; species Myiotriccus ornatus. The sequence continues at coordinate 51,269,400 of JAYRBT010000139.1, forward strand.
TCTGGAGAGGATTAAAGTAACTGACACTGTTTTTCTAAAGGACTGCAGTATTACACCCCAGGCTGGAAGCAGGAGGCATGGTGAGTAAGTGCAGCTGTTTTCTACTGAGAAACTGATGCTTGAATGCTGGGTTACACCACATAAACACACCAGGTTCCTGGGGAACAGTCCTCTAGATGCACTGCATGTTTTCCAGCAGCAGTGGCATTAGTAAAGAAAAAAAGGCTAAGGAGTATAAACAGATTATATGCATTTGCTGTAATTTTAATAGACTGTTTGTTTGTAAGGTTGCATGACAGCCTCAGGATGGGTGCATTTGCATGCACAGGCTGTGAAAACTCCATCTTCCCATGTCAGATATAAGGTAAGGCTTGGAAGTAACTCCCTCCCTCTACTCTTTTGGTATCATTATGGTTAAATTTATAACTCAGTATAAGTGAAGTCTATCAGGGTACCACAAAAACACTCAAACCTTAGAGACCCAAATGAGAAGATCTGAATTGCACTTTTTCTCCAGGGGCTTCAGTGTCTGAACTGTGTCCATGCCACAGGCTTACAGCAGCCTCTGGAAATATCTGCCCCATCTTCATTTCCCTATAGACTCAAGAAAACGCAGATTTCTTCTTAGAAAAACAAAGAAAAATGAAGCAACAGGATTGAAAGAAAATACAATTTCTCACAATCTTCATGTTGTTTCATATTGAGTCTACCAATAAAAATTACCATTATTTCAGACTTTTATGAAAAATAATATGGTGCTCTACAGTAAGAACCTAAAACTTCAATTTGTGATAATAACATTGCAGCATTTTGATGATTATTATAGGAAATTATTTTTAAAGGGAACAGTAATGTTTACGCTGTGTTCATTATAAAGAGATAGTTTTATATGCAGACTCGTGAATCAAAATCTCCCACCTGATGAGTCATTTTCCTTTAATAGTAAAACATAAATTAAAGATTCATTAGATTGAAGGTGATTGAACTGTATAAATCTACCAGGCTGACAAAACGTGTATAAAACCCTCAGCAACCATTTGCGTCTCACAAAACTTTGCAGAATTAACACAGAGCAACCTAAGCAGTAGCCTTGCTAGCTTTCATAGAATCATAGAATGGTTTGGGTTGGAAGGAACTTTAAAGATCATCTACTTCCAAGCTCCCTGCCATAGGCAGGGACACCTTCCACTAGACCAGGTTGCTCAGAGCTCCATCCAACGTGGCCTCGAACACTTCTAGGGGTGTTTTGTTAAGCCTGAGGCTGAAGTCACTATTAAATGAAGGTTAAAAAACTACTGTTTAGATCAAGATGGGAAATATTTTTCACATTATTGTTCTTGGTGTGGTAAGATATTAAAATTATAGGCACAGTCACAATAATGACCAAAAGGAGAAAACACAGAAGATTAGGATTTGATCTTGAGAAATGAGGGATTCACAATGCTTTAGTTCAGACATCATCACTAAAATGTTCATAAACCCTAATACCAAATGTTATATTAAAACAGAACAAGTTGAAGTTTTAAATATGCTCAATTCCAACTAAGATATTTATTGGTAATTTTAATAACAAACAAGCTGTCCAATAACAGCAAGTTATATTAATTACTGATTTTTCCAACACAGGAAAGATCTGATCCAATGATCTTTTGCTGGGCATCATTGAATCAGTCCTATTTCTCAGTCTTTGTGAAGTTTCACATATGACACTGAAGTCCTCTCTGCCTTTTCTCAGAGCAGTCCTGGATTGCCAGCTTTGTGAAGAATAAGCATTTGAGAAATCATCTTTGAAGGAATTAAATCTAACCACAATTAATTTTTTAACTGGGTGTCCAGATCTAAGTACGCCTTAAACAATTCGGTTATGCAAAATCCATGTTTTGGCAAGATCCATGAAGGATTAGGAAGTATTATTGTACATATGTGACGTAGGAATTAAGTACAGGGAATTAAACCTGAGCAGGGACTCAGAGCTGAGACAGGTATGCAATGGTTAGATAAAACTAGGTAGAGGAAGCTGTTGTTCCTGATTCTCAGCCCTGTCCTTCTTACAGAAACTGCTCACTACTGAACCAGAAAAGCCTTGCCCTCTTGTGATGAGGTCCTGAGTGACTTATATTTCAGCCTGCTAAATTAATGTAAGCTTAAACTAAGATGACCTATTCAAAGTAGAACAGCTCCATTAGGAGAAAGAGTATCTCACATTATTGAAGATGTGTTGAATGCTTCACACTCTGGCCTGAAAACTTTAGGGATTTAAGTGCTTTTAAAATACCTTGGGGTATTAAGTTCATCTGTTGCCAGGGGTTGGTAAATGCTGGTCTTACTGATGTTCCAGAGGTGTCCTCCTACCATCCCCAAGAAAACTTTGGATTGCAGTCTGTTATCATGCCATGCCTCACCAGGAGGCAAGAAATCTGGTGAGGAGCAGGATGTAGCTAGCAGGCCATCATCTATACAAAAAGGGTAATAAGGGAGCACAACAATGAAGAAAGAGACCTGTTTCAAAATCTCTCCTGAACTGAAAGAAGAACAAGTCTGTGGTCACCAAGTATATATAAACCCTACTCATAAGGCTTCTGGGCATGAATGATGGGGTAACAGGAGCATCCTGCTAGTGCAGCTCCTTTCTGTACAAGAAATTGCATAGCTATACAAGTAACTAAATACTAATTGGAGCAGGAACATGAACTTTTATCTTTCCACAGTGTGCATGAGTACCCTAAACAAGGGCTACAAAGTGAATGAATCTTCTGGATCCCTCTCTCTTCTGTGGTCACTTGCTCTTCATTGCCTTCTGTGAATCCTGGGGTTAGAGACCTAACTTCTACTTCCTTAGTCTGCACTTCTAGGTTTCTTTCCTTTTGTAATAAAATCTTTCTTATGATATAAACCTTTTTCTTTTTTTTTTTTTTTCCTCTTTGAAGCCATACATTTCAGTCAAATAGCCATTTTGCTCAGAGAAATTTGTTTTTTTTTTCTCTACTGCTTACTGTGATGTTCATACATGTGTTAGCTGACAAAAAGTATGTTACTTTGTAGTGGATCAGACTTCTATAGACAAAAGAGACACATATAAAGAAAAAACACAAGTAAATTATTGACACCAGGCTTAAAACACATCAGATAATCAGATGCCAATACCCATCAACTTCTTTCAATTGCTATATGTCTATGTATGAAGACAGAATCACTTCAGCATAACTACAGAAAACACTCCATTGTTTTCAAATCTTACTTTTTACATGCATAGTGGATACATTCTGTGTCTTGTCTTTCATATTGAATTTGGATGTGGTAAGACAGTGCATTGCTTGTGTGAGCCTGCCTAAGTAGCACATTAAAGTCAAGGAAGGCACTCAAGAGTCGTAACATGTAGGCACGTTTACCTTGTCTGCAGAAATGGGGGCTTAAATGACATAACTAAATATACAGGTAAACCACGTCTTGGAAGTCTGAAACAAATGGTCAGGAGACCGGTTTTTAAGGGTCTTTTATTTAATATCCCATTCAAAGGAATTTAGTACAACTGTAGGTCCTTTAAGTTTCTTGCCAGTATATCGTAACTCCATTTTGACAGTGTCCTATAGAAATTATGTATGTGATATAAGATGTGCAGGTGCAGTCAGAATATTTTGGTGAAAAAAAAAGAAAATCAAAGTAACAGGATTAGCTGGAACTCTCTTTCTCAGTAATAAATATGATTTGAATTGAAACCAAGAATTTACTACCAAAAACAAATAGAAAAGCATGTCCTACGTTATTATTTTTTAGAACTTAAGGGAACAATAGCCAACTCATCTCAAATTCAAAGCAAAAATGCTAATGGCTAAACAACAATGGTAAATCATCTGAAATAAACCCCAGAAAAGTATATTTACTTAAATTTAGTTTCAATACACTAATGATTTCAGTAAGGAAAAAAATAAAAGTGAATTTATTTAAAATCTCAATGGAATGTATATGTTAACTGCTTCTTAGGGCAAACCCCAAGCCGTTAAATTGAGCTGCACCGAAAACTGAAACCAAGATGAAGAAAGCTGTAATAACATTCTCAATCTAAACGAAGTTTTAGGAAACTGGAGTTCCAGAGTGCCCAGGAGATGTCCTGAAAATAGCTGCCTCTACTCCCTTTTTTGTACTTCTGGCTGCAATGCGGTACAGTGTAACGACCTCATGATACAAGCACAGAGAGAATATTACTGAAATAAATAAATACATTTGACTGCTTTTCTTGTCTATCAAAGGACAAAAGTTATGCTGCACTGGTATTAAGTCTCCCAAAATTACCACCATTAGAAATAAAAAAAAAAATATGAAAAAAGGACAAAAATGTTGTAATCTGTGATTTCTGAGATTTACAGGTTAAAGTGCCTTCAGAATAGCATTTTTCTTCTCCCTCCAACAGTTGTAAGGCAGTGCAGCTTAGTAGACAGAATGTTAGAGCTGCTGCAGATCTCTTAAATCTTCTTTCCACTTTTACTACTTCTCAGTATGGGAACTTGTTGATGCTTTTGCCACTGCCTCACACTGTCTTACCTATAAAATGAGGCTAATGATAGCTGGCAAAATAAGCATTTTATTTTAAGTATTTCTATTTTGAAAGATATTGTGTATTTATGTCTCAGCAGAGATGGAACTGTTACTTTACATTGTTTGTCCTGTTTAGTTTTTAAAGGAAAAATGATACCATAGAACAGTATCAAACTCTTTGATGTGCTTTTCCTCCATACCTAGGTCATAATAACAGTGTCCGTACCTCAATCCTTTGGTTGAAGCCTATGAGTAAAAAGATTTAATTTTAGAACTTAAGTTGACTGTACAAAACATAAGAAATACAGTTTTTAATTGGGATTACTGAAGTGACCAGGAAGTTGAAGGCACAATAAAGACATTTCTGATCTGAGAAATACATTGTTTTTCCACCTGCCTGGATATATATTAATGTTCCCTGGCTTGAGAAATATTGCAGTGCATTGTTTCACAGAGCCATGCCCTAATTTCTGTCTTCCCTTTTTACCGGGAGGCAGCGCAGAAGTACGCTGGAGGGGCTATACGAGTTTCAGAAACTTGAGATGGGTCTTGGTTTCAGCTCCATGAAAAACAAAAAGGGCTGTTGAACTTCTTGTAAGAAAACTGACTGGAATTAGGACTGGAAGGATAAGGTACAAGTACTCAAGTCTTTTGCTGTGAGTACTGTTCCTGAAATAAGATGTAAAAAGAAAATGATGGTGAAGTTTCTTGATGCTTGACCTGTCTTTCAGAAAATTAAAGAGAGCAGCCAAATCCAGTTGTAAATGTACCAATTCCCTCAGCTCTAAACTTCACCCACAGAGCAGCATTTTTAAATCTCAAAGCTTTTCCCTAGTGGTAGGAAGATATGAAATAACGTCGAGTAATATTTCAAGGCATAGTGGGTAGGAGCTAAGTCCACCTTACAAAGGGAATGTGTTTCCTGAGAATAAATTCATGACCTACTTCCCTGATACACTTTGCTTCATCAGAACTCTATTTTTTTCTGTCTGAGAAAATATCAGTGGTCTTCCTCCACATTCTTCCTGTCTTCCACATGATCATGAAGCACCAGTTTAGCTCATTTTGTTGCCTTTTCCTTCATTGCTTATCATTGCCAGTTCTTTGATCAGCCTAAGCATAGATTCAGGTGAGAAAATCAGTCAAAAAGAATACTATTCAGGAAGAGGTCTGTGAATAAATGTAGGGTAGAGGAAGAACTGGAGAAGATTTTGCCTGTCTCTGCCTAGAGATTTGAGCTGCTCACTCACTCTGATTCTCCTCCAAACAAATGCATTATTCTTACTTTGCTCTGTTTTTGAAATTGTGTGGGAGATTTCTTGACAGGCATGTACATTTTTCCTTTCACGTAAAGCTCAGGTCCTTGCAGGTAATTCCTACTGCAGTCCAGATTTCTGTAAACTCTATGCCGGTCCCATAACCCTTTACAACAGTAGAACTGGATAGAAAAACAAACCACAAGGGTCAGGCTTAATAAAGACTGTAGCACATAGCCCAGACTAAAGCCAATAACCTTGTCTGTGGAAATCACTATCCTGCCTACAGCGAGTGGGAAACATACCTTTCTTGGAAACAGCAAGGAGACCAATATTGCCTTTTGGAAGAGGGTATGGTGGTGTAACCTCCCATGCTTTGTAAAACAATCACAACACTCATCCAAGCCATAAAGAACTGTGAAAGGGCTTGAAATCCTGTGTTGCAACTCATAGGTGAAGTGTGGCTAATGGAAAAAAGCTTCTCCTACTATTGCTGTTTAATATGCCTTACTGAGCATCCAGGGACACAGGTGTCATGGAGCCAGAAGGGAAGAAGATACTCTAAGCCTATCACTGTACTCAGCTGGGAGGACAGGACACTGGGTCCTGGACACCAAACGCCAGAGTTAAAAGCTGACACCTCTCTGCATTCTTACTGCCCTCTTTGGTATGCTTCGTATGCAAGGGGCCATCTCTTTACTTTCTGGGAAATATGATCTTGCTAGTGTTTATCAGAAAGGCTGCCTAGTTTCTAAATTTCCTTTTTGGGGTGGTATTTCTGTGATAAATCATGAGGCAAAGAGCGTAGATTAAGATAAAGTTGACCATGGCAAAAAGGTCTGAACCAGCCACTTAAGGGATTGACAGAGATGCATTTAGTCTGTAGTAACCTCCAAAGTTGCAGCAGCTGTGGAGGGCTTTTTAGGACTGCAAAACCTATCTAAATCCCACTGTAAGCACATACACACACTCTTTATTGGAAATAGATCTATGTATTTATGCTTTTTTTTTGCAACATAATTAAGCTGTTTTCCTCAGTAACATACAGAGACACTATGAAGTATTAGAAAGTGTTAATTATGAGTATTGTCAGAGGGAGAGATCGCTGATAGTATAAGGGAATTTTTAACACCCCTCCAGATTTTAGGAATACCGTAGCTAGTTATAACATGACATGACATTTCACTGCAAATTTCTTTTTTTTATTTCTTTCCCCCTTCTTATTAAGGCTAAACAGATTGGTATTTATTGAGTCTACAAATGAAAACTGATTTTGTAATTAATTGTGAAGAAAATGATTTCACAACTTACATAGAATAATGTTCCCATCGAATGGGAGCCTGGTATGACCCATGACTGTGTACTGTGCACCTAAAAACACCATTGATAAACACCACTTATGTATAGCATAAATGAAAGCCCAAAGGCAAATTTTAAGTGACATTAGTTCTAGGAGATTATAACACACCCAGAATTTAGACTTTGTCACAGTATGCAAAGCAAGTACCAGAACACACCACCAACTCTGCTTTTCCAGTACATGTGGAATGGCCTATATTATTTATTTTGACTGGCTCCTTGATTTTGATGATTTTTATTTAAGATTTTTGTATCCTTAAGTGTTAATTGTAATAAAACATTATTTTTTCCAAGCTAGCTGGCATTGGCTTTAGGGCTTGTTTTTTGGGTCAGTTCGTGGCTGGTACTCTCTTAAATTTATCAATCTAGTCCTTCAAAGATGAAAAGAAATTATTAGAAAATTCCTTGCATGAGAAGGGTATAATTTTCCTTTCCCAACAATGCTAGCACTATGAGGGCTCAGTAAACTTAAGACTGATGTAGAACTATTGGTCCCTTTTTAATGGTCCTAACTGATTTGCATGCATTACCTACTTCTCACATGCTTGGAGGGAAAGAACCCTTTTAACTGTTTATTAAATTATAAATTTGGAGGAGGATAAAAAGGACAGTAGCATAGCTGTAGGACAAAAAGAACTATTTTTTATGAAAAGAAGCTAATAATCTAAACTGCAATAACAATTAAGGAAAGAGTGCAAAAATGTGGAAGAGATCTTCAAAGAAGCTGAACTGAAGGAAAAAGACTATTGCAATCACAGTGATAATAGAGATTAAGGCTTTCCTTGTCTCCATAAACCAAACCCCTTAGGCACTTGACAAAGGTTACAGCTTATCAAAACCAGCATTACTTTAAGTGTTCAGAGTGTCAACAATCTTTACAGCCATTTCACATCACCAAACCTGGGTCTGATACTAACCTGTTAACCAAAGGATCTCTGAAGTGGATCTCTGTAAAAGGGAAGGTATACACTCTAGGAGCGAGCAACAGTATTAATCTCTCTCTCTGAATTTACCAAATGCCTGCTAAATCCTGCAAAGTATGCTGTTTCTTCACACAGAAGTAGTATACTGCAAGGTTTAGGATCCCCTCCATCCCCCTCACTTCTGTAGAACAGCTGATGTTGGATTTTTGATCTACCATTTCATTTGTAGGGCAGATCTTTACATCTGATTACAATACTACCTCAGAAGATGGTTCGGTAAAGCTCTTGAGGGTCGAGACACTAAATCTCATAAACGTCACGCAGCCTATTTTCTCCTCTACAAATAATAAAGAATGATGGAAATATGACTTCATGTTAATCTTGTTCTCGCTAATATGGTCATTCATATTAAATATAATACTTAACCTTTCTGGAACGCAGCACCAAAAAATATATTTCTGTCAAGAAAAAGAAGTACAGTGACTTAGCAGAAAATATGTGCAGTCTTCTGGCTTAAAATGAAAGCTATTTTAAGACTACATAAAAAACCATGCAGTTTCTATGTTCCATGGAAAAGCTGTCTGATGAATCTTGTACCTATTTTCAATGGGCCCCATTTAAAAAATGAGTAAGTATTTTAGGTTTAGAGAATCAGGGATGATTCACAGGAAAATACATTCCCTTCCCTAAAGAGGATGAAGGAATTCACTTACAATAGCTTAATCATATAATATTCCCCCATGCTTGATTTCACTTTCTGTGTATATCCGTTGTTCAGAGACAAACTGCACTGAAAGGGATAGACACCCTTTAGCTCTTAGTCTGTGAAAGAAGAGCAAAGCTTGCTGAGGGGAAAGTTGCATACTATGTCTCTAAAATTTATCACTTTATTTGCTTTGAAGGGTTTCAAAAAATAGGCAAAGCTCTACTTTGACATTCACAGAAAAATCTTTCCACTTGGCCAAATCCACATAAATCAGGATTATTGTCTGCAGACATGTACTTCAGATCAATGCCAACAAGTCTTATGGAGCCACTCCTGATATGCTGTATGAACACAAACCCACTTATGTTAGAGGGAGTCCTTATTTGGATGGGTTTTTAATCAGATGAGGAATGAGAAGAAAATTCATCATTTGATATTTCCTTCTTGGAAGAGCTGGACCGTTGTACCATGTCTGGCTTCAGCTATTTTTCCCCATTCACTTGAAAACTACATATAGAACTGCTTCCTTGAGGAAAATTAAATACTGAATTGCCTAAGCACAGGTAACTTCTGTTGAATTTCCAATAAGCAAGGGGTGCTTAGCATTCCCCCTAAACTAGATGTTTTAGTATAGACACCTTTGACTGACTATAGCCTCCCTATCTTAAATTGTGTGTCAGTTTTCCCAGGAGAGCAAAAGCAAAATATAATTCTTGCATTCCAGAACCTGTATGTATTTAGTTTTCACATTAGGAATAAATCCTAGAGTAACACCAGAACAAAAATGGGAGTTGAGGACATTCGGCAGAGCTGGAGTAATATAATTGGGAATTTTCTCTGAGCTGGAATGCACTCAAAATTAATTATCAACCATTTGTACTAAGCAGAGAGAGTGTAGCAGTGTACTTTATGGAGTGATTAAAGCATGTATTATACATAGGAACAAAAAGATACAGACAGTAAAAAACATTTCACTCCTCAAATTGCCATACTTCCTCTTCAACTTCAGGGTGATTTAAGGACATGACAAATATTGCAAATTGCTAATATTCTTTGAAAATCCTACTGGACCCCCAAATTTATAATGCTAGGTCTTTAGCTCTGTAAAAGGGGAGTTTTATGCTTCCCTAGGGTCTGTTTAGGAAGGGATGCATGTGTTGCTCTTGAATTCAGGCCTGTCCGTTGCTATCTTCTGCCCTTGCCCTGGACTGAGAATGGGGAAAAGAGCTTTTAGGCATCCCCAGTTGGTCTGTGGTAAGCAGAGTTTCAGAAATGCACTGTGGGATATCTCAGCAGCCCAGTGAAAATGCAAGAGATGATGCAGGAGCTCAAGTTGTTTAGATGTGGAAATTCTTGAGGACATGAGGAGACCCATGTCAAATTATTTGGAGTTTCTTCTATTTCTAAGTGGTCATCTTCAAAGAGCCAGCCCTGTTCTCCATTAACAAACAGGGAAGATTACTCGTTATAGATACCATTACCAGGTTAATTAATGCTGAAATTAACAAGCTGACAATAATTTGAGAGGGATAATGTGAATTACAATGGCTGTTCAGAGTAGGTAGAAAATGTTTTTACTATTCTTTGGACCAGATGATTTGAATGATGGGTGGAGAGAATCTTTCAGGTTTGTAAAATCGCAAACATATTTAATTGAGCAAACCTTTACAGGTAACAGACTACCATTTCATTTCCATTTCTATTTTTCATTTTGCAGTCTTCCAGGAGACAGTCATGCAAGGACAGCAGTTCAGGCAGAGACTGTGTGGTGCCACGCAGATGGAAGAGAGCACCCACGTGTTATAACGTGCAGGATGTGTTTGAAGAGAAGTGCAGAGAAGCCTGACAGTTTTCTCATCTGTACTAAAGCATTAACAACAGCAGGTCAGTACTAGAGTATTAGTTAGGGAATATCAGTGAAAGGGAAGTAAACTTATTCTGCAGATAATTAGTACAGGCTAATGACACCCTAAATATCTCAAGGCCTTAACTGAAATCAAGCACTGTATCTGAGTTCCTAAATTAGCAGTCTAATGTCTCCTAGCTGTTAAAGGAAAAACAGTTATCCAGAAGATGACTCAGGTATTATTGGAGGTATCTATATCTTCCTATTTATTGTAAAAGGTGTCAAGACTAGATCTGTAATAGATGAATCCTGTTCATGATCAGTGCTAGTTGTGGGATCATAACATAACCTTTATTGTATCTCTAACATTGTGTCTGTATTGCCATCTCTTAGAAACTTACTAGGAAACATAACCCAACAAAATGTAAAGGTTCCAGTGATGCACTCAATGCACTTTTTTTTTTGGTATCACTGTGCAATGCAGAGTTTATAAAGTTCACAATTTAATAAATATACTGCATTTCAATCTCCCTATGTAGATTCCAGAGAAAACTAGTATGATTTCTGCATAAAATTTGTATGAGAAATATTTTCCCCACAGAAAAGAGTACCTTTCCTTGCATAAATGAATCTTGACAAATTATCGATATGGTATATATATATATATATTTACCTATAGTAAAGGCTATGAGTATTTAAATGATCACATATAATAGGGACTGATTTTGCACAGCAGAAAAAAACCCAAACAAAAACACCAACCTAACAAAAAGCCCCAACCTAAGCAAAAAACCAAAAAATCCCCCTCTCCCTTAATTGAATCAAGTGTTAATAGAGCTCAGGCAGCGGGTAAGAGGGGAACTATACATTCTCAAAGACAGTGTTCACAGGAAATTAATTATGCATTTTTTTCAGAACTGCTTTCTCTTTTGTGTTTATGAATATGTGTTAATTTGGATTTTGTTGCCTCATATCTGCAGAAAAGCTGGGGACTTCCAGCATAGGCACTGCACTAATTTAAGAACTGAATTTCGTTTTCTCTCCATCTGATATCACAATGCAGGCACTAAATGCCAAAAAGAAACACTTTCTAAAATCAACCCATACCTAGTAGTTAATTCTGAATCGTTCAATTCAAAAAGAGGTAATTGATAAGTACAAAAAAATACCCAGCTGAATGAAAGCAGCACATTTTATAGAACTTTCTCAAGAAATGTGAAGTTGCCCAAAGCCTCCAGTGCCAAAGTCAGTTTTTAATTATGTTACTATAAATTAAAACTAATTATGCCTTGTTGGAGTAGAATCATCTTCAATTTGTGTTGTAAATGAAATACACCCCATCTCACTACAGTACAGCAGAGCAAAAACAAATGTGCATAAACTGATTTCTGTAGTTCTGCCAGTCACTGGGAGAGCTATTACTTTGGCCCGTCCTTGGAAAACGTGAAATAAATATTGAAATAGTTGGCTCACTGCAACCTCTTTGCTAACTGTTTTGTTCTGTTTAAAAATTCTGATTTTGCTTAATTTCTTTCCTTGGTAACAGTATCAGGCAGGCAGTTCTTAAAAGCTTCAAGATTCTGAGCTGCTGAAATATGCAGCAATGGTTCATGACAAGGTTTCGTTCACTGTGAAAGATTTTACAGCATCCATGTCTAAGGACACTGGGTGCTGCTACAGGAAAAATGCCATGCCTTTCTGTTCCAACTCTGTTTTTTCATCAAGGGAAGATGAAAAGTAGAAAAATAAACCCAGAAAACTAAATTTAGTCACATAAGATGACAGACAGTCAACCTCTCTAGAGATCTGGGCCAGTGTGTGCGTGTGAAAAACAGTGTCACAACAGCATCAAACCCATTCAGTACTCCAGAGCTGGGCTCTTACGGTCAAGCCGAGGACATCCCTTGTTCCCCAGGCCTCTGAAGCTAAATAACAAAGTGAGACAATCAGGTGAATGAATGAGAGCCAGAGAGATCGTTTTAAGGGCGTGATAAAAGTACAGAATGACACATACTACAGCTTCCTCTTTGTCTAATCTTTGGCATGGAGAGACGTGATCTCCAGGCTTCATAGCAGGCAGTGTTTTGTATCCCTTCCAACCCCATGGGATTCTGTGGTTTCAGTTCACAAAATCTTTAACATTCTTCCCTTAAAAAAAATAATCAAGGACTTGCAGGTTTTTTTCAGAACTCTTCTCTGTCTTATTATAACAAGTCTAAGGATTACAGATCACTTAGCCATGTTTAGGTAGGAGAGGAGAAAAATACCTTTTTGAAATTATTTGCTTAGCAATACATTATAGAAAAAAAAAATTGGAATAGCAAAGGCATGGCTTTAAGACTGTTTTGCATTGAAGTCTAACAAGGGACCATGTACAGAACAGACAGTCGGATATATCACAGACTCAGTATCCTCAGGTTATCACTGACCTCCAGTCTTTTCACTCTCTAATACCTGATCTCCTAACTTGTGGATTTATGACACAAAACAGCAAATGCTGATCAGAGCAGACAGTTCTTCACTGCTGCTGGTTTTTCATTAAGTCTTTCTAGGCCAGCTCATCGTGCATGTGTGAGAAGTACCAAGAATTAATTAATCGTGGCTTCCTTAAACAAGTTGTCCACAATTCTGTTATGAGAGTAGTACAGTCATACTCCTCTTGTTATGGAGACTGATCATAAAAGATCCTTCCTTCCTCTCCACTAATACTGAGTAATCACTGCTAATCTACAGAGCAGTATAGGGAAACATTTGGATGCCGCATAGCAAATGTAGCAAGGGATATAAAGTATTTTAGAAAGAATGCATTTGTTACTGAATCATGCATGTTAGGATAGATAACACTGTATTTTTTTTGTAAAGTAAAACATTATTTTTATACCCACAACAAAACATGGACCTGCAGAACTTTTCAAGCAATCTTCTAACAGCTTCATACGAGTCTTTTGCAGCTCCGGACTGTCCCATTCATCTGCTTCAACTCCCCAGTATAAGTCTATGACCTGGAAAATAGTATGCAACAGAGTTACTTATCATGCGCTCTTGCTACTGATCAAATTAAAAATTAGCTTTGTCAATATTCCATGCACTGCTAAGCATTGCTCTGCAGTGCAGTAAAAAGCAATGAGGTCTATATCCAGTCCTTACACAGACTGGCAGGGTTTCCTCAGGTAAATGACAATTCAAGCCTCTTACTTTCCCTCCCAGATATAGTCCCTCCTGGGATTTTGTGCAGAGATTAGCATGACGAGATCTTTATTTGATGTAGTTTTTATTTGCTACTAGATTGCATATAATGGATAGGTAAGAATAATGATGAAAGCATTGAAAAAAATCCTAGCTTCATAAAAATTAATGAGTGTTTCACTGTGGATCACAGTCACGACCATGACTTGACACCCTGTGTCACTTGTATCCACAGTATATAAACTCATCCTGTGCACATGGCTTGAAAGAAAGAATAGGTATTGTTCTATAATATCATACTTCCTTTGTTAGTTGGTCCTTTTACTTTGGAAGCAGAGATTGTATAGATATAAAGTGGCAGAGAGATTGCTGTCCAGCCTTTTGTCTGTAGGTACTGACTCAGTTTTGTGATGCTGATTAGTTGCAAACAAACTCCTGGGAGAAACTGGAATATGAATGTTAAATTTATTTGAAGAAATTAAGTGATGAAATGTGATTTCATTACACATTTTAACTAAAAGGCTGAGTTTTTACTGTGGGAAATTGAATTTAAAAGAATAGGGATCATATGTGTGAGTTTCTTTTGGTACACGTGCTGCTACTCTTTTCATTTAAGTTACTATTGATTCTTAACATCTTGTATATAACTTGGACAAAAACAACGAAGTCCAAATGGACAGTTTAAAAAGCAATCAAAATTGTATTAAGACATTAATATATTACAGTGTTGTTTATTGGCATATTGATTGTACTGTGGAAGCACTCTGATGTTTCTATAAGTAACAGAATCATAAAACTAGCTATTGGCTACACATATCATAACATCAGCCTGATGTTATAAGAACTAATAATGAGTTGATGTAAAAGTAATATTCATCAGTTTACAGCTGGTTAATCTTCTTGGAATTATACTAATAAATACCAAGGTTTAAGACCAAATCCTACACCTATTTATGCTTTTGTGTAATTTCACTGCCAACTGTCTTATTGGTTATTTCTGCCAGAAGTTTGGGGTGCTCCTCAGTGTTTGCTGGAGCAGACACATTGTTGCTAAACACGAAAGGTAGTGTGTTGTGTGACTGATGAGGCGTGAAAAAACCCAAGGTATGGAGTGCATTGTAGCTTACACTGCCAAGAAAATACACTCAGTATCTTTATTTTTTACAGAAGCCGTGTTCCAAAATTCTGCTGGAACATGCATTTTCTCCGGTTCAAAACTGCATTTCAAACAGCCCTCCTATTTCCCTCATTTGCACTGATTTCTTTGTCTTTTGGTCTCATTAGGAAAAAGGTGTTCCTTTCTTCCTCTTCTTTTCTGTAATTTATCAATAAAACTTTATTATTGAACTTCACATTGCATTCATCTGTCTGATTACTTGCATGATATATGATAAAGCTAAAATGTCTTAGTCATAAAATCCTTCGCATACAGATCTTAGCATATAGTCAAAAATATGTGAATTACTGGTTGAATTAATTTATTTTGTGGCTCAAGTTCTTCTGAAACAGAAAGACAATTTCTATTTTAATTAACTTTTCAGAAATCACTTTAGTTCTGTAAATGTGAGGAGGAAATTCCCTGGAATACCAGATATTGTAGGGGCTCAGCAGCTGCCTTCTGTGTACTATTTTTATGGGGTAACACAATTCTGGCACATAGTATCTTAATGTGTTACAGTTTTGCCCTGCAAGAATAAATATTTAACCCATCAAAGCTTGAAGTTTGAAGACACCAAGAAATTAAAAATTAAGGTCTCATCAGTTATTCTTTATACTAACTAAAATAAATAGGATTTACAAAATTAAAGAAATGGAACAAGGAGACAACTATATCTGATGTTGAAGCATATTTTTACTTACACTTGAAAAAACAGTATGACAAAAACCCACTCTAACTTTCAGAAAGGCTGCCAAGGTGATATGACAACCAGTGCCCTGTGCAAGAGCTACTTACACACAGTGGACTGACGCTGGTCTAGTTCAATTCCATACTAGTCACCTAACAGAGAGTTTTTGTTCATGATTCAGCATTTCATTTTCCTTACTTTAGCTTTTGTCCTACCAATCTTACAGTTTCACAGATTTTTCTGAGGAGATTAAATAATTTTATCTTTATCACTTCCAAGAGCTTAAAAAAGGCACTAGAAATTTTCGTTGATGACAAATTCCACTTTCCTTTTAGCATATATATCTCCTGGTGAAAATTATTTGAAATAGTTAATTGTTCTGAAGAAGAAAAGAGTATGCTGCTAATTAACAATGGTTAGTTATCTTCCCAAAATTTTCAATTACAATCACTTTCTTTAACGTCTCCATCCTCCCCTATAAAAACCCCTGTATTTCAGGTCAAAACCACCATGCACTCTGGAAGTCTTTTACTCAGATTGCTTTGCTTTCTGTCTTCATCAATACCTGCTTTTTCAGAAATATTTTCTGATTCAATGAAAAGTCCACTGAGCAAACAAATTCAGAGTGTGACTGAATACAGTCAGTTCTGCTTCCACACTTATGGTGATTATGTTCTCCTACCAAACTGATGATGCCTGACAGATCACATGCTTTGCAACAACTAAAACACTTTTGAGTGCACCCAGATGACTCACTGAAAGCTGGAGTAATGCAAGTACTCAAATGCATTTCATTTGGGTCATGATTTATCAGGTGAAGGGTGTCCTGAATGGTGCATTTTGTGGTAGTGACACCCAAGGTAGTTCTTGTTTGGTCACCAGAAGATTACATATCAGGATGAAAAGTTATGTGTTCTGCTCTGTACAGAGAAATATAAATTTATCCCTTTATCTGAAAAGTATATAATACTTTATTGATGCCACTGCACTAAGAGCTGTTGTCTTGATTTTTCATGCTAACCTCAGAAACTCGTCTTATCAGGATTGGCATAGGCAAAAAATATGTTTTGCTAAAGTCTACCTCAGAGCCTCTTTCAAAAGGCTTTACTATTTTCCCTTGGTAATTTTTGCACATTTTCCTACTTTGCTTCCACAGAAATGTGATAGCTTTCTGGCTGTTTTCAGAACTATGTCAGTGGAGCTGTCTCTCAGACCTCATATCACATAAAGACGCTCTTGGTGTTGAAACTGTATAATAAAATAATTTGCTTCCATGAATATCAACTACAGTAAACTTAATTATTCATCCCCTAGAGACCACATTACAATCTGTTTGAAGAAATACGTGCTTCCTCTCAGAAGAACTCACTGGATTATGATCTACTTGGAAGAGACATTTGCCTCCTGTCATTGAGATGTCTCCTCAAAGATGACTGAGAAATAAAGGGTTGATATTTTCCATGAATATCATATGGTAGTAATACAAGAAAAATATTATTTAAATATCTTTTGCCATTCCTTTCATGTACTACTGCAGCTGGGACTTCCCAATCAGCTGAGGAGCTAGGACCTTCAGATGAAATTCTTTTATAGCCATAATCAAAAATCACTCTGGAATTTACCACCATGCAGATTCAGCAACTTCACTGTGACTCAGGGAATTAAAACCAAATATCCTAATTTAAGAACTTGTTATTTTGATTAAAAACCAGCTGTGTGTGCATCAAGAATAATACACTGGGAGAACAGGATGTTGCGTAAAAGGCATTAATTGTTTCCAAATAAGCTACACACTGGAGAGATGAGTTAGGGGTGGGGTCACTAAGGATGTGAGGAAGGCTTGAGGATGTAGAGCCATAATTTTTGGAAAACTGAACAATATTTTTACAACATTGTAAGCTGTATTTGTTTCTCTTAGCAGAGAGCCAGTTTCAGGCCTGCTGACATGTAAGGGACTGTGAATTAGGATATAAGTGACTTAAAGTACCAGTGACTTTAACAGTGATGCCAAACACACGTGTTTTAAGTCTTGCAACTGTCTTTATTTCCAGTTGGCTCTTGCCAACAATGTGTAAGGGTCTGTGTCTCTCATAATACAAAGGAAAACGTGAACTGACTGAAGCAATGGGAATTTTACAATTCACAGTAAAGGAAGCAAATTCCATAGTATATAATCACAATAGAAATGTTCCACATTCAATTCCTTTTGGTAATCCAGTTTCTGTATTCACCTAGTTAAATTATTTTCCATATTACAGTGGAACTTAAGTATGGTTTCCAGAAGCACAACACAGTAATTCAGATGTAAAATTATTTCTTCTTATATACTTTGAATATCTAAAATAGAGAATTTCTAAAGCTAAAGTCATCAGTTTGTTGCCATATTACTTTTATCACCAACGTGTGGGGTTGGTTTCAGGTGCTGCAAAACATCCTGGGAGTTGTAGTTCTACGTACTCTGTTACACATGCCCAGTGAAATGCTTGTATAAGATTGGCTGATGATGTCACGTGTTGTGACGTGTCAGTATTTGAATCCACTATTTAAGCTTTGCCTCTTTGAATAAACGATGCTTTCGTTACACAACATATTGGTGTCCTCGTGGTCCTTTGGACCCATTACTTATTATATTAATATCAGTGCTACACCAACGCAATGTTGCTTTGTAAAACGGTGTGTTTTCATCTCTTCAGAATTTACCTCAATCTGCTTGTAAAATAATTTAAGTATATCAAAGTCTGAGAGAGATAGGCCTGTTTAGCTTCTAAAAGAGATGAATGAGAGGGGATCTTATCCAAGTGTATAAATATCTTAAAGGCGGGTGTCAAGAGGATGGAGCCAGGCTCTTCTTGGTGGTGCCAAGCAATAGGATAAGAGGCAACAGGCAGAAACTGATATACAGGAAGTTCCACCTACATATAAAGAAGAACTTTTTTTCTGTGACCGTGACAGAGCACTGGAAGAGACTGCCTAAAGAAGTTGAGGAATCTCCTTCTTTGGAGATATTCAAAACCCATCTGGAGGCAATCCTTTGCAACCTGCTTTAGGATGGGGCTTGGACTAGATGACCTCCAGTGGTCCATTCCAACCTCAACCATTCTGCATGTGATTCTGTGAAATAAAGTTTTTGAAATTATTTATTTTACCAGTGATATTCAAAAAGGTTATCTGTTCTAAATAGGGTTAATTTCAGGAAAAAGTAATGCAAGATTCAAGACAACAAAACCTACCTGAAATTCCAGGCCATAGTTTTCCCTGCAGAATTCTCTCAGCTTAGGATACACATGTTCTCTTAGGGCGCTCCTTTCTGCTATTGTATCTGTGTTGGGGAAAAAGATGTTATTAACAATATTTATATAAACTCTGTTCTTTTAGTCGGGCTTACAGATTTATCCCATAAAAAAGAGACCTTAACACATACACACAGAGAGTGCTCTGAAAATCAAGTGCTGGAATTTAATCCCCAAACAACACATGTAAAAATACATATGTTTGTATTTGGGGAAATTGTGCTTCATACACGTCTTAGTATGCAGCATATTTCAATACAGTGAAGCTGAATTATTTTCATAATTCAGCAGTCAGAATTTATCAGTTTGATTTCTATTTAATTTTCAGAAAGCTGGATTTTACAAATAAGGAACACCATGGAACAAAGAGATATACCAAAAATGAAAGAGATCTCAATACTTAGAAATAAATTGATAACATGAATTAATTACACTGTTTCACATACTGTCACTTTCTTCACCATCTTTAATCCACTAGTATCTTAAAAATATTATTTATCATTAATAACATAATTTATAGGCTCCTTTGGCCCAGGTGACTCCTCCTATAATACTAAATGCACAATTCTGATATCATATTACTCTTACCATGCAAAATGACATGTGTTTTGATAATGAAGTACAGTACGGCAATGACACCATAATTATTATTAAGTTCTAAGTTGATCTAAACACATTTATGTAAAGCATATCACTCACACATACTGTCAAATGGGAAGTGAATTTGGTTAGCAATGAAATCTTGTGTAGATAATAAATTTTGTTCTCTTTCACAACAATACTGAGATATGTCATGGATTTTGCTAAATTGTAATCAGTGTCAACTGAGTTGAGATCAAACAAGGATGGTATTGTTGCTAAGTTATTTTAAAAAATAAACCACAACTGTTGTAAAACTCTAGCTCTGAGTGCCACGTGATGAAGAATGAAGTGTTAACTTACGAATGATGGAGAACATCTACTGCAGTTAACAATTATTTGTGTAACTGCACTGAAACAAAACAATAGATTAAAACTGGTTTGACATTTCTCATATTGTTGCAAATGAGAGACATGTATGTGAATCTAACAACGCTTTAGAGCCACAATCAGAGACACAGCTGATATATCTAAGTCACAGGTCTGTTCATAGAATCATGGTCACAGATTCATAATGTTTTATATTTTGAAAAATTCTAGGAGATGGTGAAAACTGTAATTAAATTTATTACATCCTTCTTACTACTTAAGTATATCTTTGAAATATTACACAAATGTGTGGTATAATTACCATTTATTTTCATAAAAAGAAAGCAATCTAGAACACCTCCAGAGAATTATTTCTTGTGAAATTTTCATTAAGGTAAAAAAGGCCATGCCACAAAGGCTGAAAAATACAGTCAGGATTTTAATTCAGTTTATCTGAATTACAACAGTTCTTCCTTCACAAATTTTTGATGGAGAAAAAAGTCAAAGATGTAGTAGTTTCCATAAAACATCCTCTCTAAGTGCAAGAATATAATAATATGTATTTATGACTTTATGTTTTAGAATTTACTAACTATGCTTATGTGTTCTGAAGACAATGGTCCAAGAAGCATTGTCTAGTCCTTGCTCTATCACAAGCTTTTTTTTTGACTGTCTGCATGCCACTCAAGGCAAGATCTGAAGTGCAAAGCTTTTATAATCCAATTTGAATGCTGCAAGACACTCTTCTCTGGGCTACACTTGGATGAGTGTGGCCTCACTTCCCCTCTTCTCACTTCCCTTTGTGAGGTTATCACACTCCTCTTCTTGACACTGAAGAGGCTGCACCAGGAGTGCTGTGCCCAGCTCATCCAAATCAGGAGAATGGGGACAAAACTGGAGAGCCTACTGAGATAAAAGGCAAAAGCATGTGGCCTACAAGGAGAGATTGAGGATTTGGGCATGTTTAGACCAGCAAAGACTGTAAGAGGGGCCTAACCACAGCCTATAATTACTTCTAAGGCATTTACGAAGATGATGGAGCCAAGCTCTTTGTGTCAGTGTCAGAGAGTACAGCAAAGGCAACGACAACGTATTACAGCTTGGGAAGTTCAGGTTGGACACTAGGAAAAGCTACTCTGTCCTTGGAGTTCTTCAGGACTCAACTAGACGAGTTCATGGTTGACTGAGTTGCTGTTGACAGCACTTCAGGAGAGAGGTTAGTCACAGAATCACAGAATATGCTGAGTTTGAAGGGACTCACAAGGATCATCGAGTCCAATTCCTGGCCCTTGTAGAGCGCCTGGGATGATTTTTGCTACTGTCTGAGCTAGTGGGAGCAAAACTGTAGAGTAAAAGAGCGGTGCCAAGGACATAATGTCTGTGCCATATGTTTTTCAGGGGATTTTACTTTGGATTGAGCTCAACCCTTACAAACATTTGGAGTGCATTAGGTGAGTTCCTGGAGTTATATTCCTGTTTTTCATCCGAAAGGAACCCAATGCATGCACACCAAGACCACTCTATCATGTGAGTCAAAGTATTTTAGACAGTGATGATCAAGAGATTCACCTCATCTCCAGATCTGGATGAACAGACATACCCTACAAATATTTAGGAATGGAGTGAAAAAACCAGCTTTCTCAGAACTGCCTGTGTTAGTTCATAAGCAAATAGAGGGATGGATGGGTTGCTCCCTCCTTAGGATCCACAGTCATTAATTTTCTCTCATACTTCAGTGCCTAAGTCAACCTTTTCTTGCAGAATGTAGTATACAGTTAACAAGGCTAATTAGCTGGAGGGTTACATGGTGCCAACACAGCAATATCGTTTTGGCTCCAAAGCAACTTTTCTCAGGGCTATTTTGGAGTCACTGTACTGCGCAGTGCTGTTGTACCTTGTGATAAAAGCTATCTGTGTAGTTGGCTTCATTTTAAATATTCTCCTTTTTTTAACTTCACAGTAGCTGAGACCCTTAGATCAGTCAGTGACAGAAGACTATATATTGTATACTTTGCCTCAACAGAGCTTAATTTCGGCATGCAAGTCTATGAAAACACAGAGTGTCATATCTTCATGATTAAACAAAATAAATTCTGCTGAAAACCAACTTACTACTTAGTTACTGAGGTAAACCAAATTTATTCATGCCTTTTTAAAGGGAAATCATTCATGACTACAACTTCATTACTGAGGAGGCAACAATGCAAAGTTATTATTTGCAGTTACTTAAATGTGACAGCAGACTGAACAGTATTACTAGAGATAGTTGCAGGAACAAAAAAAAAAGGAAATATTGGGAAAAAAGCAGAATTTAAGAGGAAACATGATTAAATGATAAATGGGAAATATTTTGCCTGAGGTTTACAACAGATAAAACCATATTCTGCTACTTTCCTTTTATGTCCATAGGATTTACACTGCAGAACCATGCTAACTCTAGTTATAGAACACTGTGCTGTTCCCTGAAGCATAATGTATAGTCTTGTTCAGAAAATGAAACAACACACTGCAAGAGTAGTGCTACATTTGTAATATCTTCCAAATGAAATAGATAAAACATTCCTTCAACTAGAACTGTTCTAGATAAGACACTCAGCATACCCATTCTGTATTTTAATTCCTACCTTTACATCTAATGGAATGTGCTTATCTAACTGGTATTTGAGTCTGGTGCTTATATTAATTAATTTTAAGAATTTCTGTATTTGTAATAAATTGTGAAACTTTAAGGAAACAGAAGTGCATATAGTTAAGATGAACTACAGTAATTAGTATGGATGGCAGATAAGCTACTTTAATTAAATATAATCTAAGTTGATTTAAAGTGACAGCAAATCTGTGAAGCTGGCAGTTCCTAACAACAAAAATGTCACACAGGCAAATTCCACCTTCCAGGCTGCTGCTGCAGATGAACGGATTAACTAAATTACATTCTTCTAGCAGCCAAAATGAGACAGTAGTTGTGAGATGAGCTTTCTACACCTCCTAATGTTAATTCTGATACTCAGAAATACAAATGATAGTCCACAATAAGCTGTGGGAATGAAACTACATTAGCAAAAACATAAGACAAAACTTAAAAAAAAACCCCAACTCTAAACTTCATTCCAGTATTTAAACAGAAACAAAACCCAACAGTCTTGTGCAAGACAGTGACTTGCTGAACACACATCTTCCATCCAAAAGTTAACTCTGTTGCCTCCTAAGCCATTCCATAGCCACATTGTCCTGCCCACTCCTACACTTTGAACTGAGAATGTCAGCACAGCCCTTCTTCTCCCCATACTCCTCAGTGTAACGCTAAGGATGAACTGAATTAGTCACATATGCATCTACATCCTTTCTACTGTCTGTTTAAAGATGACTGTTTGTGTGCAGTGTGATTTCTGAAGGCTTGTAGCTCAGTCCAGTCAATGCCAGTTTCCACCAGAGTATGCTATGGTGCTGCTTCTCAGCATGAACTATTTCCATGCCAAAGTCTGACCTTCAAACCCAAGCTGTTCAGCTATTAGTCACTTATTTTAATAGAGAAAGTACATTTTACATTCTTGTGTTAGTAAACAGATGATGTGTATTTACAAAGAGTTTCCAAACATTAATTGCTGGGATAAAATAAGTCATGGAGTGTAGCCTTGTTGAAAAAAAATTCAAAATGAATATGCAAACAAACTGAGTTATCATGTAAGCCTGATGGCAATTGCCCATTTTCAAGCACCAGTTATTCTGTCCTTTGACCAAATATTTTATCTTCTTGCTGGTAGTTGTGCCAGTCTGAGTTCAGCCACAGTGTTTGGAATGGCTGTTTTCATGTACATGGGCTGCAGTCACACAACCCTTACTCAATCAAGGTTTGATGCAGCTGAACAGGAGGTTGCTCAGCCTCATTCGCCTATCCTGTGCTGTGCAGGGGGTGCCAATGTGGGGACCATGAGCCCTACTCGATCATTCTCAAAGGAGCAGCACTTTCAAGCTGACTGTTCATGGAAATGTAACCTGTGAGTAACCTCACCCACGCATGACGCAAGCTAAGGCCCTCAAGCAGAAGAAAACCCTAAGCAGGGAGAGTGTTTGCCCTGCCACTGTTTGACTGACAGAAGAACACTGCATTACCCAGCTTGCGGGAGCCAGCAGGAAAATTATTGACTGACATAACAAGTTGAGGCAGGCAGCTGAACCTGAAAGAACCCAGGCAGAAAAAAGAATTAAAAAAAAGCTGCCCTTGCAGCTGTTCAAGGCACTGTAGAAATGAATGTCATATGGGGTCACAGAGCTGCCTACATGTTTCATCTCCAGCTTGTCACCCAAGAAATTTCTGTATCACTCCCTCCAATGTTGGTGTTCTCGTGATTTGCAGTAGTGGGTCAGGACAGACACTTGCTGGGGGTCTTCTCATCACTTCTTTCAGCCTAATTCTCTGTTAGAATAGTCTCCTGCAAAAATTCACAGCAGTATGTTTATTAACATGGGTCAAGCACAGAGTGTAATAGTGGTGACCTGTCATTTGTGGGGTTCCACAGGGCTTCATTTTAGGCCCTGCACTCTTCCATAACTTCATAAATTACTTGGATGAAGGACTAGAAGGGATACTAAGCAAGTTTGCAGATGATGCAAAATTGGGAGGAGCTGTTGACACCCTGGAAGGCAGGGAGGCCCTGCAGAGAGACCTCAACAAATGAGAAGACTGGGCAATCACCAACCAGAGGAAGTTCAACAAGGGGAAGTGCCGGATTCTGCACCGGGGATGGGGCCATCTGGGATGTTTGTACAAACTGGGGAATAAGATGGTGGAAAGCAGTGCCTTAGAAAGGCACCTGTGGGTCCTGGTTGATGGCAAATTGAATATGAGTCAGCAGTGCTCTGGCAGCCAGGAGGGCCAACTGTGTCCTGGGGGGCATCAGGCAAAGCATCACCAGATGGGTGAGGGAGTGGATTGTCCCACTCTGCTCTGCACTGGGGCAACCTCACCCTGAATATTGTGTGCAGTTTTGGGTACAACAATATAAGAAAGGTATTCAGCTCTTAGAGAGTGTCCAAAGGAGGGCAGTGAAGATGGTGAAGGGCCCTGAGGGGAAGCCGTATGAGGAATGGCTGAGGTCACTCGGTCTGTTCAGTCTGGAGAAGAGGAGACTGAGGGGAGAGCTCATTGCAGTCACAACTTCCTTGTGAGGGGAAGAGGAGGGGCAGGCACTGACTTCTTCTCTGTGGTAACCAGTGACAGGACCCAAGGGAATGGCAATAGTTGTGTCAGAGGAGGTTTAGGCTGGAGATTAGAGAAAGGTTCTTTCCCCAGAGGGTGGTTGGACACTGGAACAGGCTCCCCAGGGAAGTGGTCACAGCCTCAAGCCTGAGAGAGTTCAAGAAGTGTTTGGATGATCCTCTCAGGCACATGGTATGACTCTTGGGGATGGTCCTGTGCAGGCTAAGGGTTGGACTCGATGATCCTTGTGGGTCCCTTCCAACTCAGCGTATTCTGTGATAATGCTGGAATCTCTTGTGCAACTATGGAAGCCCTAGATGAGCAGAGAAGTTGTGGATATTTTATAACCATTGTCTATTAAATGCAGTGAGAATCTCTAGACTTTAATTATCTAAGGTTAAAAATTACTTAGCAGCAGTACCAAGTAAGAAAGTGGCTGCCAAGCCTCTTAATACTAGTATGTTCTTGATTTATATGACTTTCAACTGAATTATTCCTTTTAAGCTGCCTTTTTTACTAATAATGCACAAGAGCATTGTGTATTACCTGTGATACCAAAAACTTCGAATACTAGTAGGTAAAGAATGTCCCTAAATATTATGGAAACCTTGTCTCTGACAATAATACCACAATAATAAGTAATCTGCATTTCTATAGTGCCTTTCATCTGAGAATCTCAGAGCACTTCCCAGTGAGTTTGAATCATGTAGCAGGTAAGAAAGGGAAAAAAGACTTGAGCTCCCTAGTACCCTTGCCTTCCTAGAAAGTGAACTCCACAGACACTGTTAGCATTTTTTCCCCTTAGAGTTTCAGTGAGTAGAGAGCATTAGAATAAACATCCAAAGCTTCCCAAGATGAGGTAGCCTGGGAATGGGAACAGGTTGGTCTGGGTCACTTCTCCCCGTGTCCCCTCCCCAAAGAACACTGCTAATTTCCACTTCTCTACTGGCTCTCTAGAAGGCAAATGAGAAACTGGGCAGACTGAAGACTATTCATTAATTCAGCTAAACAACATAACTGACTGTGACTCAGTAAAGAAATGTAAAGAAATGTAAATGTAAAGGAATTCTGACTAGCAAAACACCACAACATTACTGTAGTGTACACATCTGTGTGTCCCCACTCTGCCTTGTGGGGGGAGCTCTCTCACAAGATCTGCAGAAAGTCTACATCTCATTTCTTAAAAAAACATAAATACAACAGTGGACTGAGCATTTCAGCCCAGAGGAATGGTTGCTTACCATGAAAGTCAGACGAAATAATGAAAAATAATATTAAAATAGTAAGCAAGTCTGAAATGTGTCTCTCAATTGGGAAGAAATGACAGCATGTGACTACAAATTTCTGGTCTACACCAGAACATTTAACCAACACATTTTCAAAACAAAAGACCTAACCATCAGAGGCAGGATTCAAAATTTAGGGCTTAATTTTAAGCCTAAAACGTCTAGTTGCATCAATTATATCTTCTTTTTTAGCCCCAAATCAAACAATATCCGATTTAAAATGAGGCATAATTTAAAAATCTATTTCTCTGAAATATTCCCTACTGTCAGTTCAGTAAGATGACAAATTTAAAACAAGGTGTATACAATACACACACAAACATATACAATATGTATTTTCTTTTAAAATTGTAATTTTTTTTACATTTATATACCCAGATTTCACACTGTCATCTTATAAAATGCCCTGCATCTTGACTATTAATATGATTAACCAGTGCCACCTATTGGTTTAACACTAACACCCAAACAATTAAAAAAAAAAAAGTCGACTAGTAAAATCAGAGGGGTCAAGACCTGTGTTAAAATACAGAATTTGGGGGAAACATTAGGATTGAAATGATATGACAGAAGGAAAAAGTGGCTCCTATATCCAAATATCAAGCTTTGAATTTTCATTAGTCACATGATTGTCTTCCCAATTTAAAGCAAATGGTGGTTTCCGAGAGTTCTATTATGTGTGCAGGATGCTTACATGAAAAAAATTTGGAGTCTGATCCAGAAGTTTGTGCAGTTAATGGAAAGATCTGCTAATATCAGCAAATTTTAAATGAACATATTGATGGCACATATTGAAACCCCTACCTTTTGATCCTTACTGATTTCCACAGAGTTTGGGTGAAATCCTTCAATCCATAAATAAATCGATCCGTACATAAACAGTATGGACCCATTAAATCTAGTGGTTAGGGTATAGGTGAGGACTGAAGCAGAATTTATCTCATAATGTGTCCTAATTAACTAACCTTTGGGAACACAGCACCCTTAGAGGTAGGTGTTCTAAAATAAAACAAGAAGAATTAGGTTGACCTGGAATCCTTTCCCAATCCTGCAAATGATCTCTAGACTGCTGCTAGGGTACTTAGGCATCCTTGTGTCCTTTGACTATGATTTGTGGCAAACACTGCAAATGCAAATGCATCTGCATGTAAATGGCAAGAAACAGCAGGAGCTTTAGTGGCACCATGGGCTGAAGCCAGAATCTCTGAAGGGGGAGAATTTTGCACTCTGCAAACTGCACAAGTGGAAGAATCCAACAAAGTCTAATTCTTTCAGTTAATAAAGCAAGCTAGGAAAAGCTCCTGAAAACATGACAATCTGCAAACAATTGCTGTCACACAATTAAATGATGTGACAGGAGGAACTGAAGACACAGCACATTTAGAAACATCAAATTTAAGTCTGAAAATTATCTTTGCAGAACACCAAAGCTTATTACAACTAAGCACGGGAAAACAACAAGGCCTGCAAGGACAAGAATTTGCAACTATGATCAAAATTAATATGAAAGGAAAACTTCTTGTGAAATCTCTAAAGGACTAATTCTGAATGAGCTGTGCAAAAATGAATAACAGAAGACAGAAAAAAGGCCAGTGCAGTAAATCCTACTAATTCATTAAGAGGCGTCCACTCGCACTTCAAAAAATTATGGAATTTCCTAGAAAGCAGAAAAAAGGGTGTACAACAATGGAAAATACTTTTAACACTCAAGTTGTGTGTACTGCAGTAGTTTTACTACAGTTTTCCCGACATCACTAGACCAAAGAGAAAATAACCAGGGTATGTTATGAAAGCACTTGAGGTAACGAGGCTGTGGCAGTCAATAAAGCAAAGGGATGCCACAGACATTCGGCCTCCTAACAAGTTGCTGATTCAAGTGCTGGAAGTGAATGAAGCAGTATGTTGTAGGCTTTGAGAAGGCATAAAGCAGAGCCATAAAAAACCATGAGAAAGCCAGTCTCATTAAAAGCATACATGTATTTCACAATACAGTCCAGTGGAGGCCTATTAAATACTCCTCATTCTGAAGAAATTCCAATAAACATTCATAGAATCATAGAATCATAGAATTAACTGGGTTGGAAGAGACCTCCGAGATCATCAAGTCCAACCCTTGATCCA
>JAYRBT010000139.1:51297997-51316935 GCA_036023395.1 Myiotriccus ornatus
GCCCCGTTCACCAGCACTCTCTGGGCTCGGCCCTCCAGCCAGTTCCTGACCCAGCACAGAGTGCCCCTGTCCAAGCCAGGGGCTGCCAGCTTTTCCAGGAGTATATTATGGGAGACAGTATCAAAGGCTTTGCTGAAGTCCAGATAGACTACATCTACATTCCTATATGACTTTGCATCTGACAGTGCTGCAAGACTATGGAAGGGTTCTGCAAGCACTGCTGGCTCCCCAGTAAAGTTGCCCTTCCTTTCTCTAAATGTTCCATTTAAGTTCACAAATCACACAGTTCTAATCCAGGTGGTATGTCTCCTTAAGCTTGGTGGAATATGGCCACGGTTTGGGTCACTTCAAAACTGCTGGTCAGTTGGGCCAGCTGGAAAACTACGACTGATAAATGTAGCCTACTCTATGGGTACTCAAATTTTTCAAGTGAAAGATTTGAAGACTTTTATGCCAGAAGATGAAAAAAGTCTTGAACCTAACACTTTTGGGTGTACAGAGATGCCCACAGAAGAAGTGAGAGGTGCTGCTTGCTATCAATGCATTAAGTTTGCATCAATACAGTAGGAGTTTTCCTTGCAACAGATTATTTTTTCTTGATGCTAAATGGAGAGTACTATTAAATAACATCACTGCACAGACAGAATAGCTCTTGGCTGCTGTAGAAACTGTTATCAAAGATGGAGACATTAAATGACAACCCCAGCAGAGGAGAGCAGCTGCAAGAGGGCATTAAGCCCAGAACAATGAGACTACATGAGGGAGGGATGCCAGAAACTGAACTACATCTTGCCTAAAGAAGAGAATCTCAGCTGATTTCTTTACAGGACTACTTCACATACTGACAGACAATTTCTACCTAGCTATTACCACCCACTTACAGGGTCTGTGGTACAATAGTTTTTAAAACTGAGAGTTCCAGGTGGGGTCTGTGCTAAAACTCACTGAATGTGGCCAAATAATTCAGAAAACTGGCTTGTTTTGATGGTTTATGTAATATCTGAGAGGCAAACAGTGATTGACATATAAAGGAAGATTCATCATATCTCTGTTCTCCCTTACCCTTCCCAATTCTAATGATTCATCTAAGCATTATTTTTAGTGAAGATTATGTAATCCAGTTGAAAAGGCCATTTTTAATAAATTCTATAATGTATCTGTTTTTATCAGCGAAATATTTTTCTGATGCCTTGATGTTACAAGGTAGTGTTTTTTGCTCCAGGTTCTTCTGCTTGCTAACCACATGTTGTTGATTATATGTAAAGGTAACGGTAATTTGCAGTTTAACAATCTTGGGGAGTTACCAATTGAAAAAGGACAACACATGTTCTAGTCTCTTGCTTTATTGGAGACACAGATGTAGTTGAAACAAGTAAGTTTAATTTCTCACAAATACCTTTCACAAGTGGGATACAGAAAATAATATTTAAAGATCTTCCAGAACTGGCATACCAATTTAATCAATTGGTGACTGAGCTACAGACTGCCTCACAGATTAGTGCTTTCAAATTATTTTAGCTATCTTCCCCACGTATTTCCTCTTATTTTCATGATAATAATATCTAATGAGTTATAATTACCTTTAAAAGAGGATAAAGACCTTTGGTGATGCTATACTTTCAAGGGAGGTGTAGAAGCTGACTGAAAGTTTGAACTTGACTTTATTTCCATTTCTTGCATTGCCAGACATTATCAGTCTTTACAAGTGCCTGCAAAGTTATTTGTCCCTTGGCCATGTAGATAAAAAGGTCATCTTTTGCCTTCCACACCTATATGCGGTTAAACACAATTGAATCCATAACTGGGATCTAATCTATTTTATTTGAAATTACTCTGAATTTACAGAATGACTATGGCATTAACACTGGAACAATATACCAGCAGTGGGACTGCTTAATAGAATTATACAGCATTATACATGGTTGATTATAGAACATTTTTAATTAAAACAGGTGGAGTGCAGGGAGACCATTTGCATTTTTATCTCTGTTTTCTAAAAAAAGGGAGGAATAAACGATGAACTGTGTCTTTTGAAAAGTATTTTTAATTCATTGACTGACATTAAACAAATCTTACTGATAAATCACCAAGTAAATAAGAGAAATCCTGTAAATGAGTCTCCTCCTTCCACTCATAAATAACCTACCAAAGAAAAAGATGTAACATGAGCTGTAACCTTAGACATTTCATAAATGCCTCATTTCCAGAAAAGCTTCACCTGAAACCATCAGACCACTGGCAGGACATACATTCATGGTAAAAAAAAATCTTTATGGGCATTTATTGCTTTATATAATCTGTCTTTTGCATGAACGCACAGATAGAGTTCCTGACATGGTAAAAGGATGAAGAGGAAAAACTGGATTTGAGAAATTTATGAATAATTACATACACAGTTACTGAAAGCTATTGAAATTCATTCCAAGCAAGGAAATTTTCAGGATTTTTTTTTTTTTATTTTTGGTTCTTTTTTATTGACTAATGAGCTTATTGTGTGCCTGTGTATTCTGCTGTAAGCACTACTATAGAGCTACAGAAGACATACCACAGTGAACAGTCTGCTTTCCTGTATATTTTCTTGACTGGTTTGGAGATGGGTCATGAAGAGCTAAAAAATCTGTCAGGAATGGCACAGGTATGTTTGCTCCTGCTTCAGGCAGGTGGACAGGTATGAAGGCCTCAAGAGGTCCCTTATAGCCTCCTGGTCTGTGATTTGCACAACAATAAATGACTAATTAAATAGCTGTCTAAGGTCGCTTGGACCTCTGTTATAGCCACACATGCCTGCTTTAAATGGCACATCATATAAATCACAGCACTCATTCTGCTAACCACAGATTGATCAATTCATTATTGCATGTTGTAAATGGCTTGCATTTAAAAGTAAATCATCATCCAAAATTGCTAGTGTCTTGATGCACCTAATTAGGGACCACATAAACAGAAATGCTTCAATAACTTGCTTCAAGAGCATTGCATAATTCTTCATCACTTTTAAATGTAATACAATGCAGATATAGGTAAATCAAGACTATTATCTAACAATAATGGGATTCTATAATTTTTCTAGTATTTTCTAGTAATCACTCCTAAAAAGAAGATTAACACTTACTGCTCACTGCTATCTGAGTGATCAGAAATATTATGGGATGAAAAATGAAGAAGAAAAAGAATTTCCTTCAGAATATATTACTTTGTTTTGTCAGAACAGTGCAAGCTATGAATCTAGCCACCAGCACTATTTAACAAAATACTTTCCCTCTGATCTTCTTTTCTAGAATTCGTGGTGCCTTTATTAAACAACAGTATGTACAAAACTTAAAAATATTAAGTCCTTCATTTTAAGAAAACCACTTATTAAGTGGTCATACATGATTAATGTTATGTTTAATTGTGACAGTAAGGCAAGATCCTCTAGATGTGTCATGCTGGCATATTTAGGTGTGGAAAATTTTTGATAATAAAATAACCCTTAGATCAGAGTCCTGCATGACACACTGGACTCCTTTAGATTAGACTCCATACGTTAGGCTCCTTAGGTTATTAAACATTATTTTTTCCTTATTTATTTCTTATTATGGCCCTATTTTAACAACCCCATAGAAATAAGGACATTCAGGTACCTAGACCTTCACAGTTAACCTCTCTATAGACAAAAATGAATCATTACAATGATGGTTTTGGACAAAGTTATTTTTTCAGGGAGATCTGCTTTTAGGTACCCTTTCTCCATAGATATTTCCACTTTTGGTTTTTGAGACCTCTTCTTTGGCTAAATACACATGGTCCTGTTCATAAAGTATTCCCCACTGAAGTTCACAGGATCAGACAATAATCTATCTCAAGATTTGGAAACGTTACAAGTACCAAGAATACTGACTAATTAGTAAAGCAACTGGCAGTAGACAAATTCATGGAAGCGAAGGGCCTCACAGGTTTATTAAGCACAAGGAGATATCCTTCGTAATGTTGTTTTATTTATTTATTTACTTACTTATTACCCATTTATTATTTTTTCATCATACATCTGAAATTGCTAGGGTCAAAGAAGGAGTATTGGGCTTCTTTGGTCTAACTCACTAAGTTATTGCACTCTTATTGCATTTGCTTCTCATTTATCCTGTATATAATAGCTGATGTGCATAACTCTGTAAGTATGGATAACTCCTCTCATCTTAAAGTATTTAACCCACATGGTTATTCAATGGCTTTCAATCAGTTAGAAGTAATCTTAATCTAAGATCTTAAACTTGACACTAAAGCTGTCCAGATAGGTCTCTTAGTAATTAATTCTCCTTTCTTCTTAATGATTTGTAAACACCAGTTAGAGATAAAATAAGAATTTTACAAATAACATTGATATGTATCATATATACGTATCATTAACTATCTATCTCAGCACGTGACTCAGGCTGCAGATTTATAAAACATGGGTGAAACTGTGAAGGTACTCAGTTGCTAGAAAGGTGAATGGGCTCTATTAATAAACAATTTTCAAGTGTTTAATCATACCACAGAGGCATGTTACTATACTGAAGACTGCAGCTCTGCTGCCCCAGGAAATTCTAATAGCAGGTTGAAAAAGACTTTTTGTCAGGCACTGACAGTTTGAAATCTGACCTGGTTAGCTATTTGATTAGTCCCAGTGAAGGATGCATATAACGGTATGACTCTGGATTAAGTCCAGTGTGGAAGTCCTGCCATTTGCTAGTCTTTCCAGTTTCCAGCAGGAAAAGTATTTTCAGCAGTCTGATAAATCTAGTCTTGTAAAGGTGACTATTTCCTTTATGTTCAGACTTTGTACAAGAATGACTGTAGCTGCTCAGGGACAAGCATCCTGTCTCCAACAGCGGGCAACAGCAGCTGCTTATAGAGGGAGTTTAAGACCCATTTAGAGGTAGAGCAGGCATTTAATTATGGTGGTGATGAGACCAGAGTTGCATATGTTCCTTGCCCAGCACAGTTGCATGCATGCAGCACTCTGCACTGACTCGGGCCTTCCTACTCTTTCCCTTGCTACACTGCTTACTTTCAGCTACCCGTGATTTAGCCCTACTCCCCTTCTGACTACAGATTTTGTAAGTAAAAAACCTTTCTCTCTGATAGAAACCCTATATTAACAGGAGTAGTGTCAGGCCAGTGGAGTTATTTTAGAGCAGCATTGACACAACCATTATTAAACTGGGTTCTCTAATTCTATCTATTATTATCCTTCTTTAATTTAAATTCCAGTAAGGGGATAAAGCAGTTGCTTTGAACAGCACTGCCTATATTAAAAACTGCCAGATTACTCTGTATTCCATACACATGACTATCTATGATATTATATTTATAGCTACCACCTTCAATATATTAAAACCTTAAATTACTGGTAGCTAAATATTACTAATGTATTATTACTGCAGCCTGAAAGGATATGTCATCACAAAATACTCTCTCAGCAGATGAAAATTCAAAGAAATTTCAACTGTTTCAAATGAAAAGAATTGCCACGCAGGCACTGCCCTCATATTTTGGGTTAGAAGTTTAGTAACTTCTTGATCTGAAGTTTTCTTTTTGTGATATATATTTTAAAATTCTCCAAGCAAAACTTGAAGTCTAATATAGGATTTTCTCTTGTGTGTTCGCAACTCTGCGGATACATGCCCACGTAGTCATGTAAGTTTCTTAAGAGGAATTATTTCGCCGCATATGCTGAGAGATAAGATGCTGTTATGGACCCTTTGTACTACACCGCTCTTAGTGATTACACAAATCGCATCACCTAATACATGTGGCCTCCTTGAAACAGTGTTGCAAATCCTCTTTAGTTTGCTGCACAGCAGACTGTTG
Source organism: Myiotriccus ornatus (assembly GCA_036023395.1). Classification (NCBI taxonomy): domain Eukaryota; kingdom Metazoa; phylum Chordata; class Aves; order Passeriformes; family Tyrannidae; genus Myiotriccus; species Myiotriccus ornatus. Next base: position 51,303,830 of record JAYRBT010000139.1, read on the forward strand.
CTCAGCTGAAAGAGAGGTCAACCCGCTGCCCTTGATCAGGCAGGAAAGAAGCTCCCCTCTGTTGATAGCGGAATGCATCAGAATGCTGACTGCACGGTGCTGCCTCTCATTTCAAACATCTCATACCTTGCTGAGGGAACGATTCACAATAAGGACCTGATTCAATACTGCTGCTGTCCATCATCTAATATATTATTTGAGAAATTGGAATCACGTGGAATTTGCACACTTGGTTCACGGTCCTGCACTTAGAAACTGTGTCAAGTGCCCAGGGCCAAGAAGCTCCTCTTTGTCACTGAAAGAAAGCCAATCCCCCCCAAGAATGAGGCACGATCCAATGTCCCATGTACATCTTGACTGCTAGGTATTTCTAGTTTAAAAAAAGAGATGCATGCATATACATATGTATGTTTGTATATATACATACACTACAATATACGGAGCCAGTCTAGTACATGCAAAGACATCTGAAGGAAAACAGTATTTGCCAAATTAGAAAGAAAAAACCCCCCAAATTGTAGGTTTGGCTTTGTTTTAATACTATTTCTTTAATTCTAAGAAAAAGCAGTCATAGAAACAAAGCTGCAGGTGAATACAACCCCAAATCTAAACTCCTCTGTAAAGCTTTTGCTTTTACAATAGCATTCAACAAAACCTAGGCTGTTCTTCAGTAAAGCTAGAAATACAACCTTGAGTGTTGCCCTTTGAACATAAATACTTAGTTCTCACAAGAGAACTGAGAACTAATAGCAAGTTTGAATATAGTCTATGAAAGTGTGGCTTGAGTTTCACACATCCATTTATACAATTTTACAGGTTATAATTTTATATAATTTGTGTACATGTGTGCATATGTTTGTATAGTCACTGTAGACACATAAAATTAGAGAAAATTACAATCTTGACATTTTAAATATTAAAAAAGAATGGTCATGTGGTTAAAAAATTTAAGTGCTTTTTAAAAAAGTAGATAGTGTGAATACCTGATCCAAACATTTGGAGCTTGTAACTCCAGGTGTTGCTTAGCAGGAAGGTGACTGGATTTCAGGTAATTTTGCTTATTTCTAAATATCAAGAAGAAACCACAAACCCAAGAAACTACATAGCTTATCTGCTTGACAGAATAAACTTCAATCCAATTCAGTCTTCACCCTAGCCCAAAACAATACTTTCCTCTAACAGAAACAAAGGCTTGAGGATCTCCTTAGAAGAAAAACGTCTTGTAGTGATTCTGCCTTGCACAAAAGTTAAAACCTACATAAGACTTGGTCATCCAGTCTCAAGGAGAGTCAGATCTTGCTTTCTGCTGAACCACACCAACAACAGATCTGTTCCATAGCACAAGAAAAAGAGAAAACTTCACACAGAGAGAGAAATGCTAAAAATGGCATGTTTCTTTCCAACTTAACAAACTGTTGGTATCTCTAACTCCTGGGCCTCCTGAAGTAAGATATATTTCAAATGAAGGTCCACACCAAACCTGGGTACTTGAACCATGTTTCTCCCCCAAACTCTGAGATACTTTATCTCTAAAACTACTGAACTTCTTTGACTTTTAGGCACTGCTGTGCTGTGCGTCACAGAAAACCATAAATAGGTACAAAATTAGGTAACCAGAACTAACACTTAGCATAAAAAAAGTCCTGGAGTTATTTGTCTCCACATCTCCGCAACACCTCCTTTGCAATTTCATACACTTGAACATCTGTGGTTTTCTTTAGCTAAGGAATAAATTCCACTCAGATTATATAAAATTGTCTTTATAAAAAGCTCTTCATGTGACGTATCCAAGTAGGGACACCATATGGTATTTTGGGCTTGGTCAGAATGGACCATCATTAAGTATTATTCTGACGTTTGATTATTTTCCCACATTACCATTTCCTCAATTAAATTTTATTTAAAGGAAAAAAATTCAGGTAAAAATAATATAATAGACCTGGACCATGCTGAGAATGCAAGATTATACCTTTCTTTTATCACAGATGACAATAAATTTGTAATTAAACCAATCATAACTCTTCAACTGTTATGAGTTATCCACCATCATGTTCTAAACTACATGCACTCAACTGCAAATTCACATAAGTTTTTTTTGCTTCACGTGTGCATCAACATGGATAACAATACATGTAATTCCTGAAAAGCAGCCTGCAACAATAGGTCCAAATAAAAAGACTAGATCCATTTCCACAATCACTATTTAATCTTTTTCTAGTCAGCAAAACTAACTGCTGGTGAGAATTTTGCTTTATATATGAGAAAATATGTAAATTGGGCATCAAACATTTTTAGTTTATTAGAGTCCAGTGTTTTTCAAATTAATACAATGTTCTGGATGATGCATGCCAATGGAAATAAACTAAGGTGAAAAACCAAATAATAAATTAAGAAAACACAAAGTCATTCAATAGCGTAAGACAAGGAAAATTCATTCATTGAGAGTTCATGGGAAAGCTAGTAAAGTTCCAGCTCTACAGGTTAGTTTTATGCTGTGCTTTTACAATGAGGTCATTGAAGTGATGGTAATATCAGTAGTATCTTCTGTTAGAATAAGATTTTAATTTACATTTCTACATTTACATAGGACTTCATACTTTAGATCGTTAATCGTGCCAAAACTGGTAGCCGGTTTTATGAGTTTGAAAAATGGATACTGGAGCCACAGAAACCATGAGGAATTAAAAAGGGCAGTTGAAACAAAGCTCGTTTATGATCTCATCACAATTGTTTATGTTGTACAACAGAAATGCTTTAATAGGCTAAAAAATGGTTAAAAAATATTAACTGTCAGAATCCAGTAAAAGAAATCTGCTTGGTGTTGGAACTTAGGAAGTATGTAGAGATGCTGCACAGAGGAGAGTGTGCAGTATGCAACTGAAATAATAGATGGAAAAGGGATCATCCTTACCATGTGAAGTGATAGGTGCAACCCTGTTTACACTTTGAGATAAGGCTGGCTAACACCACATATGTCAGGACACACTCAAATGCTATATAAAGGTATTATCATCCTGTCTTTAGTGGAACCACCTGTGTGTGGGATTTGGCTTTATACATATCCCTTGTCAGTGAATTCATTTGTTTCTACTAAATTACTGAGACATCTTCAGAAATAAAACTTAAAGAGCTTAACTAATCACAGCAATAACAAGACTTTAAGTCAAACCAGCAAAGGTCCAATTTCCCCACTTTCAGAAGAACCAACAGGATTTAAAGTTATTAGTTTTGACTGCATTTTCTGATTCACTAGATTTCACTTTCAAGACAAATTTCTAATTCCAATTAAGGCACCTGTTTCAACCAGAGCTTGTAACATTGCTTATATCACCACATAACTTCTTCAAATAGTGAACTTTTCAACTCAAATAATTTTCTCTTTGAAGTATTGACAAGAATCTCTGGAATGTCCTGAACTTATATAGGGCTGATATAACAGCTCCATGTAATGGGACCATATGGAAGTTTATACTTGTTATATTTCATACGAACTGTACGTTAATAGCAGGCATCTATACAGGCAGTCTTGAGTAGCAGAGAAACTGTCATTAACTGACTGCTGGTACAATCCACAGTTTTCTACATGGAATAGTAAATCACAAACTTATTACAATCAAGCGAATATGACTTACTTTCCTTATCACTTTGAAGCAATAAAAATATTTTAAGAAAACCAGTAAATTATTTAAAGCAAAATCTTCAATTTCTCCTAGCCAAAACGCATATTACAAATATGGCTGATTGATTGTATCTACTGAAACGGGAAAACAGGCTTATTTGTATCCAAATAATAAAGCAACTTCAATGTTTCTAAAGATCCAGGCATTTTCAGGATATGAAGATGGATTAACTGATATGTACAATTTGGGCAAGACAATACTGTTAAACTACCAGGGGAAATTACAGTTTCATTAATCTACAAAGTTTCCTCTAGTAAACAAAACTGCAAAAGCAAGCAATTTTGCTCCTACTACACAAGTTTTCTTGTGACTGCTAATAGGATTAATCCCTAAGCTTCTCTGACACCACAGTTCAAGTCTATCTCTGGGAGTTTGGGGACTCTGCATCGAGAAAAACAGGTATAAACTGTATTGATATGCTGAAAATTAACGAGAGAGGCCTTGGTCGTGCAAATATACAGTGTAGTTTGGGGCTTGAATGTGCTAAAAGGTTTACTAAGTAGGAAGAGTTTACTTCTTGCATTGTGAACTTTTTCAAATGTTTTATCAACAGCATTTCTAAGTACTTTTCTAGATGACATCTAAACCCCATTGTAGGCTACTTTTTCTTATTTATCCATACATACTTTTTCACAGGCACATGCAGTTAATAATACTTCAGCAACAGCGCTATCATTGATAAATAGTAATGGCTGTTTCTCATCATTTAGAGTCCTTAAATGTTCACAAACAAAATCTGTAACTGCTCTGAAATTTCGATCCCATACTACATCTTTTAAAAGCAGGAGCAATGTCACAGATAAAATGTTGGACATGAGGAGTGGTAATCACTCTGACCATGCGAGACTCCAAGGAAGCTAATGTAAATCATTCGAAACTGACCACATTGGTCTTTTAAAAGCTGATACTTTCAAATAACAATGCAGGGGTAAAATCCTAAAAACGTCTTTAAATCCAAACTTTTAGAATGGGTTTGATTTAGTGGATTTTCTAATTTAATGAATATCTAGCTAACATACCAAGCTATCCTAAATGCCGTTCACGTCAACTACAGAGGCATCAGTAGCTTCATAGTTAAGGCAATGCTGGCAGAAATCCATTTCTAATGAGTAACATATCTTCTAAAAATCCACAATAGTTTTCTTTCAGAGCCAAATAAATTTTTTTCCCAATTATCACCATTTATATATTTCTTTGCTTTGACTGCAACAATAAACTGCAAACATCTTCATGCCCCCCTTAAGAATATCATCTTTTTAAACAAACAAGGATGTTGGATATCAGAGCTGAGATTTTCCTTGTGTCAAAAGCAAGAAGTGCTGGAGGTGTGGGAGTTCTTCAGAGCAGTACTATGCCCATTTTTTTTTGCTTGTGAGCACTATTTCGCATAGTCCTGTAAGTACTGATGCCAAGACAATTTTCACTTCAAAATTCAAACTGTTTTGTTATTTCAGGCATGATTTTCAGATCTCTGATGTTTGCATAAAAGGTGACAGTATTGTTGAATTAGAAGCATTGGGGGGGAAGGCAGTGGGTGGTGGTGTGAAAGATAATTGTGAATACAGCGGGCTCATTTTTTTACAGACAAGAAACGTCATAAGTGTGAATGCCTAATTTATTATTTCCGTGCTTCGAGTGGGAATATGCTTCAGCAACTCCAATCTTACAAGTGGGAATGACACCTCCTGAATGTATGCAAATTCCTCGAATCAAAGGGTAATTTAAAAAATAGGCTTTAAGTAGCAGGATACCTAATTAATTCAGCTACCGGGTATGCGACCCCGACTTTAAGCAGCTAAAACTGCAGATTTCAGTGAATGCTTCCTTGGAAGCAGAGTATAGCCGGGATCAAAGGATCACATTATCTGTAGCCTCAGCCGGCTAAGACCTGCTTTCATTGTGCTATTAAATCAATCGGAAACTCTAACTAAACAGACTCCCCAGGAGAGCTCTTCAATATAACCCCCCTGAAAAGCCTCCCTCTTCGCTAGAAGGCAGACCGTTTCCATGTCCCTGGTCCCCCCCTATGTCCTACAGCTCCAACAGCGCAAAAATGACAGGACATCCCGCGGGCCGAGGCCTTTCAGGCATGTCATTTACGGACATAAAACTTCAGGAGAGAAGTACACGGGCGTCCCCGAACCCCAACACCCACACCCCGCACACGGCAGGGAGAGCCGCGCCCAGCGCGCCCGCCCCACACCCGCGCGGCCGCCTCGCCCCGCACCGCCCGGTCCCGTCCCGTCCCTGTCCCCGTCCCGTCCCGCCGCCCCACACAGCGCCTTGGCGTCCCTTGGGGCTGGCTGCGGAGAGGGGCCGGAGCCGGGCTCGCCCACGCCGCGGCCCCTGAGCGAGGGTGCCCGGGAGCCGCGGCCGGGCCCGGGGAGCGGCGCGGGCGCTGCGGGCGGCAGGGGGAGCTGCGGGGCGGGCGCGGCGGCCGCGGTTACCTTCGGGGTTGGCGCTGATGAAGACGCGGACGCTCCTGCCGCTCGGCACCAGGTGGGACGGCAGCGCCGAGAGGTTGCCGGAGAACGCCGCCCGCCGCAGCGCCGCGTCCCGCGGGCAGGGCAGCCTGCCGCCCGCCCCGGCCGGCCACATTCCGCCGCGCTGCAGGGCGAGGCGCCGGCTCAGGGCAGCCCCCGCACCGCCGCGGCGGCGCCAGCGGCTCCTGCCACCGGCTGGCCGGCAGCGGCCATACGGACCCTCCGCCTGCCCGGGGCCGCCGCCTGCCTGCGCGGCGGCGGCGCGGCTGGGGCTGGGGCTGTGGCGGCCGACGGAGCGCGGGGGCAGCGGGGAGACGGGGCGCCCTCCGCCCCCCGCGCCGCTCCCCTGCGGCCGCCGGCGGCGAGGAGGGCACGGGAAGAAAGTTTGCGGCGGAGCGGTGCCGGGCGCGGCTGCAGCGGCGGCAGCGGCAGCCGGACCCCCAGCGCCGCCCGGCCCCGGAGCAGCGGGAGGCTGAGCGCCGGGAGCGCGGTGTGGCCGGCGAGTCAGTCCCTCCGGTTCACCCTCCGCCTGCAAGGGTTTGAGGTGTCCAGAGCGGGGACGTCTCCGGTGAGGCTGACGGCGCCTTCGCTCCTCCGAGTGTGTCACAGCCCCGGAATCGGATTTTTATAGGAAAACTGCTGCCGCTTTATCCTTTGGGCTCGGAAGAGTTCAGAGCCCTTCTTGTGTTGTGTTCCGTAATCTCCTGGACAGGAGTCCCACCTGCTCAGATACAAAAGAGAGATGCTCTTGCTGCTTTTTTCTTTCCTTTGTTTTTAATCAGTTATTTATTTATCGGAATAAATGAAAAGCTGCAGTTTGAAGAATGAAAGAGGCAGGAAGCAGTGAGCCACGCCGCCGTCGGGATGCGGTCCCTTTGCAGCAGTCAGTGGCGGGGCATCCCGTCGGGCAGCGCCGATGAAATATTCAGGAGGGCGGCGGAGTCGGGCGGCGGCGCGGTGCGGTGCTGTGCGGTGCTGTGCTGTGCTGCGGCCCCAGCCCCAGCGGGCGGCGGGCCTTCGGCGATCCGCGGAGTTTAGAAACCTCCCCGCGAGGGGCGGGCAGGCAGGGACCTGGCAGCACGGTGGAGAGGAGGGGCTGGAGGGGCAGGGAAGGGGTGGGCACGGGGCCGCAGCCAGCCTGATGGGTCTGTTGGCCGTGGGAATCCTTCTTGGGAGGAGGATGCAGCCTTCGACAGAGGGATCTGCAGGTGTTTGAAAGGCTGGAGAGAAAAGTCTTTTACGCGGGCGGTATCTATATATTCATGTGCTGTAACTGATAAAAAGCTGGTTTGTGTATTTCTACATGTGTAATGCACTACGTATAATGTGTATAAGACAACCTTATTGTGTTTTTATACACAGTATTTAGGAGCTGAGATCTTCTTCTCGCCTCCAGGCTTTTCGGTACTCGGTTGCGTTACCCCCCCTGTGGTCCCAGCCGGACGAATTGCCTTCTGTGGCAGCAGTAGGGGAGCATGAGCTGGCATTCGCGGAGGTAATGCTACTAAAGTAGGCGAAAGCAAACTGTTCAGCTCTGTTTCAGAAATTAAGGTGACAGCAAGATGGGTTCCTTACGTACTGCTGAGCAGATTTTTAGGAAAAATCCTGATTTCTTAAAGAAATAAGGCATATGCAGAATTGCATCCTGTGTGTATTTACATATAGGGGAATAATTTTACTGCTGTTTGCTTGCTGTTGCTTTATTAGTTCTTCACCCCGTAAGTTTTGGGCTGATTTCAACCAAATGAAACAGGGGGGAAAATTTTGATATATTAATTCTCAAAGAAAGAACATTCCTCTAAGTTCTGTGAACATAGCTGGGCAGGGGAGAATATGCTTACGTGCAAAGAGGTAAAATGTGCAGCATATATTTCAACCATTAATATTGAAATGTCAGCATTGAACAGAGAGCCTCTGGGACTGTTGGGAACTGAATGTTCGGGAATTGGAAAAATCCAACTTTCAATAAAAATGTATATTTCTGTAGGATTCAGCAGTGTCCAATAAGGAGCAAATCTGACTTGAAGCCTGTCATGGTAGACATACATATTTCTCTGTAGATTCTCTGGTGCTCTGTTAAGACAAGCCTGAAGCTTTGGTATAATTCAGTTATAAATTATTACAAAATTCGGTTAAAAAATTATATTCTGTAGGAAATGAGGCTTCATGCATGTCATTGCCTACAAAACTATTGGTCTTATCTGCACTTCTCTTACCCTTTGTGTAGCCAATGTGCTTAGGCGTGTCTTTTTCTGGCTTGTGTCACTAATAGGGAATTTCTCTAATTCAGAGCTGTAAAGCAGCTCCTTGAGGCTGCAGACAGTTAATGAGTGCATGAAGGAAATGATTTATAGTGTGGACTGAGTTATGTCTTACGTACTTGGCTGGCACTAACTCTCAGCTGGGCTATCTCCTTTGTTTCTTCTGCATAAACTACTAGGTAGCTCTTAAGTAGGAATTTGTTTGTGGAAGCACCTCCTGACAAGGATGCAGAGACTCTCACTTCATATTGCTGCTGCCTTAGTGTTATCATCACTTTCTCAGACAGCTTCTTTGGAAGATGAGGCTCATTGATCTACCCCTTTACCATTCCAGCCATAATGCAGTGGTTTTTTTAGGACTCATTTTGGCACTCATTTTCACTAAGTTGAAAACTGGACTTTGCATAATTTGAATTCTTTTGGAATTTTGTCTTTGACAGCATTGACAAAAACATCAGCTTTTAACTGAATATATTGTTTCACGAACCCAGTCTGAATGAAATGGGACCAGGTGTATCACTTCCAGCTGTTACCCCTGTCTGTTGGTTGCCTGGCTGACTCGGTGCTGGCGGCAGGCAGCGCTGCATTGCATATGAAGCAGGTGGTCTGTGCAGCTTGCAGGCTGCCAGTGTGCAGTTCAGAACCTGTGCTGATCTGTATTACTATTTTGATCTGTACACTGGATTGCCTTTATGCATGACTCAGCTTTCTGTCACGGTAGCTGCCACCTCTGTGAAAGCTGAACTGGACAGATGCCTTAGAGTAGTAATCTCTTCAGCTGTCCAGCTTCAATCTATTTGTGTTTGGGGCTCAGTGTCCCCAGCTTTAGTGCCTGTGAATATAAAATGCTGGAAATGAAACACAGTGAGGCTGAAAAGGAGAGGATAAAGAAATGAATGCAGAGAAACTAATTTATTGCTTTACCTGAGACTTTATCAGTAGAAAAGCACTCTGGGTTAACTCAGTTTGGGGATTAGTTGGTATTTTTTCTTAAATTAAAAAGAATTATTTTGTTAATTCAACAAGAAGAAGAACAATATAAAAAATATTATATAAACAGAAATAAAAATCATAAATAGGATACTATGTGTTCATTATAAGCATACATCAAAATTATCCTATTTTTTATTGAATAACAGGGGTTTTTAAATTGTTTATTTAGGAAAATGTACTACTTTAGAAGGGATATTTCAGAATCAGTGTCTGTATGTGAGTCGCAAACTAGTTACGTGGAAGCCACCTGGGCAGAGATTCTCATCCTGTATAAGATTGCAGAGCATTTCCTGAAGGCATGATCTTCAAAATTTTCACCTTAACTTGACTCTACTTGGAGAAGATCTATACTATCTGTCATTAAAGTTAATGCAAGAAGTATCCTTGTACCAAACAGGAGTAAAAACAGATCTATAATTCTGCAAGTGACTTCATATAAACATGGCTTGACCCTGAAAAACAATAAATCAGCAAAGTGGCAGCGAATCTTTGTGCATATGCACTTGGTATATGTTTTTTCTCTTTCAGCTAAATGTTTATTGGTTTATCATTCTGTCCTTGTTTGCTCCATGTTCAGATATATTTAAATGATGCTACAGAATGCATCCCTTGGGAAAACATGAGTAAACGCAAGTTGTTCCTGATGGCCAGATCCTGCTGTAATTCAAACAGAGTAGTTCTTTATTTCTTAAGCAGTCCCACAGGACTGGCAAGATACTGAAGGTAAGAAGTACAGTTCAGTAGTTCTGCTCCAAATCCATGGAGATCAATAAAAATTAGACAAGCATAATAATGCATTGCAATTTACAACCAGCTTTTTGAGACGTGTAATTCTGAGTTAAGTTGTGTAAATAAGCATTATAGATCAGTTCTAATAGTTTGAAGAGCTTGGGAAGTAACCTGAGTGATATGCTCTAGGCAGTGTTGTGATACAAACTTAACTCTGAGAAACAAATTTATGCACTTGTTCATATGTGTTTTAATACTTTAATACATATTGTGAGGTGTGCAAAAGCACTTGGTAGTGGTTTAATTTCAGTCTCACTGTAATCAGTGGAGACATGCTCAGTACTTCTATTGAAGGCAAACCTGAAGCTGGCACTTGCTGTATCAAGTATGTGACAGGGTCATAATAGCTGAGATGGGGAGGTTATATCTTTCAGGTAAAGTGTTTTGCCTTGCACTAAAATACAGCCACTGAAGTATGAACTAGGTACTTAAAATACCCTCAGTTCTCCTCAAATTTTTAGAGCCTGGTTCTGCCAGGGGCTGCATGTTTAGCCTTCACATTGTCTTCACTCCAAAACGGTGGCTATTTGCAAAAGCTGGGAAGGCAAAGTTTTAAGATCAGGTCAAAAATCAAAGTTTAAGGGTCAGCAGGTTGATGTGTCTCCCCTTTCATGTAGAAATTACAAGACTCCTGTGTAGAGTTACATCATCTGATGGAATACTAACTCAAAGCTGAGTGTTACTTTGCTGCTCCCTAGTAAGCTGGCCCAGTTTTATGAGTAGGCAAAGCAGGCAGTTGCCTAGAGCGACAGACAAAAGGAGGCAATAAAATCCCATTTTAAGCAAGAAAGAGACCCTGTGACTCTGTGCCTGTTTGTGCTGGTTTAATGAGGACTCGGTGCATTCTCCAGGCATCATTTGCTTCAAGATGCTGATGTGCTGAGACTGAGCAAGCTCCTTACCACAGGAACAATGGCAATGGTCCTGTTTGAACATCCCATCTATTTGTTCTTATCTTTGATTCAACTTGCTGCTGCTGAAACTGAGTGGAGTAACTATGTGCTCCTTCTCTGCTCCTTTTTCTTGAGAGTGCTGTGTTACTTTTGTCAAGATGGTTGGATTGGCAGGAGAGCAGGGACAGATGTTGCTGAGACTAGAGAGCTTGCAGAATTCATGCTTCACTAAAAAAAACCCCTTTATTATTATCCTTGCAAATTAGGAATGACAGGCTGCTGAGACTTACTGAGTTTATATTTATGTCAAGAGACTGATTGCAAGAAATAAGACATCTTAGCAAATCTTACATGGGTACTGGGTTGCTATAAGGACCTTTTACAGCCATTTCAGGGCTCAGTTGATGCTGCTCGATGTAGATTTCCACTATCCACAGTTTTGAGTGCTAAAAATGTTTCCTTCCTTCTCCACTGCTTTGTGCTCTGACACCTCTACATTTTTGGGATGAATCTCTTCTATGCTCTGAATAGGTTGCTGTATCAGGCTTTGCTAATAGATAGACTGGTGGAGACTTCAGTATCAGCGACAACATGGTAACAAACTGTAACAGAGAACCTGTCTGGAGTGACATTCATTTTGCCCTACTGCCCTTCAGAGGAGCTGCTTGGAGCAGCAGAGTTTTGTGAGGTGACTGCAAGGGTCTGGGATACACTGTAGTGGTTTGCGTTATGTTCGCAGGTTTATTGTGTCATCCAAAGGCATACACTGAAAAGCATTGTTAGGTCAGCCTTCACCACACATGAAGGTCCGTAATAAAAAGAAAGGAAGCCTTACTGGGATTACAAGAAAAAGACAATCTAGTCTCATCATAGGTAATAAGAATTTGGAAAGCATATTACATTTCATTAGACTTTGCAACTTTAGTTTCACTGTGTCACATCAGAAGGAGATTTATGGGAGGCAGATTAATCCCACATTGGCTCACTGTAATGTTCTTACACTTTCTCTGAAACACCTACATTACTACAGCCAAAAGAGAATGCTAAACTTGGGTGTCATAAAACAAGTTTGAGTTTCTGTGTTTTTTAGTCCAGGAATACATTTTCCTTGTGGGTAATCGTGTAATAAAATTGTGGTAACTCCTCCATGTTCTCTGCACAATTTCATAATTTTTTTTTTCTGTTTTGCTATTTTGCTTTTGAATATAGAGTAATGTGTTAGGTTTTCAAATCACTTCACTTACACAAGTGCTAAGGAGGGGATTCCAACCTAGAATATACTTACCAAATATGGAGGCATAATAATATTCTAGTTTTCAGGAGCTGCCAAGCAATGTGATTATGCACCTGTACAATATACAGATTAATTTATATTTCAAGGAAAAGAGAGAAGTTAATACCTGGTTGGGTTTATACCTTTGTAAGCACAGCTGTACTTAGTTTCCATCTCCAAATTCCAGTTACTTTATTCTAAAACTTGGCCCACTGGGAACCTGCCTTAACACCTGGAATAACAATAGTCTGGAAGTCAAAGAGGTCTACACCCTGTTTTTGCCTTGTTTGTTTGTTTGCTTGTTTTGGTGTGGGTTGTGTTTTCTTTGAAATGGAACAAGGCAAACATAGCCTTTTCTTTTAAAATGTTGCAGGTGCCTACACCACATCTTTATTTCATGTTACATTTTATTGAAAAGTTCTTCACAACTAATGATGAAAGCAGGGAATTGGTTTTTCTGTGTATTAGTTTCTGCTGGAAGCTTAAAAGAAGCCTGTTTAATTCATGCAGAATTAGTGTTCTCCTGCACACATACATAGATGTACAATCCCAAGGATACGTCTATACACACGTACAAACTCAAAAGAAACACAAGGACGTATGGATAACTAAAGTCAGAGAGTAATAAGATTTCCATGTTAATAATTCAGATTTACCCATTGTCCCGGTTTAAATGAGACAAGGTCTTTTGCTGAGGATGAGTTATAAGAAAAAGATCCGAACTCCTTCCTCTA
>JAYRBT010000139.1:51317354-51327938 GCA_036023395.1 Myiotriccus ornatus
AACCACAGGTAAAGTTCCTTATCTGCCCTGTTTCTAGGCAACTAATAGTTCAACCCCGGCTACATCTTTTGTATCTTCAGTATCTTTGATGGCTGGGGGGGAAGGGAGAAAATTCTGTTGCTCTCTAGCTAAAACCACGACACCCATATACTCATATACTATAGGCTTATTTAAATTTCGTCTTGTTGCACATAAGCATTATAGCAATCTTTAATTAACTGACCCAGTACTCTATTTTACAATCCCTTTTCATAACTCAGTGCAGAAAAGAGGTGTGTTTGTTTAATGAACAGTTTTCAGCTGTTGGTCGGGGTGTGTTTGGTGGCATGCTTGCAGCTCACCATTAAGACCCTTTTAGAAGCAGTCATTTTCTTCTGAAGTCTTCCATATAATTTCCTAAGGTAGTAAGTATATATCCCAGATTCTTGTCCAGTGTGTCCGTCTCTTTCCATTACCCACTACCTGTTTTTCCCCTCTTTAAGCTACAGGTCCTAATCTCTCATTTCACTCTTTTTGTGCAATCTCAGTGCCTGTTGTTTCTCCCACCCCCATCGCCCCTCACCTCCTGCCTTATCTTCGTCTCTTTGGCCAACCACTCATTCTTGGCTCATCTGTGCCTGTGCTTTCTAGGGCTTATGACTGTGCTTAGCTGTTTTGAGCTTCCCTTCTCCTCAGTTCCCTCTTTTACTTCATTCCTCCCTTTCCCCTCTGTCTGCTCTTCTCCCTTCCACCCTGCTGCTCCCTGACAGACACTTCTGTGGCACTGAAAGGGAGCTTTAGTCTTTAAGAGTATATACTGGTAGTGGTGAAAAACATGGTCCCATATGATGAGAACATTTGAAAGGCTTCTTGGTCTAGAGGTTGCTTATGGCAGCAAAGAAAATAACACATTGCATTCCTTCTCAGGAAATGCAATCCAAGTAAAAAACGGAAAGTAAAGGAGGAGAAGGCACAGAAGGCTGAGACAGACTCTCAGAGTCTGTCCGTGTTTCTGTGACACTGCTTTTACATAGATTATTGTGGCAAGGAATCTTGGAATCATACCTGAAACAGAAATTAGGAAGAGGCTGAGCCTAGGGATTATGTATGTCTGCAGCTGAGTTAAGAAACACCCATCTGCTGTCTATGGTTTCTTAAGTGTTTTCTTCATCTGAGTGAACTATACTTGCTGCACAAGTGGCTAGTGGATTTTAAATGCATGAGTCAAAATATTCATGTTACAAGGTTGCTGATGAATAAAGCTTAACAACCTGATTAGACATTTGTGTCTGTGTGTATATATTTATTTGTGCACATTACATGCAAAATATATCACTGCTCTCTGATGTGCTTGTGCTAGTAGAAAATGAAGCCATTTACACTCCATTGTTAATGTGATTTTATGGGATATATTGACATGGCAAGTTTATTTTAGACATATAAAGACCTGGGGGGAGTGGGATTAAAATAACAACATTATTTCTCTTCTTAGTGCTAAGAAAGAAAGAAAAAAAACCCAACCCCCCCAAAAATGTGCCAAGCTTTTTTTTACCTCCAGGGGTTCTGGAAAAGCAGCTGTCACTTTTTCCAGTCTTACTTAGTATATGCCATCATTTTTCATCTGGCTGTTGAATTGATATTGCAGCTGTGCTGGGGGAAAAGGAAGCTTCCACCTTCCAAGCCCAGAACAACGTACTTAATCTTGGAGGCAAGCACTGAGAGCAAAAGGGAATGTCTTTGCATAAATCTGATTGTTCTCCCACGGAAACGGTGGCAGTGCATTTCTATCTCTAGTCTACTGTTGCTAATAGTGACTCCTGTAAATTGATGGAGCACAGTGTACCCTATTACCAAATGGAATCATAGACATGTTTTGTAACCATTGCCATGTCACAGTTGTAAAGTGCTGCACTCTGAAGCGTTGTGAAGGCCCTTAGGCAGCCGCAGTATAAAAACATTTACTGAGGAATCATGAAGACAGCAATCATCATCCTTGGGTGAATTTTAATTCAAAGTAGTCTTTATCCACAAATAAAATATTGGCAGTTAATCATATTTTCTAAGCTATTTAAATAATTCAGTAACTGTCTTTCATGAGCTATGCATTGCTTATTGTAGAGAATGACATCAGTCTGCCCTTTCATCACTGTGGGTATGTATAGACCAGCAGAGGCAAAAATAGGGTCATAGAATCACCAAGGTTGGAAGAGACCTTTAAGATTATCAAGTCTAACTGTCCATCCAGCACTGTCACTGTAGCCCCTAAATCCCTAAACCACATCACCCAGTACCAGATTCAGACACCTCTTAAACACCTCCAGGGATGGTGACTCCACCACCTCCCTGGGCAACCTATACCAGTGCCTGACCACCCTACAGTGCAAGTTTTTTCTAATACCTAACCTGAATATCCTATGTCTCAGCTAAAGTCTATTTCCTCTTGTCCTGTCACTGCAGGCACAGTAGAAGAGATTGGTCCCCACCTCACTACAACCTCCTTTCAGGTAGTT
Source organism: Myiotriccus ornatus (assembly GCA_036023395.1). Taxonomy (NCBI): domain Eukaryota; kingdom Metazoa; phylum Chordata; class Aves; order Passeriformes; family Tyrannidae; genus Myiotriccus; species Myiotriccus ornatus. Next base: position 51,319,844 of record JAYRBT010000139.1, read on the forward strand.
GTAGAGAGTGATAAGATCCCCCTTGAGCTCCACTTCTCGAGACTAAACAAACCCCGCTCCCTCAGCTTTCCTCATAAGATGTGTTTTGTCTTAAGAGGAACAGCTGAAATATTTCAGGGCTCCTAGGTTTTCAGGGCTCCCAGTCACTGAGGGTCACTCTCAGGGTGAGGTCACGTACCAGCCTCCTTTCTGCATTTCCTTTACTGGGAAGAAAACCTACTGGGAGCAGCAGCGAGCACCAGACAGAGAGACAAGTGCCCCGACAGTCACTGGCTGCTTACTCCAGGCACCAACCTCTGACTCAGTCTTTGCCAAGTACTCTGTGAGCAGGTAAGTGTGCTGAACGTGCCATTTGATATCTCCTATCAGCTGAGCTGCCTGATGGGCACAGTCACTCCTTTTTTAGTTTTCCTGTGTAAGAGAGTAGTTGGTGGATGGTCTTCTAAGAGACATGGTTTTCTCATGTTTGTCTGGATGCCAACTGAAACCAGTTGGACAGCTTTAAATCTTTTACAAAAACAACTATATAAAAGCTTTGCTTTAAGGTGCCCAACTACCCACAAAAAAATCTAAAAATAATAAATTCCCTCTTGTTCAGAAATAGAGCTTGTTCTCCCAGTAGGAGTGTGTGAACTTGCTTTATTGGCTTTTTTTGTAGCTGCCTTCTATTGACAGAAGTGAGGCCTGGAGATGCAAAGTGACAATTCAGGTATGTTTGGAGAACCTAACCCCAAATTTTTTAGTCTCAATTGAGGCACCTGAAACTGAAGGTCAGTTTTTACTCTTTTCCTGTCAAAAAAAAAAAAAAAAAAAAAAAAAAAGGAAAAAGAAAAAGAAGGAATTGAAGCAATTGAGAGCATTATATCATTCCCCCATCTGGTTTGCTCTCCCCTCCCCCAGTTCATTTGTTCATGAAAGTACATAAAAACACAAGAGCTGAGGAAATGTGTCTTCCTCTGAGAATGTGAGTAGTCACACCTGGTGATTTCAGGAGGAGATGGAGCACAGTTAGAGATGGGAGGAAGCACAAAGAGTTATGGATAAATCTGAATCAAGAAGGTGATTCCCTTTAGGCCAGGCAGAGTGTCCAGGTCTGCTTCAAGCAGTCACTGAGCATATTTACACCATAAATTCTCATACCTACAGTAATTTTGTGGGTTTGTAGTGTATGTAGGCTTCAGTTTGTTAGTGGGTATTGAAAAATGTGTTATGCTATGCTATAATATGTAACTAAATAAAATGCATTTCCTTTAGGCTTTTTCTGGCCCAAATATATGTTATGTATTCTCTTCAAATCACTGAGGGAATTGTCTACTGAATGAGGTATGGTCAAGGTGTCAGGATTTCAACTCCCAGGCCTGTCAACATTTCCTGTGCAATGACTAAGCAAGTCAATTAGAGCTAGATCTTCTGAGAAACTGAAGGATATAACTCCAGGTGATCGTGATGCATCTTTGGTTGCTGCCGAATCCTTAGTTCCATAATTGCTAATTTAGGTCATTCAGCCTTATGGCTTCTGAGAGCCTCATTCCTCAGAAAATAATTCTTCCTGTAGATGTGCAAGAGCCAGGGAGTCATAGCTGCAGCTGATGACTGAACAGGTTTAGCAGAAAGTTTATATTCCTTATTTCCTCACTGGTAAGCTGTGAGGGGGTTAAGATACAAACTGTAGCATCTCCTCCCCTCACAGTAATGCAGGAAGCGTTAGAAGTCATGAGAAAAACATAAGCAAAAGATGACAAGAGCCTTCAAGTACCACTGGATGTCCATTACAGGTTTCAGTCATTGTGATTCTTAAAAAGAAAGAACTCAATTAAAAAAACTGAAATAGTCTAATTTACCAAATCAGGATTTGGCTAGGGCAGTGGACTTAAATCTACTAGTCTTGAGGGCATTACTTTTGTTACTGTCATAACAGAAGTGCATAAGATGTCATCTAACTTTTCACCTGGAAAATAGCATTTCAATCCGTGTCCTGTGCTAAATTCAACTCCTGGTATTGAATCAGCCAGAGCAGATAGGCGTTACAAGTTACCATGGCACCTCCTCAGTGATTTCCGCTTCTTGGTTCCCTCAAGCAGCAGTGTCTTTTATGTGAGTACTGAATTTTTTATGACACTGCTTCCTAGAATGGTGTGCTTGTATTAAGTGTTCCTTTTTCTATTTTTGTTTTCAGGAATAACACTGAACCTCAGGTTTTAAAATTGAACATTTTTCTTTGATGACACAAACTTTATGTGTGAAAAGTTAGGAGCTCAGATCAGGTGCTTGGACCATTTACATTACTGGGTCTGTCTGCCTCTGCAGCACTGTGGCAAGTAATGTGGTTGCAGTTTAGTGATATTTGGGGAAACCAGCAGCACAGAGGTTTCTGACATAAGGGTTACCTGTATTTAGGAATGGATTAAAGTTTCATTCTTCATATTAAGTGTGTCAGAGAGGTTGCTTGCTGCTCTCCAGAGGAGACAGAAAGCTGAGTTGTTCAGAAGATAAAGGCACACTAAAGGCCAAATAATCTCTTGAGCAAATAACTGGCTGTGCCTTCAGAGTGCAGTGATATCATGGTTGTTCAGAGAAAACAGCCCTGAAAATGTCTGATATTGGTAAAGTATCATGGACTTTAATATCACGAGTTTATTACTCACAAACTTATTTAGGTAACCCAGTGAAATGTATAAAGCTGTTTACTTCTGTATTCTTAAGGGCTTTTGTGACATTTTGCAACAGTATAGAAATAGGTGGCACCTTACAGTTGTTAAATTTCAGAGTCCTGCTACGTTTTCAGGTGACACTAGGATGGTCAATGAAGATATTTTTTCTCTTATTTGTACATCTTTAATTTTATATGTATTCTGGGTAAATAGGATTAGGTATATTATCTGTAGTTTTCTTAAGTAAATTGATTTGCTATCATATCCATGCTGTAATTTAATTAGTACCTTAATAGATACTTTCATTAATATTTTTGCCCTAATCTTTCCTGCTTTCCCTCGCAAATAAACATCCATGTTATAATTAACAAATTAGTGGATGCTGAAGAACAGAATTGCCTGTTTTTCTCTGGTGCAGATTGATTTTGAAACCCAGAATTGACAGCAGTGGAAGAACAGGCACCACTAAGGTACAGCGAAATGCATCCATAATCAGTTTGAGTTGAAGTACACTTTTTAGATGTCTCTCCCAGTTGTCCCCAGTTTGTCCCAGGTTTTTGGCTGGCATCAAGAAGTGGTCTTGCAGTGCATGAACCAGATTCTTTTCAGGTGATACTAAACTGAAAGACAAGTGATGGTATTCAGCCCATGCCAGACTGGGGATAATCTGGAGGAAAATATAAAAATCTAAAATGTGTGTTCTGGTTGTTACAAAACTTCTGCATCAAAAATTTTACTTTACAGAGTGGTCCACACTACTTGCTAATGTAGACCTAGATAAAAGTTAGAACAAAATAGAGTGTTTTTCTTTTGATAATTTCCAGAAAACAGGGAACAGAAAATATCCCTCATCCCCACAGAAAGACAGACCTTAGGATTTTAGTTTTTTTTCAGTAGTCAGCAAAGATACAACATTCTTGTGCATTTAAATTATTTATTTAAATTGCACCATTTGAATTTCCGTTCAGCTAAAAGATCAGAAACAAAGATGCCAGGAAATAGTTTACTTTGCTGTTCCAGCTTCTGTTTACTGCTACATAGTCAGGTAGCCATCAAAAGACGGCTTCTTTACAGACAGCACCTTTATATTTTCTCCTTTATAGTCAGCACCTTTGAATTATTTAATTTATTTGAATTTGGTTTAGTCTGTTTCACTGTTCTTAAGAACTAAAATAATTTGTAATTAAACTTAAGTAAAGTCAGCTCAGCCATGTGCATTTTCTGCTTACAGCTGTGATAAACATACTATGTGAGGAGGACTACATGATACACCAACACATATACACACATAAGGTCAACCCAAATTGATTAGCATTCCAGTTGTTGCTAATATATTTAAAGCCATGAATGCCTGACGTTTATGAGGTCATTTCTTTTAAGATGTTAATATAAATATTATGGCAAATATTTAACAACATGTAATAACATACCTATTATTATAATACTACGTGATAATAATAATAATAACAGCAACAACAACAACAACAACATGAATATATTGTAGTGAATAAAGTTAATGTTTAGCCTTAAAAATGGCAAGTGTTTTTCCCTGGAAATTTTTCTTCACAAAACTCCCTGGTAAAAGTTCTTACATTCTGTAACATGGTGTCCATAATGGAATAAAATGCAGAGAAAGCATGTAAATATACAACATAGTCTTTATGTTTAATTTCTAAGGAGATAAGGAAGATTGGGTTCCTTAGGTCCAAATCAACTGACTTTTCATTGGCTTCAAAGTGTTTTGGCCACTCACATCTACCTCTCTTCTGTCAGCTGGGGCTGACTTGTATCTCTCTTAGAATGTGCTGCAACCCAAAAAGGATTTTTATTATGTACACTCAAATGGCCATTTCTTCAACAGACATGTTATTTTCTCTGAAATCCTCTTTTCTTGGACCATGCAGGAAAGCACTGGAGTGAGACATATGATGAATTATTTACTGGCATGACTGGATCAGGTATGTGGCAACAGTGTATTCTAAGTGCAAAACAGTGTGCAGTGAATAGCAGCAGTTTGATGTGATTTTCTGCTTTTAGTACCTTTTCAGTCTCTAAGAACCCAAACTGAGAATATATATTGAGTAGATGCTGGCGTGTTTTCATATTTTCTGAAGTCTCATGAGCTGTGTGCGGCCTTGAAGCTCAAGGTTTGGGAAATTCTCTTTTTCTGTGGTGTCTGTCTTGGTACAGCCAAGCATTCACCTCTCCTCCTTTCCAGAGGACCACACAACTGAAGAAGAAGAACTGCTAGGGAAACAAGTGGTGGAAAGTCCAAGCGTTCAGGGAAAGAGTGTCTGGAGACAGAAGGTCCTTGTGAACTCCTCAGTGAGAAGGCAAAATGGGAGGACGTGCAGAGGAGGTCTGCCTGTGTTCTACCAGAGATCTGTCTGGGGAAGGACAGCAGAGGAAGCCAAGGAGCACAGACTGCTGGGGGGATTCCTGGGAAATAGTAAAACAGGTCAGGTTGTCCACTGAAAGACATAGGTTTCCATTGATTTAATAGGCTAAGCCTCCAGTACTACATGGAGAACATAGTTCTCCTGTTTTTTGTCTGGAGCTGGTGGCAGAGGATGAGTTGTAAGCTTTAACAGAAGCTACCAGACCTTGATATTAAAGGAAAAAAAGGGGACCCTGGGATATGGATTTGCTGGGATCAGCCAATTTGGCCTGCTTGTCTAGAATGTTCATTATTCCTTGGGGGAAAAAAAAAGAAAACAAATTTGGAGACACGGTAAATCCAGTTAGCACACAGTTCTCATTTATTTTTCAGGGAAAAAAAAGAAAGGCCTATTTTTGTTCTTAAGCAGTCTTTTCACTTTCTTTCTTTTAAAGCACAATGACAGTTAATGATTAATAGACACAGTCTGCAGTGCTGCCAGCAGGAAGCTATCCTAAGTGTGGAGGAAGTCTAAATAATTGAAGGGAAAAGGTGACAGAGGCAGCCATTAATTCTTCTGGATAAAAAATTCTTAATTGCCTGGCTATTTGCCCAAATAAAAGGGAAAATTTACCATTCAAGTAACACAATCTGTAGACAATGCACTTCTTTCGGGAACAAAAGAAATAGGGCTTGGTCTTTCTAAATTCATAGAAATTGATGCAACCCCCCCTCATTTTTAACTGTGTTACAACACATTAATGGGCTTGCAACATAACCAGTTTGTCAGAAATATCTGGGCAGCAGTCCAGAAACAAACACCCTATAGCAGTATGAATGATATCACACTGTACCCTTGCCTTCACAGAGTGACTTCCCTGGTGGTCACTGGAGACGCTGGGTACGTGCACAGAAGGTTGGTAATTTTAGGGCTGAGCAAATCAGAGTGGCAGATGTTGGACAGAAAACTAGTTTCACTCTTCCCAAACTGGGTGATGAAAAACAGAGGTATCCAAAATAGACAGTTTTCGAAGAGCAAGCTTTTGTTTGCTGAATTGTCCATGCTGGAACTCTGTCCTGGATTTAAGTGGAGAATATTATTTCATATTCTTATGGGGAGAAGGAGGATTCTTTCCAGCAGTTTTTTTAACAAACTATGGATTACTGTCTTATCTGACACTTTGTATAATTTAGTTTTCTTTAATTTCTAGTCATAATTTAACAAGTGTCATATCACAGGCTGTCCTATCTTCTACAGAAAAAGTTCTCTAGAGCAACTGTTAATATGTTCATTTAACTCATGATGTAAAATGAGAGGATGGAAGCAGCAGCTACACCCAGCCCTTGATAGCATTGCATCTTGGACAAAGGTGTCTGGGCCTGTGAGGTGATTACAGCAGTAGCAGTGCCCTGTGCCATGGAGGTGGGTTGCTGCCTTTCCCTTTGATGTGATAGCTGAGCTTTCTATCAGCTGTGGCATTCTGGGAAAAAGTCATGGTAGCATGCATAAGGAGAACCACTCAGCAAACCAAATTTGAGATCCCTGACTGCAGCAGGATTTCTTGAAGAATTTGTGTCTGCTACTATCCTGACCTCCTGATAAGGTCTTGGTGCTAGATCTAGGATGCTGCTTGCATTGACTGATTGTCTCACTTCTGTATAACTTCCATAAGGAGAGGATGGTATTTGCTCACAGTTTTCTTTTGGTTTACTGCTTTTGAAGGAGTGCATAGAGTCTACCTAAATTAGGACTCAGTGCAGTTGTGCCAGCCAGGTAGGTGACTGCAGAACACCCTGCTCATGGGGATGACTCCATTAAATGGTGCAGGGATTACAGATTTCAGGGACAGGAGCACCTCATTTATGAGGAAGGGCTGAGGGAGTTGGGCCTGTTCAGCCTTGAGAAGACTGAGAGAGGATCTTGCCTATGTCTATGAATATTTGAAGGGAGGGTGTCAGGAGGATGAGGCCACGCTCTTCTTGGTGGTGCTGAGCAGTAGGACAGCATCCTCAGAGGCAAACTTAGATAGTGTGGGCTGGATGAGTGGACAGAGAGGTAGACTGAGAACTGGAGGAATGGCAGACCCCAGCAAGCTGTAATTAGTGGCACAGGGTCTAGTTGGAAGCCTGTCACTGGAGGTGTCCCCCAAGTTTCGATACTGGCTGTCATGGTTTAGCTAGTTCCCTCGAACCAGTTAGGAATTTTTTCCCTTCCCCCTGGCCCTGTGTGTAAAGCCATCAGGTAGCTATCAGGTGAACAAAAGAACTAGCAGGGCTGGCTAATGGCTGAGAGATTAGTCTCCTGGGAAACAGGGGAGATAAGAAAGTTACTGTTTACTTTTTCTTTCATCTCCTTGGCAACGGGGGAGAGGAGTTGGGGGCTGGCTGGGGCTGAAGAAGGTGGGAGGAGAGGCTGGGTGCTGTCTCTCTGCCCTCAGCGTCTTGCCAGCTGGGAGCCTTGCCTGGATTCTTCATCGGATAGTAGCTGCTTTTTTCCCCTTGGGTTTTTTTTCCCCTTCTCCCGTTCCCATTTGTTTTTTTTTTTCCTGGAGGTGTCCTTGTGCACATTAGGGGAAGAGAAGGGACTGGGCAGAGCAGTTTTTGACCAGCCAGAGTGGGTGAGAGTTTGTCTGGTCCTTTTCCCCCTCTCCCTCTCCCCTTTCCCGGTGTTGGGAAGGGAAGGGGGACCTAGTTTTTTTGGTTTTCTCCGACACACCCTGGAGGGTGTTTGTCTTTCTTCCCCCCATTCCCCTGTGTGGTGGCAACCAGTGATCCAACAGCGCCACCTGGTGACTGTTACAGGACACTACAAGTTCTGCATCGCCAGTGACCCAACAGCACTCCCTGCTGACTGTGGTTGGAATTGCACCAAAGGGCGCAAAATTGAACTGTTTACTTTTCCCTTTGCCTGTTTATCGATTTGGTTTTTTTGAAGGGGATTATTTGTGGGTATAGGAGTACTGTTTGGTTGTTCTGCTTGTTTTTTTCCATGTTTCTGTTAATACACACATACCTTTTAATAAAGAGCTGTTATTTTTCCTTTTCCATAATTTGTTTTTCCTTCAAT
>JAYRBT010000139.1:51328038-51405022 GCA_036023395.1 Myiotriccus ornatus
TTAGAGGGAGGAGTTTGGGTCTTTTCTCATAACTCATCCTCAGCAAAAGACCCTTGTCTCATTTAAACTGGGACACTGGCACAGTATTGTTTAGCTTTTCCATCATTGACTTGGATGAAGGGGCAGATGCCTCCACAGCAAGTTTGCTGATGATACAAAACTGGGAGGAGTGACTGATGTCCCAGGGTGCTGTGCAGCCCTTCAGAAGTACCTTGACAAGTTGGAGAGATGGACAGAGAAGAATCATCTGAAATTCAACAAAGGCAAGCAAGGTCCTGTACCTGGAGAGGAATACCCCAGGCACTATACAGGCTGGGGGCCAACCTCCTGTAAAGAAGCTCTGCAGAGCTGGAGTTCCTGGTGGACAAAAACTGTCCATGAGCCAGCAGTGTGCCTTTGTGGCCAAGAAGGCCAGTAGTATCCTGGAGTGCATTAGGAAGAGCAGTGCCAGCAGGTTGAGGAAGGTGATCCTGCCCCTTTACTCAGCCCTGGGGAGGCCATATCTAGAGTGCTGTGTCCAGTTCTGGGCTCCTCAGTACAAGAGGGACATGGAGCTCCTGGAATGGATCCAATGGAGGGCTACCTATGTGATTAAGGGACTGGAGTATCTCATGAGGAAAGGCTGAGGGAGCTGGGCCTGTTCAGTCTCAAGAAGATGTGACTGAGAGGGGACCTTATCAGTGTCTGTAAGTATCTGAAGTGAGGTTGTCAAGAGGAAGGAGCCAGGTTTTTCTCAATGGTGCCAAATATTAGGACAAGAGGGAATGGGAAAAAAGTGATGCACAGGAAGTTCCACCTGAATATGAGGAAGAACCTCTTTACTGCTCAGGCAACTGAGCACGGGAACAGGTTGCCCAGAAAGATTGTGGAGTTTCCAATTCTGGAGACATTCAAAACCCATCTGCACATAGTCCTGAGTAATGGACTCTAGGATGACCCTACTTGAACAGGGAGGTTGGATTAGATGACCTCCAGTGATCCTTTCAAATCTTACCCATTCTGTGATCCTGTAAAAAACTGGAATTAATTTTTAACACTTTTTCATTCAAGGAACTCCTGAAACTTTAAAAAAAAATCTGCAAAAGTACAAAGTGACCTGCCAAGCATGAGCTTGTACTTAATATCCTCGTGAAGAGGATATTTTCATTGCACAACTTTATTCTGTACTGACATTTAACCATTTAGACACATTCACTATGCGTTCATCAAATGGGAAGTTTGTGAGTTTGTGTAATGTTAATGGCTCTTCACAACTGAAGTTGTATGTCAGCTTGAAGTATTCCAGGAAGGTAGAGAAACAAGGTAAAGGAGGATAGTAGAAGTTAATGCTCTTTTCAAGGAGTTTTAAAGGAGGGGAACCACAAACGTATGTTTGATTCTCTTCGCAGAGGAGTCATGCTCACTGATAATAATAGGAACAACGGCTGAAGAGAGAAAATGGAGTTAAAGGACTACCAATTCCTTGGATGTCAATGAGAAGGCAAGATGCCAAAAGAGAGAAAAAGTAGAACTAGCAACCAAAGTTAACCGAGAGAAGGTTTTGGAGGAGAAAAGACGCTGTGGCAGGAGAAAGACGATTGAATACACAGGAGTAGGAGAAGCTCCCTGGTCCGGACTTTGAGGCATTTAGCTAAATTGCAGACAATTCTTATGTTATGAATGAAAGTCAAAGATATATCCTGTTGCTTATTTAAATGTGGAACATCTATAATAGTATTTCCTGGAGGCATTTTGCCTGCAGAAACTCAGGATGTAGCAGCCACCTTCCCACAGTGACAGTCAGTTTAGAAAACTGCAGAGAGACCGTGTCCTGATCCCACCACTATTTCCCATCTGGTAACGCTGAGATAATTTTCCCTTCCCTGCTTAGAAATGTTGCATCAAAAGGCAGCAGAAGTCAGATACCAGAGGAGTGCCCAAGGGAAGAGAGGGGTTACAGAAGGATGTGAGGCAAAAAAGTACTTTGTAGGATGAAGGATGGACGGGAGCCTGACTGCTTAACCTGAGACCATCCAGGTACTGATGAGGGGGCACATCTAGTCTTGATGGAGGGTGAGCTGATGAATTTTGTTAGATTGGGTTTTTGATGCAAAACTCATGCATTTACTGTGATTTTCAAGAGAAGATGGAATATACCTGTTACTTTTGAGCAAAGATTTTTATGCACACAGATTGTACATTCAAACTGTTCACAGCAATTCTAATGCTATTCCTAACAGAGCTAAATTACAGAATAGAGGCTTCATTTTTATTCATCAAATAACACAAAATCTGCAGTGATTCTGATAGAGACTGGGGAAAAAGTAAAACACATGTGTAACCTGTTTTGATTGCTACACCTGTCCTGTTTCTTCTCTTACCCTGATTTTTCTTTCCACTGTTTAATATCTTTGAATTTGTCTCATTATTTCTAAATATAGGAATAATGAAAACTATAAGAACCGGCTGTAAGACTGCTTAGATATCATACCTTGTGAGGCTAGTTTTCATTTAAAACCCACAACATTTACAAAATATTTAGAAGCTGATTTATTAAGTTTCCTGGGCACTCTGCAGTTCTCAATGGATATTTCTGAGTTCCTGTGACTTCTGTAAATCTGTTCTCATTTTGGCACATGAGAACTTGATGTACCAACCAGTTTACTTAAGCTGATGAGAGTGTCTGTGTTAGAGGTAGGTACTACCAGATTTCAAATCCCTGACTAATATTTTAAATGCACATTTTAAACAGGTCAGTGCTCAGATGGATCATCATAGTAATTTCAATTTTTCTTCCTCACATGAAACTGATTAAAGTAATGTTTTCAGTGCATGGATATCTTTAACTCATTCTATTCTCTTGTGCTTTTTCGAGGTAGGAAAGGTGCTGCAGGTGCCTTCTTTCATTTTTTCCATTGGTTTGCAAAGAGTTTAATCAGCTTTTATTCACTGAAGAGTATCTTCATCTAAGTAGTTCACTTTCTGACAGAAAGGTCAATGAAATCATAAGGGAACCATCAATGTTTCCATTCCACATCCGAGCAGAAAAGTTTAAAGGAGCTCTTATTCTATCTGCTGGCAAGACCATTCTCAACATTTCTCAGAAGCAAAGGATAGTCTTCTTCTGTTTAGTGGGAAGCATCTCTTTCAAGCTTTCACCTCTAGAGTCAGATAAGTAGACATAACTGTAAGCTTTTCTCAAGATCAGCTGCTCATATACAGGTGTGAAGGCATGAATAAATGAAGTCACTAAGGAAGGCAAGGTAACTGATGGGGGCTAGGTCCTTGCCCTCCTTAAATATATGATGATGGGAATTTTTTTCAGGTAAGAGCTGGACCAGAACCATTTTGTTTTTAAAGATTACCAAATAAGTAGATAATTTTTTTAAAACTTTTTTTTTTTTTTCAAAATTAAATATGCTTTCTACACCTTGGAGATATTCTGTGAACCTGAAACCCTTGTCAAATTCCAGCTGGCCCATAAAAAAGTGCTGAATTTTCTGAGGAGTGGTCTAAAATTCCAGAGTTTGTGATGTTGGATAGAGGTAGGGGTTTTAGATTCCCAGCTCCACTGCACAGCTAGAGTCTTGAGTTATTTATCAGAAGATCCACCCTGTAAGTGTGGACCTTGAAAGAGTTGTGCTCCTGTCTTTGGGAAGGTCCCGAGGACACGCACACCATTTGAGGATTTTGATTTCATTAGGCTCCATGACCTAGAACACTCAGGCCTAGAACGCTCAAACATTTGGCAAAGCTTGTCAAATCCAAGACATTTTTTATAAAACAGTTTGTGTTCCACACACTGACATTTTCTGACAAGTATTCATCAGAACATTCCCACTAAGTTTAATTTCTGAATAACAGGAGCCATAAGATTTCACCAAGCAGCCCTCAACAATAGGATATATTTGGGTCAAACTATAGCATGCATCTTTCAGTGCTACTTTAATATCCTCTCTGCTATTGTTAGTCCAGGCAGCTCACAGCTAGTCAAAGCACAAAAGAAGCTGATATTAAAAATTACTGAGCAGTGGCTAAAATGACCAGAGAAGTGGAGGTATATCATATAATTATTTTGATATGTGAGGAGGTTCTGCTATTACCTATTTGACTTACATAGTTTACATATATAGAGAAAGCCACTCTACTATGACTTCGAATTGATTTAGATGCCTTTGTCTAGTCAGAATTAAATGCAAATTTTATGAGAAAAGTAACCTTGAAATGTCCAACAAAAAGGATCCAGATTGTTCAGGTATTCAGAATAGAGCATATAGACAAGGGTGATTCTCTGTTAGTTTAATTATAAATGGTATGGGCAATAACTCAAACATGTTGCCTTGAAGAACCTAAAATCAGATTTTTAAAATATTTTTCTAGTAGATAGCTGTAGGTTTTCTTAGGATTTAAGCGTAAGTTCCATATTGTATTATCACCACCATATGGATTATCTTTGAGTCACCCACCTAGACACCACAAACTGTTGCTGACAATGTCTGTAGCTCCTGCTCTGATTCCATGCTAGATTATTTTAAAATAGAGATAGTGATGTTTCAGAATTATTCTCCATAGATGTGATTCTGCTGTGGGAACACAGCCTGACATAATAGCACAGCTACTTTACTGCATTGCTAGAAGGATAAGATTTTTAACACCTGTTCAGATATGAATGATACATTTACTTCTCATATCTCTACACTGAAAACTCATTTTGCTGTGAAGATAAAAGTAGTTCCTCCTGGCAAATCACCAAACAGCCTCATTTGAACCCAGAAACCTGCTGACCCCTCAGAAGCAATCCATTCCTCCCAAACTCAAATCATCTGTTTCCAGATGGAACAGGTTCATGCATTGGAGCAAAATTTTGAAGAAGGTGATTGGACTAAAACTACATACATGCCCTGGTTGCCACTCTTTCAGATTGCTCCTAATATATTAATCTGTTTAGAATGGATAGTTAGGGTAGTTGTAGCTCTCCTGTGGAGGGAAAAAATTATTCAAGCTTTTTATGAGAGGTATGTCAGCCTTATTTAGAGGCTACAGAACAGGATGGAAAAGGTTTATTTAGTAGCCAGAGAGCAAGTCACAAATATAATGGAGGCCAAATGCCAGATGAAAACCAATCTGACTTTGACTCAACTTAGTTTTTTTACTATGGGTCATATTCTTAATTGTGTCTCTGAATGACTCCAAATCTAGTATGTGGTAGCACTGCAGGCTCTGTAGGTACATATGAATGTGGAGCTGGGATATAAATAAGGCTCAGAGACCAGTTATGGGGAAGGGCATGTAATCCTTAGCCTAGACTAAGGAAAATGTGTTTCTTGATCTTATACTGGAGTATGTTCTGCATGTAGTAGGCCAGACCAAGTCATCTCTAAATAGTAAGAAGATGCTGCGAGGGAGATATTCAGTCTGTAGAAGTAATTATGAAGTCCAGAAAGCAGAATTTAAGAGGCTACAATAATATTTCATTCTACTAGGGATGTCTTTGCTGTTATAAAATCAAATGCTTCATGTTGACACTCAAGTTTTCTTTTGACTTTCTACTCTAAGCAGAGGAGAATGGGTGAGAATCTTGTTTAGAAGTCAGAAAGCTCTGCAGCAGATAGGAAAAAAAACACATTGGTAAACTATATACCATTAAGCTAAATCATACTGTGTACATCTTCTGTAACAAATTAGCCTCAGAATTTAATGTGCTGTTTAAAGGAGGTCTGTAGTAGAAAGAAAAATTATTTACACTATGAGCAAATTAATTCATTTTCTGTTCGGTGGGACATGCCTACAGTGGAAGTAATTCTTCAGTGTCAGTTTAGGCACAGTACTATCATAGAATATGATGAGTTGGAAGGACCCACAAGGATCATCAAGTCCAACTCCTGGCTCTGCACAGGACTATCCCCAAGAGTCACACCACGTGCCTGAGAGGATCATCCAAATGATTTTTGAACTCTGTCAGGCTTGGTGACCACTTCCCTGGGGAGCCTGTTCCAGTGTCCAACCACCCTCTGGGGGAAGAATCTTTCTCTAATCTCCAACCTAAACCTCCCCTGACACAACTTCAGGCCATTCCCTTGGGTCCTTGTCACTGGTCACCACAGAGAAGAGATCAGTGCTTGCCCCTCCTCTTCCCCTCACAAGGAAGTTGTGACTGCAATGAGGTCTCCCCTCAGTCTCCTCTTCTCCAGGCAGAACAGACCAAGTGATCTCAGCTGCTCCTCATACGGCTTTATATGTGTCTGTACACCTCTTCTGAGACAGCTGGTAATCCATCCCGTTAAAGGCTTAAATACTTCTTTGATACTAATACATTTTTCTTTATTCCATAAATATCTGGTGTCACTTATTCTAAACTGAAGTGGGATATACTGCCTAATGTGACAGTAAGCTACAAACTTGGAACCGATGGGTGATGTCAAAGTGAGCCTTTTTCAAAGCAATTAATGTGACAAAACTTTCTGTAACACATCTCATAGGCCTATAAAAAGATCTGTCAGCATTGCAGATGCCTGTTGTAAGTTTTCCATTCCTTCAGTTGGCTTTCACAGCTATAACAGGTAATTTTTTAAATGTTCCAGAACTTTAAGGAGTACTGATCCCAGCAGAACAGTGAATATGGCACTGTAGTACAAGCACTTCTCCGAACATTTATCACCCAAATCCCCAGCTGCACTGACCTCTGCAGGGGCTGTGCCTTTAGGTTTACCTGAATGGGAATTACAGACAAACTGGGAACTTAGTGTCCTCTTAACCATGGCTTTTCTGAAGAAAACTTGTAGGACCCTCTTTTGAGAGGATCTCATTAAGTCATTAAGTGCAGTGGATGTTGGTTCAAGGTCTAAAAGTATCTCATCTCTTTGCCTCCCCCACCCATTCTAACATCACAAAACCAGGCTAAGTAGTGCAAAACAACTTCTTTGATGTTTCTTGGTATGGGTTTTGTCTAGTCAGGAGAAGGTACTTATGTCTCGGGCTTTTGAAAATAAAATCATTCTGGTAATTGTCTTTACATGGTAATAAATTCATTGTGCACTTGCTTCATACTAAAGTAGAAATATAATTTTAATTTGGTCTTCCCGTTTAATTTTATCTTCTTAGTATTGGCCAGAGCAATAAATGTGTCAGTTCTTCATCAAGCAGAAATGCAACAGAAATACAGTTTAATGTCATTTGAATGCTCTGTACTTATCTTGTAGGATTCTACATAAAGAAAAAATATGTAGATTGTATCATTGTCAGATTTCTGTCCTATATAAGACATGAGGACAAGCTGAATCCAGGTAATATTTGTAAAATCCGAGACAAATGTTATTTCAAATGCATGCTGATATTTATTGAGACCTGGCAGAGTCATCATTAGATTTAATTCAATATAAAGGTCTGTGATAAAAAACAACATCTACAGCAGCAACTCTTGCACGGCTGCTGTGGCTGCTTTGGGGATATTAGAAATGTTACAAAACTTTTATGAAAGCTGAAAAATAATTGTCAAGGAAGAGAAAAAGCTGGAGCATCTAAATTGTGACATTGAACCAGAAGAAAAAAAAAAAGAAATTGAGAAGCTTTTGCAAATCAATCTTACATTTCAATTGGTGGAAAAAAACCTCTTAACATGTTTCAGTATGTGCTAAGCATGCTAGATAAAAGTAACTTTTACTTGTCAGCTCTTAAAGGTTAGTAGCTGTATGAATATAAAGGCAAATTTGAAGGGTAATTTACCAGTGACTTCATATTACAGCTTTGTTAAATCTGAAACACTCCATTTTTCTGATCTATTTGACATACCATGTATACAAAATTTAAGGGGTAATTTTAGTGTTATTCATGGTATGTAATCTGTTTAGAATGTAAGACAGCACCTCAACTGGTGTTACCCTTTGACAGTCTAGGTATATTTTTGAATTTAAAAAAAAAAGCAATTTTTTTTATTTTTTTTTTTAATTCTGTGACCTTTGCTTCTGTAGAAGACTGTATAATGTTGGTGTTTTGTTTGTTTGTTTGTTTGTTTGTTTGTTGTTGTTTTTTTATGACACCAATATCTTAAAACATACATTGAAATGACATAAAGGCTGTTACTGACTTTCATATGAATGAATGTGAACTCAGCACATATGGTGTGTCATTTTACAGCAGTTAATCCAAAATTTATTCTATTTAGTTCAGCAAGAGGTGGCAGCCTTCACTCAAGTCCCTCCAGACTTATTCTTTGATACAGGTTGACCAGATGTGTACCTGGCATTGACATGGATGTGTTTGGTGGCTGATGAATATCAAGAGATGAACCCTCAGGATCTCTCAATGCTGTCGCTATTCTGTGTTGGTGATTTAATAAAAACTGGAGAAGACAAAATGTGTGACAGCGATTATTTGTTTGTAATAGTTCTTCTTTCTGTGTAGATTGTATGGAAAATCCAATGTAAAGAGTTTTAGGCAGGATTTTTGTAATTTAGTTTTCTAAAAGTCAGATATCCAGTTTAAACAAATCATTTGGGCTTTCATCATTCATGGTGAGAGAAAATATCTCCACAGACTCTACATTGCATCTTGAGAGCCTTCGGGATATAAGAACTGAATAGCTGGTGAAACATGCCCGCCTCTCCCTGAAGACTGTGGAGGAAACTGAGGTAACTAATTTAGATTAGATCTGAAACTGAAGAACTGAAGTGAAATGTCCTGAATCTTTGTGTCTCTAAAATCTATCTGAAGGCAGGCATTACTTTTCCTATTTTTTCTAAGGTCTTTCAGACATGGGCATGAATGAAAACAGCATAAAATATTCCTGCTGATTTTTATTGCCTCCTATTTATATTAGGAAAAGATGGTGAGAAAAAGCACAACCCGAATTTTTTTTTGACTTTTGGCACCTTTGAGAAGATGATGTTGGGTTATTTCATGGAGATTCTAAAAAATTTATAACCAAATGCAGTTTTTAAAACATTATTAAGTCTGAAGAGTATCTGAGGTAGGATTACATACTGGGAGATTTTGATTCGTTATATTTTGCCTTGTGAAACATGCAACAGTTTTGATTTTAGATTTTCTGACCTATGAGGATGAATAGTGAGAGAAACCAGATTGATATGATGCTCTGTTTGTAATTTAATCTCCCATATGACTTCTGAAAGCAGATCAGTAATTTGCATTAGTAGAATTCTGGAAAAACATGTTAGAGAGTAGTTTCTCTGTTGGTCATAACAGTTCCTGATGTACGAAGAATTCTTTCGGTAACTGAAAAAGAAACGTCACAGATGAAGCAATGGAAGGGCAGAGGAGCTGGCACAAACAATCCAGATGCAGTGACTGTAAGAATAACGCAGCTGTGTGAATATGCTGCCAGTGTCTTATTAGATCACAGCACTCTTCCCCTGTTTCTGTGAGTCCCAGTGACACTGTGCTATTGCACATTACCAGCTTTCATGCCATTGTGGAGGTCCTTGGAAAGGTGATTTAAAACACAGGGGCAGTTGCCGGTTTTTAAACTGCTTCCCCATTCCCCAATTTTAGCACTAGTAGTTTTGAGGAAAGTAGATGTATTTTATCTGTGATGGTGATGCTTCTTGTAGTTTTCTTACTTCTAGGAATAAGATCTGAAGTGTATGTTTGTACCAAGAAACTCTGAAGGATGTTTATAATGGTCTTAGTATTATTTGTGCATTTCAGCAGCTTCTCATTCTGACTGGAGACAACATATGCATGTCTCGGGCTATTCAAATAAATGAATGTCTGGGCTGGAATAATCTGTGCAGCAATGAAAAAGAGGAGAAGGTTAAAAGCTAAATGAGATCATTCAAAAGATTTACAATCAGCTGTGAAAGATGTTTCCCTGCACTAAAGCTAATCAAGACAATGAATTTTCATGTTTGTCTTGTACTGCAGAGGAAATTGAATCAGACGTCTCCTGGGGATTCCGTTATTATTTGGCATTCGCACGCCGGCACCCACACTCCTTCAGCTGCTGGCAGTGAGAGAACTTCCATGCACATACGGTAACTCAGCTTCTCACAAGAAAGTGAAGAAACAACATTTCCCAACAATCCTAAATGTATGTTATCTAACGAAAAGAGATACAGCACTTAGATAATGAATGTGTTCATTCCCTAGCTGTTGGATGGTTCAGTTTTGTAAGCTGCATGGGACAGATTGGGGGTTTAGGATTCGTTGTGGGCTGTGTTTTGTTCTCACTTCTGGGAGTGAGGGAATGGCTGTTGCCTGACACAAGGAGCAAGTTTGTGCTGCTGGGCTGTGGATGGAGCAATGCTTGTAGCAAGCGGCAAGAGGCACAGGCTTCCCACCTGCAGCAGCAGGTGCACTGGCCCCTGGGGCAAAGCATGGCCCATGTAAAAACAGGAGAGGCATTTTTGAACCTGCTGCTTCCCTTCTACTTTGGGTAAGAGGAAGCAAGCCAGGATTGCCAGTTAGACAAAGCTGCACAAGGATTGTGTATTTGTATACCAAGGAGAACTAAAACTTACCCAGCACCATTATGCCTTGTTTTAAAATGCAAGCCTGCTATTCTCTTGCTGGTTTAGATGCAGGGTTTTTTTTTTGTTTTGTTGTTTTTTTTCGAGAGGGGCACAAAATAAAAAGTGACCCTTTTAGTGCCTTGCGTAAAGAGAGAGACTACAAAATAATAATTCAGTTAAAACCATAAGGTACATATCCAGCTAGAGTTAAAGCTGGCTCAGGTAATCTGTTTTAGGAGATTAGTCTTGCTTGGGATTACCTTGCCCTGGTTCTAGCACTTCATGTTTTGGTAGTTAAGACTTATTCAGTCAATTCCTTTATGGGATTTCAAAATTCATAAATTGTAAGCCAGTCTTTGACTTTTCAGAATCTGCGCAAGGTTTAAATCAGTAAAAGAATATTATTCAGCAATTCCTGGCAAACGGATATGTCACAGAATAACTGCCCTGTTTTTATTAGATCCAGAGGATATAATTAAGACTTTCTTTTTTTTTTTCTGCAAAAAGAATGTGAGACAGTATTTAAGAAATTGTGTTCCAGATTGCTCAGAACTACAGTTTTCATGGATCATTTAAGAACAGCCAAAATAACCCATGAGCTACTACTTCATAAAAGATACTCAATACAAGTTTTTTTTTTTTTTTTTTTTTTTTAAATAAAGTGATACCATTAGCTTTCTCTAAGGGAAAATGGAAATCAGGCAGGGTTTCATTAGAATGAGCAAAGTTATTGACATTCCAGCTCTTTCTAAGCTATGAAAACCAATTAAAGTTGCTATGGACTCATGGCATATAACGAAAAATAGTCAGCCCTCCCTGCTGCCCCGTGGAGCAGGTGTTCCCCAACCATCTCTAATGGGAAAGTGAGCAGGCCAGGTTGCACCTGCACCTAGAAATAAGGAGAGGAAAACCAGGACAGTATCCCTATGGTTTCCTGGGGTTTGCCCTGTGCTCTTTGTCCTTCCTGTACTAACAAACGTAATGGGAGGATTGGATTGCTGACTTTGGTTTTTTTTTAAGAGAAATGCATTGGAATATAAAATTCTGTCTGCTTATTCCCTGTACACTGAAGGAGAAAAGAGAAAGAAAGAGTTTGCTTTTCCAGGAGCTAAAGAAGAAAAAGAGACAGAAGTTCCTAGTAAGGGGCTCTGGGTTTCTTTTTGATAAAAGCTTTAGGAGGTAGAGTTAGAAATAATAGTTAAAAGGATAGAGGAATCTTGAAGGTGTGGGCGTATTTATGATGTTGTAGTATGCTTCAGCTTGTTTGGATTTTTAGTCCTGAGCATAAGAGACATAGCCCATAAGTGTTGCTGCCCCTTTTTATAAATCAAGAGGGAATTCATGACTCCATGAGGAGAAGTTGAAGGGAAATCTATTTAAGTATGAAGTATGAGAAAAGAAGCTGTAGTTTATCTACAATAAAGAAGTTGTGATCTACTGTCTTATGTTGAGGAATTTTCCATGGAAATAAAAGAGGAAAGAGAGAAGATTTTTAAAAAGCTTTCTGGGTAAAGTTCTTATGATTTTCTACTTGGGGTGAGCTCACTCCATAATATTCTTCTTCTACAGGAATATATAGAGTGTCTTATAAAGGGAATATGCAAGGGCTGAGGAAGTGTTTTCCTGTGTTGTAGGTTTTGTACAGTGATTGCTATTAGTAAAAAGAGTCATGCAACTGCACATCTAATACCTCAGTCAGGTGTCAGTGCTAGAGGTATTGCTCTAACTCAGAAAATATTTTTTTTTTTTTTTTACTTACAACAGCTACAGCACTAATAATGTAGTCAAATTTGAACAGGCTTTCCTGTGGAGATGCTTTTTGCTAATGCACAAAGTACTCTTCTTTAATGATTGGAAACATCTATAAATTGTGAGTTGTTGAACAAGCTTCTCCTCCCCCCACATGCACATTGGTTTGCTGCTAACATGGTGAGATGAACTTGGATGTTCCTATTCCTTCCTGCAAGCCGGATTTGTACGTAAGTGAATTTGGCTCTACAGTATGCTCACATGCAGTATGTCTTTGCATGTAGCAGGAGAGAACTTTCTTTGGCAGGAGTAAGTGAGGGGGCAGGAAGACTTGATTGGTTTTTTAAGTTAGTCAGTGACTGTTGAGTTGTGCTGATGGGCTCATTATCCCCACAAGATTGTAGATGTGTGTCCTTCTCTTTGACTGGTCTCTTAGTTTTTGTATTGAAACAGCGTGTTTTAATTTGTAGTGAAGTCTAGCTTTCCTTTGGGGCAGCCATGGTATAGCCCTTTTCTGTGTGAGTGCTGTTCTTGTCCTTCTTGGTCAGCCATATATCTGACTGAAGCTTATATCTGGGTTCTGGATGAGTGAGCAGAGCTAGTGGTTTAAGTTTTGCAACAGGGAATTGGCAGCAGCTTCTTGAAGATTAGTCTCTGTTTTTGTGGAAGGTGTTTCTCTGTGAGATAGCTGTGAGTTTGGATGAAACAGTTGCTCAATTTTTATGTAGAGAAATCTCTTCAAATTAATCCTAGGTGGTGTGAGAATTAGTGCCTTAGCAATGCCTGGTAGTTGTTGCTACAAGTATAATTGAAACCCTAACATGCATAGTAGCAGTTATGAATTTCAGGAGTTGTAAGCAGAACTTCCAGCTCCAGTAAACTGACCCTTAGTTGCTTATGTTGTCTGTGTGTGCCCATCCCTTTCTCATGCCTCTTCTATATCTGCAGAATAACTCTGTGTGGCCTACAGGTGTTGGAGTGGAGGAATACTTGTCTTTTGGGTGTCTGACATATACTTTTGCTATAGCAGGATGTTTAATGTTATGGAGTGCATTGAAATTAGGCAGGTGCTGATGCACAGAGGTGCTGTCCCTAAATATTCTGGATATACCTGAGCTGAAACAATTTTCCACTGAGAGGAGGAGAGACACCATTACTTGAGAAAGTCGCCTGGGGAAAAAGTCACAAGTAGGTATCACTTTGATCTCTTTTTCTCTCAAGTGAGTGCTCTAATGACCATTAACTGGTATGCACTAGGAATACAAAAATCACTGGCTCTACCAAAACCAGAAGAAATTGAGTTACTTGGAATAATGCTATATGAAAAAGATATATATATTATGTTTGGGGGAATATTCATTAGACTGGTGATATTGATAGAGTTGTTTTTGCAACACTTGGAGATTGCAACTGCTTCTAAATTTTGATGTAAAGATGTATGATACAGAGAATCCTCTTTAATCATGGGAACTGACATGCTGTGTAGGTGTTGTGCTGGTCATGCAGTGATAAATGTTCACTAGTTTGAATGTTTTCTCAAAATTCATCGACCAATAGTACTTCAAAGCATTCATGAGACCTTCTAGTGAAGAAAATTGAAATAGGCTAGACTGACATTGACCTTTGAAGAAAACTCAAACTAGATTTGAAGAGGAGCCTTAAGGCTCTTTTCCAGTCCATCAAACTTGACCTTTCATCATAATCTGTTTTGTTTTGAGCACAGATTTTCACATATCTACATATTCATGCCAAACAAATGCTCCTGATCTCAGTTATTGAGTCAGGAACAAAAGAGAATAGCAAACACTTTTTGGTAGCTAGCAAGAATTCTGCACAAGATGCAATAACCTAATACAGAGTAAAACCTCATTTCAGCATAATGCCTGTTGGATATCATATAAATGATAAGTATCATGCACATCGGGATAAGTAGTTTTAAAAATAGCTTTGGGAGTAGAATAAGCAGTTTTACTTCTTGTTATGGGGATGAACTATGAACATTTGTTTTATTTCTGTTTCTGTAAGGCTGCGTTTACAGGGCCAGATGGCAGCCTATGAATTGTGGTGTAGCTAGAGAGAAAATAGGCCCTCATCACAAGCAGCTAGTCATGAAAATTTAAGGGCTGTATTAGTCTTGGTGTATATGTGCATATAACCATAGTAACTGTAGTGCTGATGGGTATAATTGTGCTGCCTCCAGTATACTACCTTGTTTGCTAAACAGTGAATTAGCCAAGGGTGACACTTTTCCTTGCCTTCAAAAAGTTGCTTTTGTGTTAGCTGGAGTAAAGGAGGTGAGCTTGCACTTTTAGCAGTTAAAATCTTGACCTTGTGCACACTTGGCTGTTGTGCCAAGTGGTGGAAACTTCCTGACTTTTAAAGTTTTGCATGTATTCTTGGAATTCTAGCTGGTAAGACAGTGTTTCTGAGTGGGTAAGTGATTATTTATTGCAAATGTGAGCGCTATGAGATTTAAATTGCGTGAAAGAAACATGTTAGACACAGTGGACTGAAACAGCAATCTGTAGTTCATATTCAATTTCTTAGATTTTCTTATGGTAAACCGCTGAAGGAAGTTTGCAATGAGGTTTGGAAGGTTTCAGGTGGTCCTCAACCTTGTTTCTTTTTATGTGCCTCCATGCAAACTCTGTATCTTTAATTCTTCAGATTTTGCGAATGCATCGAGATGTAAACAGTTCTGCCCTTGCTGTGACTCAGTGTGCCATGCCCTGTGCAGCAAATCTACAGTTGGTAATAAAAATACCTGTTTTTTCCGTCTTTGTTAAGAGAAAATGGAATTGTGAACTTTTGATACAGGTCTATTGGGGTCTATTATCTGTGAATTTTCAGGGAAAATGTGTACTTTTGAAAGGTTCTAACTGGTTTGCCTTCCAACATAACTAAATTTTCATTCTATGTTGTTCCAAAGAAGAAGTCCATGGAAGTCCTCAGAGAACTGGAACTATCAGAGCCTCAGTCTCAAGTTGTCTGCCAACTTAGCATCTGACAGAGGAGAGTGAGCAGAGAATTAGATTTTTAACTTTCTACTGACTTTCTTGAAACCTGAAGGGACTTGATTAGAGTTCTAAAGCTTATATTTTCTATCTTCTAAGCCCTTGTAACAGATGTTGAGAGTAAAATTTTAAGCATATCGGCTTAGTTTTTCTTCCTCCTGGAAGATATGCTGATTTTAGTCAAGGATGCATTAAAAATGAAGTAACCAGCTTCATGCTTTACATGGAGTCCACTTGAGTCCACTCACTCTCCCTATAGGGAGAGAGGAATCTGAGTCTTAAAGCCATATACTTAATACTGCCTGTCTCTGCCAGGAGTCAGAATCTCAGCAGCTGACACTGCTGTCTGAAAGGTGTGCGGGTGGGTTATTTTATTTAATGTCCTGAAGGCACTAGAAAATTAATAAAGGATATTCCTGTGTTTAGGGAAACCTCTGACCTTAAATGAGGCTACTTTTGAGTGGAAGGATTGCTGTGTTTGATTTGCTTTTGGGGTTAAGACTAAAGACAGATAAGTACCAAAGCATATATGGTTTGTCAGTTGTAAGCTGACACCTCTGTGGGATATTGGAAAGAGGAACAACACACTTAACAGAACAGCTCTTGTATGCCCTTGTCCTACCAGGGCCTCCAAATATATGGATATCTCTGTATGTAGGATTTGAATGGTTCTAGAGCCTAATAACTTTATTTTGTTAATCTGAATTGGAGCTGAAGTAGTAGTAGTCCTCCCTGACCTCGCATAGGATTTATGGTCCTGGCTGGCTGGCACTGTAATGGGACTGCATTGTCCAGGACATCAGTGTGGGAGGCCAGTAATAGCCCAGTTCTGTTACAAGCTAACTTGAATTACCTGAGCAGGTTTTGGAAGCCATGTTGAGCTCTGTTTCTGATTCTAGTTTCTGTTTCTAGTTCAAAGTTACCTACTATGCTGACTGCAGATTATTAATTCAGGGTATGCCTGTATTATTTTGTCTGTCTTTCTGAAAAATGATGTGTCCTGAACATAGCCTATGTACCCATCAAATCTGAGGTTAATATAGCCACCTACAGAGCTGAAGAGGCAGAAGGAAATAAGAAGAAATGAGGAACTTGTGCTTTACATTGTGAAGAAGAAAAATTGGACAGGGATATCCTGTATTTAACAGGATATCAAGTCAGAGGTCACTCATGTTGAATTGTTTATAGGTAAGTCTTTCTATAGCCAAGGTATAAGGAAGCAAACTACAGATGTAGTTGTACAAAAAACTTCAGAGCTGTGGAAATAAATACAGGTTCTGTGAAAAAGAATGTGCTTGAGATAAAAATGGTCATGTGCTTATTTAACTGAGGATATGAAAATCAATCCAATTTATTGGACAAGAAAGGATATCAAACTGGAAATACTAACTGGAGACCATAGGAAAAAGTTCTTAAGCTCTATTGCATAATTCATAATTTCACTGACTTATTTTTGTTGAAGAAATAAGAAGCTAGAAGAATTACTGCATATACCACTACACTGGCTTTTCAAAAAGAGACAAGCTCTGTATAAAGATAATATAGCAGAAAATTGAAATGCAACTGCAGAAAAGGAGAGCTATATTAATCCTTTTTGTTGCAAGCAAACACTTGTATAAACTGAAATGCTTGTTAAAAAAAGTGTTAAATAGCATTTCAGTTCCTCTTCATGGAAAGCTATCACATTATAATTAAACTGGTGAGAAGTACTTATGCTCTTATTTACAATGAAATACATATTTTTGACTTGTATTTGTCCAATTGGAAGCTGTAGTATCACTATAGTTCAGCATGGTCAGAAAGTTATCTTTTCAAAGCAATAGTAAAATACAATAGCTGTGTGAAAAGATATGTAGCTTAGGAGCAAATAATTATAAAAGAAAGGAATCTGAGAACTAATTAATATCACAACTAAATTTGTAATATGCTTATAAGGAGACGAAGAAACAGTTGACAGGCTAATCTCTTGTCCCTGCCAATGTACAACTAAAGTTACAGTAAAACTTCCACATTAGTCTTTCATCTTGCAATAAAAAATAACCTTGTAGACCTTAAACTAGAGGTGTGGAAAAAGTACAATATTTGTTCTACTTACACTTTAATTTGTTATAGTAGCATTTGAATAACATGCAGGTCTAATCTTCAGGTTGTGTGAGGCAGCACTTGCCTTCTGTATTTAAAATGGCCTCCAAGTGACTAAATTTCTTCCTGATATTTTCTGTGTTTTTTGAAAAGGTACAGGAGTTAACACACAGTGCCCTTATTCTAGAGGATGAAGCCATTTCTGGACTAACTTCAGTAGCTACTAAATCAGACCCAAGAAAGGCATTTAAAGAGATTTGGGATTGCTTTCCCTGGTGGGTGGTTTTCGGTTTGTTTGTGTTTTTTTTGGTAACAAATTCTCCTCCCTGTAGACCTGTGAAGAGCTGTATTACTCTTTTTATCTCTTAAACTTTTATTTTCTTACTGGATTTGTGGTCAGCTCTAACCTCAGAAGCTATTTTTCACAGATTGTGTTATCTGCTTATGTGAACACATTCAAAACTGAATTGTGAGAGAGCTGGCTGAAGACTTAACACCACAAAAGAAAGGAAGAACTACAATTCTGTAGTATTACTGAATAAGGAATATATGACTTGAGATCATGAGCCTGAACCCTCATTTGTTTGCAGCTGGTAGTCTTTTAATTGGAAGTTAAAGTTGGTATTTGCCATTGTTGCCTTGATTTGGTAAGTTTGCAACTATTTGGACAGGAAGTAGTGGTTACATGTATTCATGTAAAGTGATTTACATAGCACGTGAGTAAATCTAAGCCAAGTATTACCATGACAATAATGATATTTCTCTAGTCAAAACTGAATGGCAACATATCCCTCACAATTTCTGCCAAGTTCCTCTTAATAGCTAATATTTCCTTTTGCTGTAGGTTTCCTGCTCTGGTGAATTTATTTAATTTTATGTCTGTGCAGATCCTAACATGGCTGTGTCCTGAATCATGGTGAAGACTAATAAAATTAAGTAGCAATGACTAGCTGTTTTAGAATGAGCCATTAGTTCTCTCTGCGTGTGCTGTACCCATGACAATGTGCAATATTTTTCCAAGCACTTATTTCTGACTTGGTTGTGATGAGCTCATGACCTAATTTTAGATATGGTTAGCTCTTGTAACATTATATCTTAAGTAGAACTGTAGCTGCTATTATTTGTGTAAATGACAGTTTTTAAGGAAGTTTCCTTGCTGCTGGATACACTGTATTCTTTGGAGGTCATGGTCTTCATGAGTGCTAGAAAACCATGCAAGTGTGTGTCTGTGTGGAAAAGCAAAAGTCTCCTTGAAGGTTCTCCCAGATTGTTTAACTGCATTTGCTTTGAATAAATTAGGTAGTAAAAAAAAAACAACAAACCAGTTAATTAAAAAGAGCAGACTTGGAGGCCCCTTTTTTTTTTTTTAAGTGGTTGGAATATTCAGACTTTTTTGAAAAATGGTTGGAATATGCAAGTAGGAGTGTGCTGTGGCAGCCCAGGAGCAAATGACAGTGGAAACATCCACTAAGAAAAGCATAGTGTGCTGGTTTTGGCTGGTGTATAGTTAATTTTCTTCTCACAGGGTCGTGTGGGGTTATGTTTTGGATTTGTGCTGGAAACAACGTTTATAATAAAGGGATGAGGAAAGCTTTTGTTACTGCTGAGCAGTAACTTCTCTGCTTCTGACCCCACCCCACCAACTGAGAGGCTGTGGGTGCACAAGAAGCTGGGATGGGACACAGCTGACCCCAGCTGATCAAAGGGATTTACCATATCACATGGCATCATGCTCAGCATATGAAGTGGAAAGAAGGATGAAGCGAGGGATGTTCGGAGTGATGGAGTATATCTTCGCAAGCCACCGTTATGTGTGATGGAGTTCTGCTTTCCTGGAGATCACTGTAACACCTGCCTGCCCATGGGAAGTGGTGAATGAATTACTTGGTTTGCTTTGCTTGTACATGGTCCTCTTATATTACCTGGTAAACTGTCTCAACCCATGAGTTTTCTTACTTTTACCCTTCCAATTTTTCTTCCCTATTCCATTGTGTGGGGCTTGGTTGCCAACTGGGGTTAAGCCGTGATACACAGGGAAATGATCAAATGTTGATCATTGTATGCCCTACTTGGGATATTCCTGGGATCTCAAAATGGGATATTTTTTTTTTTTTTCTTATGGAAGTGTAATGGATGCCTACAAGCAAACTGAGTTTACAGAAAATGTAAATAGAAAAGTTCCCTTTTGAATGTAGGTTTTCATGCACCTGTGACTAATAACAAGTGATGATGTGATGGAAACTTCCCATTAGAATTGGGCAAGAAGAACAACACTGCTTTTCAGAAATATGTGAGCAAATTCCCATTGTTAAAGGTTTTTAACTTAATTATATCATGGCTGGGTTATCTCCAAAGGTAGTTGCAAATATGACTTGACATGGAGGCAGAAGAAAGAACAAACCTTAGCTGCGTGAAAGTCAAGTAAGAGGCAAATGGATGAAAGGATTTTTAGAAGCAATAAAAATCGAATTACTCAAAAGCAGTAGGCTTGCCTCTTCCTATTACTAGTTTTAATGTAGAAAATGCGTCACTGCTCTGCTTGAGTCAGTGTGAAATGCTTATAGACTCAACTTTTAGTATAGTGAAGGAGTAGTATTGTAACAGACAACTTAAGCAGGAGGAAACTTACCTGTTTGAAGTTGTCTTTCAGATATACTGCTTAAAGTCTTTGTAAATGCATGAGGAAGGTGTGTTGTTGGTTATGTGATACAGTCTGCTCTTTTTCCTGATGTGCTGTCTCCTGTATCTGTAGAAATGTTGGGCTTCCATTTTTCTAATTTTTGTTTAAGAAAAAAAAGAAAAAAAAAGGCAAAAGAAAAGAAAAGCAAAAGTCCACAAAAAATTTTGTGTCCAGTGCCTTACCTTTTGTAAGTAGTTTTTTCCCTGGAATTCCTGGGTCTGGAGAGAGAGGCATAAGGCATGTGCTATGGCAGAGAAGTCTTGAAGCTTGTATCCCACAATTTTTTTTTGAGTTTACCTTTTTTAAAGGTGTAAAGGAAAGTTATTTCACTCTGCATTCTAGCAAAAAAAACCACAATAGGTGAGACAGGCCACCTGTGAAACAGCAGCTGCTGTCCAGCTGTGTCTCCTAGTCGGTGTTGAGGTGCTAAGGTGGGGTGTGCATAGAGGATGGTGACTGTAGTCCCTCCTCTCTTCTTTCTACCTGTCTTCCTTTCCTGTGGGGTCAGTAAAATTAAACGACTTCTAGAGTGTTTGGAATTATTGCTGTAAGACTGGGAACAAAGACAGGAAATCCATTTGCTTGTGCTGAACTGGGGGAGGCCAGCCCAAGATTTACTCTTTGGTTCTGTAGCTATCTTGTGCTGCTCTTAATTTAATTTCTTGTTATGAGTGTTTATAAGTTTTTTTTCATGTATACTGAATTAATGTTTCAGAGAATTCTATGCTTACATAGCCAGTCAAGAAATGACACTATGTTTATAGAGGATAAAAATATTGAAACTAATCAGAAGAAAATCCAAGTCTTCGGACTTCAGGAATAAAACCATACAGGCTGTGGGTCCTCTTAATGACCTCACAGCTGTCCTGTCCAGAGGTCAAAAGATACTATATTGAAATGTTATAGGTGTAACATCAGCTTAATTGAAATGTGAATGAAGACATCAATGGAGAATTTTAAAATTTTTGAATTGTAATCTGTGACTGCAATAGACTTGCTGTGAGGTGACAAAGGCACAGATAGTTGTAGTGATGCTGATTTCAAAACATGTATAGCAGGCTCCTCATGAGGTACATATGAAACACCAGGTTTGACTAATGGGAGGCATGTTTATCTAAGAATATAATTGGTATCTGAGCTTTTTAAGTGTGACAGGATTACAAATCTAGACTGCATGCTGAATCTTAAACTGATAACCTTAGGTTATATGTAAATAAAATCCCACCAAAAAAATCTTCTTGCTCTTTCAGTTGGTTTTATTTGGGTATATATCACATAGGGTCACAATTTAATCATGTGTTGTTACAATAAGATACTACTTATTGAGACATCTGGTGTTTCCATATCACAGATTTCCTAGCTGTTTAATGTATATGCAGGTAGATATGTGTGTATTTACTAGTGTCTTTACAACCTGAATTCTCTTTTATTTTGTGCTTATTTCTGTTCTCTCATTTGGCCTTTCTTTAGTAGTGTATTGATTGCTTTTAAAGATAATATTCCTTCTTAATACTGTTTTTCAAGGGAATCAGAATCAGGCTTTGAGAACTACATTTTTCTGCATGGGTAATTTTTTTCAAAGGGGTTTATGCAAATATGAAAACTTAATAGAATCTGTCAATTTAGAAACTTAACTGACAGTTTATTGCTGACACTGAGAAAGGATATGCATGTCACTTTCACAGGTCCTTTTCCAGCCAGGGAAGGAACTAGGTCACCAAAGTTTTATCAGAGAAGTGGCTTTATTTATGGCTGTAGGATGAGATTTAGTGCTTTTACCTCAAAACTAATATGAATTAGAACTACTATGTAGTTAGGTGTTCAAATTGTTATTGAGTTGGAAAAATGTCTCAGAAGAAATATGGAGCAATTTATATCAAAGAACTGAGATTTAACTGAGAAATAACTTAATCCACAATTTCAACTTTATTTAAAGCAGCAGCCTGTCTGATTTGCATGTTCCTCGTTTTCTGCAGAATTTTATCCTTGGAGTCCATAAGGGACCCCCCCCACACCTTTATAGGTTGGATGAGTAACCTTCTTTTTTTAATTCCTTTGTTAATTTGTGGCTGACACCAAAGTGTAGGTTTAGTCAAAGCAGTTTTTTTGAAAGCAAATACAGAGCAAGATGCTAGTAGTGATTGTATTGCAAAGCAAGGAGACATCTCTGCAAAGCAGGTTCTGTATTAATAAGGGAAAGAGACAGTATTTACTGCATGGGAAGAGGTGACATTTGGTTGCATCAGTGAACTCTAGAGTTCCTGATGACACTTCCTACTTCCTCAATAATTTAAACTCAGGCCATGAGTAATAGTGCTGTATTATTAACCCTAATTAGATTGCTAAACAAGAGATTGCCTGAAGTTGAGGGAAATCATTCGTGTTTATCAAAAGCCATGCAAGGCCAGTTCAAATGTAAGCATATATGTCTTCACTGTGAGTATCTGGACTGACATGTTAAGCTTCAAAATCCCTTCAATGTGCAGTGATGGCAAAAACTTATCTATATTTGCTATGTTAGTAGCTGTTTTTTTCTTGAGACCTAATCGGCAGTCATTACCTTTCACTATGTTAGCAGATTTTTTTTTTTTTTTTTGGATGTGGGGTTGTTTTTATTGAATCCATAGAACTCTAAATCTTCCAGGGCTTGTTTCTGTGATAGTCTTGCAGTTCTTAGTAGAGAAAGAGACCCTTGGTCAAAGTGAAAGGGTAACTGTTGAGGTTTAACTAACCTTGAATACTGGAATTTGTCCTAGTCTTGTGTAAATTTGCATTCTTTGAATGTTGACGTGCTAGTTCCTCTTTCCACAATTGCCAGCAGTGACTGGAAGGTTCTTCTAGCATTTATGTCCCCTGGGTATCTTAAACTGATGGAAACTAGATGGCCCAAAGCAAAAAGCTTAAACTGAGAATGTCACTCTCATCTCTCTGAGCATGTTGCAGACTTGTGTAAGTTCAGCTTCACATCAGCAGGCTGTCTTGTAAGAGGAAATAGATACACAAGTGGTACTGCAGGATCACTCTCATTCCCCAAGTATTTTACATTCATGGCACTCTTCATGCACCTATTAGCAAGGAATTCCTGTAAATTTTATCTTTGCCACTGGCAGCAGGATTGATATAGCCTTAAGAACACCTGTGAAGAGAGGCTATCAAGTTTCTGGCATTGTTTCCCTGCCTATTTCTTCGAGCTCTGACATTCTGGATGTGCCCCTTGGCATGTAAGTTTTCCCTATGTTGGAGCTACTCTGTAACAGTAGAGGCTGACTTGAGAAAGAAAGGGGTGAGTGGATTTATTTTAGGTAGTTAACTCACAATTGTTGACCTCTGTTTTATTTATAACTCCCTTTAAAAATGATGACATCAACACAAAGATGTCTGGATTGAATGAATCCTGTTTTCAGTAGATGCAAGTCTTAAATGTAGGCCAAGCTTAATTTGTAGATTCAAAACCAATAAATTAGTTGAGATGGGCTGGTACTTTAGTGCAATCATTAAGATTCAGGATTTCTTCTCATCCAGGAGCTGAGTGCACGTTCATTTCTTTATTGTTTCTGGGTTTAAAATGTTTGCCACAGAATACTCTGATTGTGGAGGCTAGAATGATCAAAGCTGAGGTTTGAGAGGAATTCATGACTTTTGTTTCAAAGAGGATAAGCAGGTTTTGAAGATAGTTTGTTGGAAAGCTGCTTCCAAGCACTTTGCAACTCAAAGAGACATTTGAAAGTCAACTGCCCAGACAGAAGTGCTAGACAGGGTTCTTCCAGGCAAAATTGCACAGTTGACTAATCTACCCTTAAGAGAAATGTTATGTCCAGTGCACTTGAAGCTACTGAGACTCACACTATAAATAATGTAGTGAACAATGTCCTGGAGCTTGATGATCATTGCTACGCAAAAATAGTTGGTTACAATAGTCAAAGATAATCTTAATGGCTTGTGTGCTCTCAAGAAGATCAAACTAATGGTGGGGAGCAGTACCTTGTACTAAAGATTTGTACCAAGTTAGAAATTAAAAGCTAGAGTATACCTTATCAGAATGTTTAATGTATAATAATCATAAGCTTTCTGTATCAAATTATTTATTGTGAATATTTGAGAGTGTGGAAGATCTGTTAAAAGGGACCTGGGTAGGTCATTTAGTCTGAGCTCATGCTCAGTGTAGGACTCTGGTCAGTGTTAGGTCAGCTCAGTTGTGGTTTTGTCTTGCTGAATCCTGAGAGCCTTCATTACTGGAAATTCCGTGGCAATCCTGATTAACCTGTGGCAGGGCTGCATTAATGCTAGTCAAGAGGCTGTGTCTAATGTTCAAACTGAACCTTAAGAAGTGGTAACTGATCTAAGTGATTTATGTGAGTGGCATCCAGTGAACTGTTTGCTCACAAAAGACATTAATAGAATCATGGAATGGTTTGGGTTGGAAGAGACCATAAAGATCACCAAGTTCCAACCCGCTTGTGATGGGCAGAGACACCCTTCACTAGACCAGATTGCTCAAGGCCTTAACACTTAACACATTGCCTGGCCTTGAACATTTCTGAGGATGGGAAATCCTCAACTTCTCTGGGTAATAAGGAAGTTGTTTGTTTCAGTTTTCTTAGCCAGGCTTGTAAAGATGAATGTTGGAACTGAAAGATGCTTCGAAATGCTTGTTTCAGAAGCTCAAACCAAGTGAGAATATAGTTACACAACAGCCTCTTGCTCCAAATAGAAAATGTTTTCTATTAAGCAAATATTATGGTTTGAGAAGGTATATATTAAATTTGCTATTTGTTGAAATTACAGTAATAAAAAGTGGAATTTCCTGTCACATGAAGCTTATCTAACTAAACACTGCTTAATTTTTGGATCTTGTGTACATTGATAATACAAGATCCAAAAATTAAGCAATGTCAGTTTAATGGTTTGGAGCTAATTTATAGAAGGTCATTAGGTAAGATGTCACAGGAGCTTGCTCAAAGGAGCCTGTAAGGAACTGTAATGTAGTATGACTGTCAGTTGTGATGACAAACATGCTGTTGTGGACAGTATCACAATCACTGTAGGTTTGATTATACTTACAGAATACCAAATATTATATTTTAATATAATTCCTTTTTCTCTTACCACTCATGGATCACTACATATGGTAGCTTAAAACTCCTGGAGTGTGGCCACTGTTCTGCTTTGGAATGGTTCATTGCTGAAGGCCTCATTGTGTTTCTACTGTTTTATGACTAGGAAAAATAATTTGTTATTAAGCTACAACTCCATGTTTGCTATATCATGCAAAATAAAAAAAAATACCATAATAAACACTGACTATTGGTAAGAACAGAACTATAGCCATGCTTGGTCCTTGCGGTATCCTTTCCTAGAAAGAAGCATATTTCAGCCTAAACCTAATGCAAGATTCTTGTGTTGGTTTATGAGAAGAAACACAGTGGATGAAGCTGCTGTTCTATCTTTTTGCAAATACCCGTAATATGTTATCTCTTTTCTAGATGCTAACACTTAGGCTACATCTACATAACATGAGGCACTGTCCCTGTACAACTTTGAATGAGAGAGCTTGGACAGTCAAATGGTTAGAGATGCATCATAGCAGATAGTGCTTGAGATGAATATTCCTGTTGAGAAGCAGAAGGTATATTCAGAGGAGTGCTGTGCTAATTTTGTTGTTTTTTTTTTTGTTTGTTTTTTTTTTTTGTTCTGCAGATATGCCCTAAACTCTTTTTTTTAAAATATATTTTTTTCCTTATCAACCATGAATCTACATATTTTATAAAAAAATTCCCTGGATCTTTCAATAAGAATCTGATACAACAAAAGAATGCTTAAGTAGGAGTCCAGCTTAGCCCAGAAAATCACCAACTTTAAAGGCTGCTTTTGTGTCACTTTTAAATAAGAGTGTTGTTCTGTTCTTCTTAATATAGGCAGTGTGAGTGTATGGGCCATGAATGTTCTTTCTATTAATGAGGGAATCCTTACTGGCTTTATTTTGCACAAGTGATAAATTATTTGACATTACGAGATGCAATAAGGAGTAAACATTTACTTGCACTAAATACAGTAGATGGATCAGTTGTATATGCAGATGAGGCTGCCAAAGGTCACTTCTCTCTTCCATCTCCAGATGTATATGCATTTTAAAGTACTGAAATGTATTTTTAATCAAACAAATCCTAGGGAAATTATAAAAAAATATGTATTACTGTCAAGATGATATGTTATGGTTAGTAGTGTTCTGGAAATGGTGTTGGTAGCAATATGAAAATTAAGATAAAACAGACCTTTCTGATGGGTGCAAAACAATTCTTTGATTAAGATTTAATTCTTAAAAGCAAATGTATTCTTATAACTAAAGCTCTGCTGGCTTTACTTGAGCTAGATCATATTAACATAGATGATCTGTATTTGTGTAAAACTCCTTCTTAATGCGGTGTTAGGACTGAAAATGAACTTTGGATAATCTAATGTTAAGATGAAAGACACATCTACTCCTCACAGTATGCTTCTCCATAACTTTAGAAATTCACAAACAATAACATGCTCTTACAATTATAAAAAATTCAATGTTATCTTTCAAACTTGATTTGACTTACATTTAGTGGAAGTCACAAAATGAATATTTATCACTTTCAAGGAAAAGAGCCTTCAACTGTAGTGCTGTGTAGGAAAATGTTTACTCTAAAACCAACTTACGTTATTAGTAATGAAGTAGACTCCACTGTGAAGTCTTTCGTGCATCACATGAGCAGGGATGCTTTGATTTAATTTGGCTTTATTGGTAATCAAAGAGGAAAGTTGAGGTTTGTTTTGCTTGTAAAACCTTTTGGGTGTGTTCATTCAAGGTTTGTCTTTATTCTGTGAGTCTTTGACTTTGATGCTCAGACGCACTGTTAACATCCTGAATGTTCCTGTCTGGAGCCTGGCAGCTGTGGTTCAATCCGTGTGAGCCTTGGCTGATGGACAGGCTTTGTCCAACAGGAAGCTGGAGAAGTGTAATGTACTGTGGGTAGCTGGAAAGATTTCATTTGACTTTACAATCCAAATTTACATGTCTTGACCGCTTAATATGTTAGCCAGCAGATTGCTGCTTCTCAAAATGCAAGCAAATATTTTGGGTGAGTAAACAGTAATATGTTTAGTGCAAGACCACTGCACCCTGAAAATTTATTTAATTTTTTTAGGTATGTATTCAAACAGAGACTTGAGTATAATGGCAATGGGGGTAGCACTGAGTAGAAGTAATTCATTGCTTCACGTGCGTGCTTGATAGGAAACTGGGACCTAGTGAAGCTGCTGCATTGATTTAGAGCATTTGATTCTTGCCTATGTCTTTCACTTAAATATTTGTAAAAACAGTTCCATGTTTGTTTTCAACACCTTCCTCCATAAAAAAACATTCTTTTCTTCTCCTTGTGCTTTTAGACTTGCTTGCATGGACGGTTTGACTTAATAAATGTTGAAACTAGACAAAGACTATTGTTATATGCGGGTTGCTTTAGAACATTATACTGTGGAAGTAAAGAAATGAGGGAACAGTTTGAAAGTCTGAGCCTGAATATAGATTGAAATTAATTGTTCCTTTTTATGGTCTAATGATTTCTATGTAATCAAATTTGGAGATGCTGAAAATAACCCCCCTAAGATTAGGTTCTGTATCATCAGGGTCATACTTAAATAATTATTATTCTGTAAGCGAAAAGCATTCACTTCAAAGTTAGAATGAGTTTATGTATTACTCAAGCTTCCTGAAGTGCATGCCTGACTCAGTTACAGTAAATTCATTTTATGTTTGAACGTTTAATCCATCTAAATACTTTCTGATAGTGCTCCAGGAGTTAGGAAGAAATGAAAATATTTTTGGGGTTTTTTTTGTGGTTTTTTTTTTTTTTTTTTTGCTTTGAGCTGATTTGCAATAAGTGATACTAAAAAGAAAGGGAAGAAATGTAAGTTTGTGTAACTTCTGCTGATTACCACCATTACTGTGATAACTTTCATAGGTGACCAAAGTGATCTGCTTCTGCAAATTCAGAATCAAAAGACTTCACCTGTGTGAAGTAAAGAACACTTCTCAAAGGACCTGTGGTTGCCAGAGGGAAAAGAAGAGATGCAAATCTGGAAGAGAAGTGTGGTGTATTGTTGGGCTGGGTCTCTACCCAGGAGAGCAGGACCATCATGCTCAGAAAAAAGAAGTTAAAGACTGAGATGTGAGGTGAATGGATTAAAAAGCTTCATTTGCCTTGTACTCTAAGCTTGAAGTCACAGTTAGCTCATTACCTCAAACTTAGATTGTCATTGTCTGCACATAGACCTTCACTCTTTAACTGAGAGATGACTGGCTGCCTTAGCAGTATTGCTCAGTGAAAGACAGGGGGGACTGGTGTGGGCTCAAGTGCCATTCCTGTGGCAGCTTGAAAGAAACTGGCAGTTGCAGTTCAGACAAGACACATCTAGACTGGAAAGGACTTGGAAGTAAAAGAGTGTGGAGTAATTCAGTAATAGCACTCTGCTTGCAAAATATTCTTCACAGCATGTTGAAAAGTGTTTCTGTAACCTTTTAAAATGTGTTTTAAACTTATTGTCCAATATTGGAAAATAGAGAAATCTTTTTTTTAAAAGAAAAAAACCCCACACAACAACTAACCCTTTAAATATTCCTGACTATTAGATTAACTGGAAGAAATCCAGGTGATTTCTTGGAGTTACATGTTGCTGCAGCAATCATACTTTCATGTTGTACTGTGCCAATTGAGTTTTTAGTCTCAACATGGGCAGAAGTTAATGATAAAATGTTCTTTCTTCTTTTGTTTTCAGAGATTAGAAAATGAAGATTAAACCCCTTTATGCTTCGGAACTCCTCATGACCTTATTGTGTCCCTGTTCTAGTAAAACATACAAACACAGTCTTGGGAAAAAAGCAGTAAATGTTTGCTAAGAAATGCACAGGAAAACCACAGGGTGTCAAGTTTGAACACTTGAATTCTAATTAAGACACTCATGCAAATCTGGAAACAGCTGAAGATAAGATTGTGCCTTTCCATCATTTCCCTTAAATAGAGGCTATTTTTGGGCATTGTAATCAAGTCATCAAATCTGTGTATCTAGAACGGGTCTGAAATTTGTGCTGTGAAAGTACAAATTCTTAAGAATTACAGTTGTTTTGAAGATGGAGTTCTCTACTTAGTGTCAGGAGGATCTTTCCAATCTTTAGAGAATATCGTGATTCCAAACATTCACATAATTCTTCTCCTTTAAATTTTGTATTATCCTAGAAGAGGAGGTCACAAAGATGAGAAAACAAGGTGCCTCTCTCTTATGAGGAAAGGCTAAGAGAATTGGGCCTATTCAGCCTCAAGAAGAGACAACTGAGAGGGGACCTCACCAGTGTCTGTGATATTGGAAAGGAGGGTGACAAGAGGATGGAGCCAGGCTCTACTCTGGGGTGCCAAGGAATAGGACAAGAGGCAGTAGGCAGAAATGGATGTACAGGAAGTTCCACCTGAATATGAGGAAGAACTTTACTGTGCAGGTGACTGGACTGAACAGGTTGCCCAGAGAGGTTGTGGAGTCTCCTCTGGAGACATTCAAGAATCATCTGGATGCAATCCTGTGCCATGTGTTCCAGGATGACCCTGACTGAGCAGGGACGTTGAAGCAGATAACACACTGTGGTTCATTCCAACCTTACCCCTTCTGTGAATTTGTGAAGAGGAAGGGGAAAATAAAACCAGAAGTATAACTCCTATCTTAGATGTGTGTGGGTTTTTTGGCTCTTGTTTTCCACTTTTGTCTAACTCTGGAGGAGACATCTGCTCAGAGGACTAAACAGGGAAGATCTTTAGTACCTTTTATGTAGACAGACTATCAGTTAAGGACCACTATAGCACAGATGGCTTAATTGTATAAAGGAGCAAAGTGAGCATTCTTAAAATATTTGCCTCTTTTAACATGTTTTAGCTATGACAGTTGTTCAAAGGCTCCTTGGAAAAGGGTAGGTCAATGAATCACCCTGAAACTCCAAATTTAAATTTTGCTATTTCTGTTTGTTATAATTGGCTCATGCTGCTTTTCTGGGCATACATGGGCTATTCTTTTCAGCTTGAGAAGTGATTAGTATTCTGAACTACAACAGCATCTCATTAAAATCAAAGATAACTAATGAATCTACTGGCAATGCCTTAACAAATTATGTCTTGCCAATTGTGACTCCATTTTTTTTGTTATACTGAAGAAAGCTTGGGGCTGGACAGTTTTTGTTCTTTGTTCAACTCAAGAGAACTGAAGTATTGTAAGATTGCAGGAAAAGTGCTGTAAGTTTGAAACTGAGCCAATGAAATATTTTCAGCATCTGCCCTTTCTCTCAACTGTTTCTGATGTGCAGTTGCAGGTTGGGGTGCACAGAGTACCAGCTGTTTGGTTTCTGGAGTGCTCATCCACTGCTCCCAGCTGTGTGCTCGAGGACCTGTTACTAATGCCACCTCTTCTAGGGATCATACTTTTGCAGCTTTGCTCAACTGTGGAGAGAATTCTACTGTAACTAACTCTTTTTCTGGGTGCCAAAGTTTTTTGTTGTATAGACAACCTCACCATTTACATAATAACTTTACCATTAGGTATCAGGAAATGAGTAGTAGGTGTTACGTACCTCGGATTTTATATTTTTAAAAGGGATCATGGTTGCAAATGCTGAGGAATTGCCAGCATCTATCTTGTGAAAAGAAAACATGAGTTAAAATAACCAGTACCACCTACAACACACTTTTAACTTGTTATTTAAGAGCTGTAGGCTACTTATTTCAACATCAATAAGACTATAAAGAAAGACCAAATGAAAGCTAACTTGTAAAGAAAGCAAGCCCTAAAGTCTGATTTCAGAATGTGATAATGTCTCACATGTGCTGCTCTTTGAAGGATTGTGAAAAAGGTGCTGTACACTTTCAGGAATGTCTAACTCAAAAATTAGAATTCAAAAAGCTGTAGCCTATTCTTAATTAGATTGCAGCTGTTTGATTTCTTTATGGGCCAAAATGGTCCTTTGATTTACCTGTCAGTTGTAGAATCACAGAATGATTTAGCTTGAAAAGGAGCTTTGGAGTTTTCTTTGAACCACATTCAAAACTGTGAGGTTGGAGATGCTCAGAACTTGCCTGGAAAATCTGGGATTTGTCCAGATGAATTCTGGTTATTTCCAGGAGTAGCATTTCCACAACCTCTCTGGGCAACCTATGCCAACACTTGACCACTGCCATGGTGAAATTTCTCTACCTAGACAGAATGTCCCTTTTTATAGCTTGCTTGTTTCTGTGCCCTTCGCAAAGTAGCCTGGGTCCATTTTCACTATATGTTCCCTCTGTGTAATTGTTATCTAGTTGCATCTCAAATATGAGGCAATGTACAGAGGGGGGGGAAAAGAAAAAGAAAACCCACACAGCTCAAGATAGACCAAAGATGGATAGCATCTTAGCTTTTTTACATGAGGGTGTAAAAGGGAAAAAATAACTCCTTTGTATAATGAAGTATTCTGCTCCAAAAATGTATCAGAACTGTGCTTCACAAAGAATTACTAGTAAAATGCAATTCTTCCTAGATGAGACAAATGGATGGTCAAGTACATGAACAATAGTACGACTACATTTAGCCTTGTCTACATCGTGAAAGAAGATGTCTTCACACTTGGATATTTGGCTTTTCCTCTTGAAAAGTGTTCTGGAGGAGAGTGAAGCTGTGGGCAGACACAGGTTGCACAGTGAAGTGGGATGTGGCAATCCCCGTGTTGGGGGAGACCTGCTGTCTAATTTATTTTAATAGCATTCTAATCTAGAAACAATATTTGCTGCACTTGTGTACTCTCTCTGTTTCCAGACCCAAAGTGAGTCAAAATCAATCCGTTAATGTTGCGTGCTGGTGGTTCTGGACCTCATGCTACCATTAAAGATAGCTGGTTTTTGAAATAACACAAGGCAGCTTTGTCACAAAGCAGCTGTCCTGTTTTAAAACCAATTATTATTAATATCAGGTTTTTAAAGAAAATAATACCGGAAAGGCACTTGATTTTAGCATCTTACAGTAAGAATTGAACATGTCTGAACTGATTTTGCATCTAAAGGCACATGTTGGTCCTATCACTATATTTATTCATAGGTAGGGGCAAAAAAAAAAAAAAAAGTGTCTGATAGCCATTGACTTGACCTGGATATAAATAAATAAACATTAATGCTTACGAAAGACAGAACAGTCTTTAAGTCTTATGTATGGAAGTATTTTTTGTTATTGGTAAGGGCCCTAGCATACTTAATTTTAGAATGTACTTAACTGTTTTTCACCAGCAGTGAGGTTTATCTGCTATATGCCATAGGGCTGTGGTGTTATATAGGAAGTAGAGCTCAAAATAGAGATTTTACTATCTCTAAACACGGGGAAAATTGACTGTAATGTTCAAAACATTATATAATGTTTTGTTTAATATTTGAAAATATATGCTTTTAGCTTTCTTTCAAAGTACGAGTTTCTGTTGCTTTTCAGACTTAATAAGAGATATAAAGAAGGAAGTCTAGGAAAGCCATAAGTGTAATGAACATGTACTGTGTTTCTGTACTGTGAGCTCTACTATAACACTCTTTCAGTTTGCACTTTGAATAATCTCATCTCAGGGAACAGATACTGTATGTAAAGCCAGATTTTTTCATAACTTAGGGCCCTCAGGACTTCTGTGACTTCAGCTCCTGTAATCTTCTTTCTTTCCCTTTTTCCTTATTTGGAATCTCGATTTATGTTATGATCACTCTTATATTTATTATAGGTTGAATAGTCTGAGTGGGTTATATTCAGTAGTGTGCAGTATTCCTCTTACATAATTTTCTGATGTAAAAATCACTTGGAGATTTATTGTGCTTACGTGTAGATGCCTTCTCTTTTGTATTTCTTGGGTTTAGTCTCATTTATTAAAATGTGTTCGTTGTTTCATAAACAATATAAAGAACACTTTGGTTTGTTCTGTTGTATAAAGCATTTGTACTTTTCTGACAGATTCCTGTGGCTGCTCTCTGAATTCAGACTTTTTTTCAAAATCAGTGTGTTAATTGTAAGCAGAAATGCTGCTGACAACTGAGACATCCTTAGGAGCTATGTGGATTACAAGTTTTGTTTGGCATGTGTTTTTCTTTATTTTTTGGGTAGTGATATTAAAAGTATCATCTATAACAGACTGCA
This sequence comes from Myiotriccus ornatus, assembly GCA_036023395.1. Taxonomy (NCBI): domain Eukaryota; kingdom Metazoa; phylum Chordata; class Aves; order Passeriformes; family Tyrannidae; genus Myiotriccus; species Myiotriccus ornatus. The sequence goes on from JAYRBT010000139.1 coordinate 51,361,206, forward strand.
TCTTTATACAATGTCATATTTAAAATACAAGTAGATACATGAACCTATTCTAGGTAAAACTTCTTGAACAAGTCTGCTGTTAACATCAGCAGTGGAACTTGCAACAGTAAAATATTGACCTCTCGGGCTAGTAGTAGTTGGACCTTACTATGTTGAAACATGACTGGGTTCCTGTCCCCATGTACTTGAGACTTCATGCTGATGTTGGAGTGAAACACAAGCTGAGAATTAATGTGAGGATTCTATAAAGACTGTTTTGCATTCCTGAAAAAAGTGCCTTTTGTGTCTGATAAACCTCAAACTGTGCACCCTGTAGGTAGAGCATAAAAATAATGCGAGGGATGGGATTATTGCAAATGAAAGAAATACCTTTATCCAGTGATGATACTACAGATTGAAAAGCAAAAAGGAAGAGTAACTCACAGGAGTGGAAGAGTAAAACATAAAAAATTTAAGTATTGGAAGGTTCATAGCTATGACTGTGAATAAATAGTCATTAATAAGGGTATGGGGAAGCATCTGATGTGAAGGTCAGGCTGACACTTGCTATAATTCATACATCAGTAATTATATTGCTCTTTCTGGTTTCTGTAGAGATGACTGGATTGTGAAAATAAAGGCTTTTTAAATATCATTGGAATATACTACATTGTTGAAAGCAAAAAGTGCTATGAAAAAGAGACCAAGTACAGGATACAGAACATGATGAGGAGACAGGAAGAAAAACACAGATGCATTCCTCCAGGTTGAAAATTTAATAAAAAAAAATATTAAAATAGATAAGTTCCAGAAATCTGTGCAATCTAGATACCAATATATGCTATCATACTAGAAGTATTTAGTGTTACTCACAAAGTCAATGGATGTTCTGCCATATCTATGCTTTTTCCAGTTCATAATTTCTCTCCTGCATACGATATGAACCTCCTGTGGCTTTACAACAGCTAGAAAGCAAGTCTTGCATACGCTCTTTGAAAAACTCATGCAACATGAAGTGAATTGCTACCGGGGGGGGCATAGCTGTGAAATTGTAGCTGACAACAGAAGTTCCCTGGTATGAAAGACTGTATCATTAGTGCTCTGCACTAAGTTATAGAGAAGCTATACTGGTAATGCTGATGCTGGGTACTCTTGAAACCCTGAAAGACCAATAAAAATCTTTATGAAGTCCTGGTTATAACTTTATAACTCATCTACACATAACAAAGCTGAAGAGAATGCACCTTTTCCTTTTGAATTTGAGCCCAATATATTGCTCCAACAGATCAAAGCCGTTTAGTTTACACTGTAAGGATAATCCTTCTGATACAAGAAATCTGCTGTGACATCAGGCAGCATTTGTTTGTGTGATGTGAGCTGTGGCAGTAGCTGTCTGACAACTTCTTAGTCTTTTGCTTTTTCTTGTGTTCCGATGGTTACAGGATGTGACTGTAGGCATGTGATATAGATTTTGCTGTCTCTGTTGCCAGGAGCGATGTTATACAATGCCTTTGTACAAACATGCAGTCTGTGACTTCAGCAATGTTACCATGGCATGTCAGCACTGTCCTCACGTGTGTGCATCACTAATGGCCTGAAGCACTGTAGAGAAGAAAAAAAATATGATTAGTGTTATTAATAAATTGAAACGTTTCAAGTGTCAGCTCCTGTTGAAGCCAGGTCCATCCTTATTAATGAACTCACCTCAAGATCAAATTTCTTTGGCTGGAGAGTTGTCCACTAAGTTCCTGGGTATGCTCTTAGCTGCCCACAGCAGAGCCAGGGGCAATTAGACCATCTCATGTGGCTCAGATGCAGTGCAGTAGCTTGTTAAGCAATGGTAAAAGGTCACAAATCCTAGCCCTGCCCTAAAAGATGCTGACAGTCAGTCTTCTGCCTAGTTAATGCTTTTTTTCTCTGTCCAAACCTGCCATGCTGCTTATAACCATGAACTCCAAGGAATAACAATGGAAAAGAGGCTATAGCTCTGCCTTTCTTGGTCTCATCCCAAACAGCACTGAAGTCAAAGTACCTGAGGAGCTGTAGAGTCTCTCTTGTTTAAGTTGTCTTGCCTTGATCACAGTAATAGATTTGTTGTTGCACTGTTGTAACTTCAAAATCACAGTGTTTTTTTCATCTAACATTACCGCATGCTGGAAGGAAGAAGATGATCAGGTTGTTTTTGACTCCACTGCTTGCTGCTTTCAGGTCTTGTTAAGGGACAGTCACTCCATGGAAAACTTCATGCGGAGTATTTAAAATAAATAACAACCATCTGCTTGCATTTTTTTAAAAAAGTCAAGCATAACGAATGACTGTTCACTATAAATTGATGTGAGCAGGAATGTGGATTTCTTTTAGTGAATTGTTGCTCTCTTATCTGTTTAGTCATGGAGCTGTATTCTCTCCCTCTGATGATAACTTATCTACTAGAAAATCTCATTAGGATTATGGCTATTTCCCACCATTTTCAGAGATGTCTCAATTCTGGTTAGGAAGAGGGTCAACAGGGTAAATGCATAATTCTAATGGTTTTCCTTAGAAGTGGTTTCTTTTTGCAAGAAAGAAATGGGTTTTCTTTCTTGCGAATATCTTGTAGCCTCAGGACACTACGGAGGGAGTTATGAGGTGGTGTGCTGATTTCAGTTGGGCCAGAGTTACTTTTCTTCATGGTGACTAGTATAAGACTATATTTTAGGTTTGTGCTGAACACAGGGTTGATAATACAGAGATGTTTTGTTATTGCTGAGCAGCACTTACACAGAATGAAGATGGCCTTTTCTGCTTTTCGTACTGGCACTAGGTCAAGGAATTTGGGAGGAGACACATTTGGGACAGGTTATCCAAACTGATCAAAGGGATATTCCAGATCATATGACATCAAGCTCAGTATATAAAGTGGGGGGAAGAAGGAGAGGACATTTAGAGTGATGGCATTTGTCTTCCCGTGTATCCATTACACATGATAGAGCCATACTCTCTTGGAGGTGGCTGAACACCTGCCTGCCCACGGGAAGCTGTGAATTAATTACTTGTTTGGCATTTCTTGTGTGTGGGCCTTTTGCTTTCCCCATCAAACTGTCTTTTTCTCAACTCATGAGTTTTCTAGCTTTTTCCCTTCCAATTCTCTCCCCTATCTTGTGAGTGGCTGTGTGGGGCTTGGTGGCTGGCTGGTGTTAAAGCATGACAGGTGGGCAGCTTACACACGGCAGACCCTTTAGTTTTGATGATAAAAGACAAACCAGGAAAATTTACTTTGAATATCTCTGTGAGAAGTAGCATGTCTTACTCAAATGCTTGTATGTACCTAAATGGACTATATAACTATAAATTAAGCCCAAACCCATCTTTTAGCATTTTTGTTTTAGAGTAGCTCTGTTACTTCTGACTTTCTCTGTGAGAAAAAGTTAGGTGTATGTATTGAATCTATCTGTTCTTCATGAAGATCTCTTAAAAGTGGTGCAATGGCTGCAGAAAACTGAAATGCTTTCCTTCATATTGACTCTGTTCACAGGTAGTATCAACTTAGCAGCTGCTTTGGGATGGTGATAGTTTCTGAGTACAGACAATTTCTTAGGTGCATTGTGAGAGAGCTTGTGGGAGGACTGGGGTAATTTGAAGGATTAAACAGGAAAGTAGTTTCCAACAATTCAGAAATTTATAGAGATTTCACAGAGATCTTACAGAAATAAGGGACTTAACTACTGGATTTTAATTGTAATGTGTAACAAAATTATTTCAAAATTTATTTTAAGTTGTCAGTTGAGTAACAACTTCTCTGGAGTGCCTGCAGTGACAGCAGGCATTGAATTTTCTGCAGCAAGGAGATCTGTTCTGAACTGCTATATAGGTTTACTCTTCATTTTGGTTGTGGGAGTAGCTGTGGGCATCTAGAATGTAAATGAGAAAGGACTTTTTACTTTACTCTTCGTAGATGTAAGCAGCTTTCATATTGGAAGACTGAAAAAACATAAGTCTATCCATTATAGTCCAAGGGTGTATCATACTTCTCACTCATCAGCTGATTGTTTACTAACATATTTTTTTCTATAAAATTAAACATATATTTTCTTAATCTAAAGCCACTGTCTATCCTGTATTGCAGGAATGTTTGCTTGTTTCTGTTAATCTTTCTGGAACCTTTGCGAGTTTGATTTTTAAAAGGTATCTACCTCTGCAGTTGGGAATGCAATTTGATTTGTCTCCTGTTTTATTTCTCATTGACTAGACAATACCTGTTTGGCTGTTTAAAAATAAGTTTAGTAACTATACAACCCAAAAAAGGAGGGAAAATATAGACATGACTGACTTGAAATGCATATTGTATCTCCCTCATCCCTACAGAAGTGGAGCTGGTTTTGGGAGCTTTCAGTACCAATGATGGGAGTGAGCTTTATAACAATTTAACTAATTTACAAATCAGTTTTGAGACAGGATAAGCAGCATGACAGAAGTATGTCTTCCAGACAGATTTATATACTGGCAAAGTAGTGACTATACAGAAGAGGTGAGAACTGCATCATTCGCAGGGGACATGAGGATGGAGCAGAGATTTTTATGAGAAGCTGACTATAAGGAGAAAGTCTGGCAGAATGGAAAGAGGAGCATATTTGTAGCTAAATGTTTCCTGTAGATCTTCAGGATGCTCTCAGCTAAATATTGGGGTTGAAGAAGTGTGACTTTTATTAAGATTCACCAGAAATAAGTCTCAAGAGGATTTTGAATGAGAGTGTGTGTGGGGGGAGAGGGGTGGCATGTTGGAGCATGAAGGCTTTTTTTTTGCCTTTTTTTTTTTTTGGCAGAGTGGGCAGCATGGTGGGAGTGTGAAAAAGTAGCAGGAGAAGGGGACAAATAGGCGTTTCTGACTAAGCTGTTGTGACAGGAGGCAAGGTCCAAGGCATAATTTAGGTTGGTAAAACTTTAAGACCAGACCTCATCTGATATGGTAATGTGGAGGCAAGTACTGCAGAGGTTTGCAGGAAGGATGTGATTTGAGATTGAACAGATGTTTATTAGAGTTTCCAGAAAGCATTATTGTGTGTACTGAGATGAAGTTTTAGCATTTAGGGTGTGGGTGAGTGCTAAAAGCCATTGGACAAAGAACATTTTAGATATCCTTTAAGCTGGTAAAAGTTTAGTGAATGAGATATGAATAACAGTGTGAGGCTTTGTTGTGCTGCAAAATTAAATAATAGGGAAAATAGAGGGTTTGGCAAAAGAAATTAAAAACTACAGAAGGGGTTGGTGTGAGAGCAGCAAGAGGTCTATTTTGTCTCTACTAAGCTTTAGCTTGCCATCACTCATCCAGGATACGTGCTAGCTGACAAAGAAGACAGCAGATAAACTAATAGGTGTGAAAGCATCAACAATCTAAGGAGTAAAGCAGATGGGAGACTGTCAAATAACACAGTAGGTGAGAAGCAGCAGACTTGCAAGTTCTTAGGACAGAGACATAGCAAAAACAGAATCTCAAATATTTTGCTGCCCAGCAGCCATGTTGCCTATCTCTTTTCACATCGCACTGGAGGCTGTTCTTTCCTTGTCTTATGTTATGTATGGTATTGTGAGTCCTTCACTCTCATGCACAGGAGAGATGAATCTATCTTGTGTTGTATTAAGATAAATACTGCACTTGAAATGCAATTTAATTAAACTAATTAAGCTGTTAAAATGCAGAAGACCTGATAAAATGTACTTTGGTGTGTTATATAACCTGAAGGTAACTTCAGGCCTCATAGGCTCATATTTCTCTATGGTGGAGGAAAATTCTCCTTCAACTTAGTTTTTTGCAAGGTTAGTGATTTCTTTCCATGGAGAGATATCTAGACTTTTGATCCACTGGAGTTGCACAGAGGTCCTATTTAGAGGTCTAGTTTTCCCTATAGCACTGGAACTGCATTGTCTTCTTCTGCTGCTTTTGATCAGGCACATGGGAGAGATATGTACAGGCTGTCAGTGGATCTACTTCGGAGTTGCTGGTATTTAACTGTGGATTCTTCTCTCTGAGAGGATCAGTTCAAGCTAGGGGCATGAAGATGAGTACAATTGATATCTGGACCTCCCCTTTCCATGCCTGAAGGATGCTATCTAACCAGGAGAGGGATTTGTATCAGAAATGTCAGCTGAGTGATTTACCTCAGTCTCAAACTTTCAAGCAGCTCAGAAGCACATCTAAAGCCCTGAATAGAGGATGACATAAAAGTGGTATTTAACACAGCCCTGTATCAATGGTTACACATCACTTGCTTGAAGCTTTCCCTCACTCAGAAGATTTGGCTTCAATATAAATAGAAGCTGAATGTTTCCTAGAAGAAAAATCATGGGTGAAGATGAAAGAATTTGAGCACACTGCAGCTGAGGCAATTCTTAATTTGTATAACTCTGTTATTATTTCTTTTTTTTTGTTACACCTAGCTGTTTCTCAGTTCAGGTTTTACATACTTCTTTCCCACTTTGTTTTGTCCTTAGAGATCTTCAAAGTTAAGAATAGTCTACCTTTTAAACTGTTTTCTTCAATTTTTCTTTAATTTAAATACAAAAAACTGTATGATTATGTTATTCCATTTCTTGACATAAAGCTGATACAATTTTAAATATGTTTTAAATGGAAAGGGACTGAAGACAAATAAATTTAGAAAACATATCTATCTGCTTTTTCTGGAAAAACAAACAAACAAACCAAAGGCTTTTGGCAAGTGTTAAGAGGTGCCTCTTAGAAGATTATGTACCATAATATTCTGTTAAAAAACATTTAAAAATAGTTTTAGGAAACCATTAAATCTTATCAGACAGTTTCATTTGGACCTTTGTGTATATGGGTTTCTAAAGTATGACTCTGGAGATTGACAAAAAATTTTCAGTGCAGTGGTAAAGATTTGGCTCTACCCTGATAGTCCTGAGCCATAGTGATGCTTGCAATTGGATAAGGGCCAGAAAAATCCGGTACTGTGTCCTCTGTGAGTAATGGTTATAACAATTCCCATGGCTGTTCATTCTTGACATTTTGTGGACAACAGTGTTGAATCTGTGCCTTCTGCTTTATACTCCTGGGAAAGCAATGAAAATTGGACATCCGTATCAGCAGCTTTGTACACATACTTCACTCATATGTAGCCTATCTTATTTGTAAGAACTACTGATGGAAAAGAGAAATATAAAACATCTGTTCTGCCTGAGTCTGGATGGAAGATGCTTTGTCAAATGGCATCTGGGAGAGTGCTGTGTTAGAGACTCATCAGCTTTTGAATTCAATAGAGATCACTGGCATGCTGCAGAAAAGCCACTTAGCAGATGGTAAATTAAACCAACTTCTGTCCCCTAACAAGGTGGGATGGCTTTAAACCACTGAACCGAATGTTACAAAATATATTTGTCAGTTATGCAGCCTTAATGAATATTTCATAATAGCACAGTTTCCATTGTTGGGCAGAACTTTGCATTAGCTCTGAGGTGACAAACACACAAAACAGCTCCTAAAGTTTGCCTGGGCTCTGGTCAGAATAAACTAATTGCTTTCAATATTTTTGAGCATAGTAATTTTTTTGTACTTTCTTTTTGTGCTTCCTCCTATGGTTTTGGTTAGTTGCTTAGAAGACAGTGTGATGTTTTGTTTTATTATTTTTTTCCCAAATAATGGAAATGGATAAGTCTTTGTGGGGATTTGAATTATGTATTGTAAATATCTGATATAAGACAGGAGGGAGACTATTGTTCTATCTGCTTGAGCAAAGTCCTTTTATGCCTGGTTTTAGTTTGGGTTTTGTTTGTTTTTTTATGACTACTGTTCACCATACTCAGTAGTTCATTTATATAATCATGGCGGTCAATTTTCATTTGTGTGTAAGTAGCTGTATGAAAAGTAAAGGTTTGGGAAGCTAGGTACATGTTTCCTACTCTTTTGCTAATCTACTATCATTTTGTTATGAAAAGGCAATGTGAAATCCTGGAAAAGTATTAAGTCAATTGTGGGAGTCAGCATCTGGGTGCTGTAGGACACCGGGAGCAGCACATGTGACTTTTTGTTAGAGATTCTGTGTACTTCTCCTTGAGACTTGACCCTAGCCCTTGTTAGCCAGAAGCTGTCGATCAATTCTACTTGAGTACCTTTTCCTGTGCAGAAAATACCTCCAAATAGTACTTAAATTTCCCTAAACATACTTCCCCCCCACCCCCGGCCCTGAAGTATTGAATCATGAATACCTGGGCAGAAAATCAAGTACTTGGCAGAGGCAGATGCTTAATTTATTTACATTTCTTAAAAATAACATCCTGGAATGAAGGAAAAAGTTGGAAAGGCAAAAATTTCTCCTGTCTAGAACACAGCTCTCTTAGGCACAGCAGAACAGCTGTTGCGAGACTGCTGGAGGTGCTGAGTGGGCTGTGGTGCTATGCACTGACCTATAAGAAGGGAAATGTTGTGAATAAAAAGAAACATAAATGTCAATGATGATGAATAGAATCAAGGTTGTTTGCAGACCACATGGGAATATTTTTATATATATATATAAAATGCTTGCATGTTGAGATGCATGTTCAAAACAGAAGGACATATGAAGAAGCATCAAGAATTGTACAAAGATCTTGATGTTTAAGTTCATAATAAGGAAACATGATCAAATAATATAAAGTGTTTAGATTATTCATTTAAAGGAAGAAGTCATAGAAACATAGATTAGTTTGGTTGGAAGGACCTTTAAAGATCCTCTAATTCAAGCCCCCTGCAATAAGGAGGACACCTTCCACTAGACTAGACTTTGAGGTTGCTCAAAGCCATATCCAACTTGACCTTGAATACTTCCAAGAATGGGGTATTCACAGCTTCACTGGGCAATCTGTTCCAGTGTGTCGCCACCTTCTTCATAAAGAATTTCTTCTTTATAGCCAATCTGAATATCCCCTCTTTCAGTTTAAACTGGTGCCCTTGTCCTACCACTGCAGGCCCTGATAAAAAGTCTAGCTTCATCTTTCTTATGTGCCCTCTTTAATTACTCAAGTTTTGCAACAACATCTCCTTGGTGCCTTTTCTTCTCTAGGCTGAACAAGCCTAGAGAAGTCAACTCTCTCCATCTGTTTTCATACCAGAGGCACTCTAACAGTCTCACCATTTCTGTGGCCCTCCTTTGGACTCACTCTACCAGCTCCATGTTGTTCTTGGAGACACAGAAAGCAGTGCAAAGTACTGTTAAATGAAATAAGTGAAACATGCAATGTTTTAGCATCAGATAAAATCAGTTTCAGAGGTGGTGAGGAATGATTGCTTTAGTATGTTTGACACAGTCACAGAATATGCTGAGTTGGAAGGGACCCACGAATATCATCAATGGTCCTGCACAGGACCATCCCCAAGAGTCACACCATGTGCCTGAGAGTATCATCGAAACGCTTCTTGAACTCTGTCAGGCTTGGTACTGTGACCGCTTCCCTGGGGAGCCTGTTCCAGTGCCCAACCACCCTCTGAGAGAATAACCTTTTTCTAATCTCCAACCTAAACCTCCTCTGACACAACTTCAGGCCATTCCCTTGGGTCCTGCCATTGGTCACCACAGAGAAGAGATCAGTGCCTGCCCCTCCTCTTCCCCTCACAAGGAAGTTGTGACTGCAGTGAGGTCTCCCCTCAGTCTCCTGCAGGCTGAACAGACCAAGTGACCTCAGTCGCTCCTCATACGGCTTCTCCTCAGGGCCCTTCACCATCTTTGTTGCCCTCCTGTGGACACTCTCTAAGAGATGAATAGCTCTCTTATATTGTGGTGCCCAAACCTGCACACAATATTCAAGGTGAGGCCGCACTGAAGTTTTTCTGTGAACTGCATCTAAGTTTTAATGAGTAATAAATACAAAAATAGTACTTGGTGAAAAATTTTTAATTAATAGTTTTTGTTTTTTGTTTTTTTTTTCTTGTTAGAATGCTTTCTAAAATAGATAGGAAAGACTGGTTGTGCAAACCAGTAAATGTATTAGCTAAGTCTGCCTGGGATTGTACCTTAAAGTCTTAGTATTTTCCAATCTCTCATCTCATCATGCATATTCATTTGAGTTATTGAAAGAGAGAAGATTTTTATAACGTGAACCACTTTCTCCGAAAATATTGGGATTTTTTCTTGCTGAAATGGTAGCCTATTCCCTTTGGACTCTGTTTTATAAAAGTGGTCTTTTTAAAGGCACTAATTAGTGCTCTTAAAGTATGATTCTATTTCTTCTTAGCTCCTGAATGATGTTTGCTTTGTCTATAGCTGCAATGAGGAATTACTGAAAATAAAATGGAAAATAACCTTAGGTGGTAAATATATACTCATTATTCTGAATACATGTTAATTATTCTGTGATACATAGTCTAAATCCTAATCTCTGCTTTAGAGGCTTTATTAAGAGAGGAAAATAGCTGATAAAAAGGTTATACAAAAATGGAAGAATCTATTCTAAAAGTAAACAGATATCTGAATATTTTTCTTATAGTTTTTAGGACATTGTGCTGATATTAATCTGAATAATTGGAATTTTGAATTAGAAACTGCTGTTCTGCAGCCTGATGTGTAGATGTCACTATTTTAGCAAGGCAAGTATGTTAGTCATTCATTAGGTACATTTAATCTGGATGAAACTCAAAAAAAAAATTGTGAAAGTTGGTAGGATTTGGAACTGGGCTGGAAAATGTCTCATCATGGGTTAGGCGGAATAAATTTTCTGCAGATCTATATACTGGGCTGGGTTTATCTAAGAGCAGACAAGATGAGGGCATTTGCCCTGCTTGACTAGCTCTCATGTAAGCTTTGTTGTTTGTATACAGTGCTGCATTCTCTAGGTCTGCCCTGCCTTCCTGGCAAAGAGGTTGCTGCTGGTCCAAGGATGTTGGGCAGAAGGTTGTGGTTCGTGCTGTGGGGATGGTCACAGTTATGCCGTTGCAGTCTATGGCATTATTGACCAAGGTCCCTGTGCACTCCTGGCATTTGTCTCCATGCCTCTTTCATCTCCAGGTTTTTCCCCAGCAAGGATCAGTTTCCTTGTCTTTCCTAGCTCTCCTCTTGTTTTCTAGACAATCTTCTTTTTGGGAACCCTTCCTTTTTGCATCAGCTTTTCTTTACAGAATCTCAGGTCCCTGGTTTCTACACAGGGACAGTCTGCATGCAGAAGCACAGTTTGTGATTAGCTTCCTATCTATGGTTATGCCTCAATTTTTTTGTGCATTGGAAAATTCAGGATGTGCTGCTTTTGTTAAGATGTTATTGAATATGCAATCAGCCCATATTTGTTGCAAGTAACAAATGGGCTTTTGGTTGAGAATTTAGAAGTTATGTTTTGGATCTTCACTGACTCCTTACACAACATCACCGTCACCTCCCCCCAGTTATCTGCCCCCGTGTTTGCATTCACAGAGTAAGATACATGTTGACTATAACTGTGGAAAATTGAGTCTTAGGGAGTGAGAGTTCAAAACTACCTGCTTGGCAGTTTTGTTTTGAGACCAGGGCTGAAATGGAGACAGTGCAATTCCCTTATTTTGAATAGGCAAATATCCACTGCTCTTTAGTCAAGGGAACAAGATTCGTGACAGGCCATTACTCATTCATGTAATTATCTTTCTAAACTGTAGGTACAGAACCTTGTTATAGAGCTGGTTTCAACAGCATTAAATTTAGTTTTGTTTCCCAAGTGTACATAATTGTTTTCCAAATTGAGCTATTTTTCCATCTCCCTGAAGGTAAAAACATAGCTTTCAGATAAATATGCAATAAATTGCAAGTCAGGTGAGCTGGTTAATTTTTAGCATAACGTTTCTTTTTGTTAGGCATCAGCTGTACTGCAAGTCAATGTAGAGGTTTGGCTGGAGTTAAAGGCAGTTCAAGCAGAGCTGGTTACATTTTTGCTTTGAAGTCAGATTTACAGGTAGAAAGTACCATCAGTTTTTTTTTCTTAAAAATTTCAGGTTTTGCTTTTAAACAGCTTGAGGTTGATATTCAACAGCTCTGAATTTCCAGGTAATTAGCATAGCTCTCTCAGCAGGAAGGTTGTCTTCCCTGACTAAGTTGTCACTGTTAGTGATATTTTCTCTTGGACTCACATCTGCTACAGCTACTGTGGTATTATCCTGACAGGTCAAACAGGTGGATATCAAACAAAAGCTCTGTCTCCCAAGGTGGTATCAGATGTGAGCGAATAAAAGTGCTAGCATTTTCTCACTTATTTAATTTCTTTTTCTGGGTATTGTGTGTAGAGCCCAGAGGGCCACATTCCCCAGACATAGCACTTATCTGAAAATTATTGTTTCAGATGTGCTTTTTCATAGTATGTACAATTTATTTAGGGCACATGAAAGAGTTAAGGTATTACATACTCAGTTCCTTTTTGAGTAAACTGAGTATGATTTGAAATATTGACCATCTGTACAGAAAGCACAGAACTTCCTGCGATCCTGTTATGGATTTAAATTGACAGTCTGAATTCAGGTTGACATTCTCCATGTGAATTGATCTGGGAAGATGGTCAAATTTCCATTACTTCATTACGGAAATCTCCAGTTAGAATCATTATGATGGTAGGTTTGGTGATGAGCACCTAAAGAAATACACTTGGTCTGTCAGGCTGTTAGGATATGATAATTTTAATTAAAGCGAGCTAAGAAGGGATCTAAACGTCAAAGGTTCTACATATTCCAGAAGTTATTTCTGCCGCCAGGTTTTTGAGAAATGCGGCACTATCAAATGCTGTGAAATTATCATTAGTACTCTGGCTGCATTTGGAAGAGAACAACAGGAGTTTCTAAGGACCTCACAGTCTCAGGAGGTAAAATTAGGATGCTAAATTGGTAGCTGTAGTTGATATTGGAGAAATTTAAAAATTCCATATTACAGAAATAATTTACATTTCCCGTTCATTACATCTATTTAAATAATAGTTCTTTTTTGTTTCATTTTAAAATTAACCTAAATTTCTATGCAATGCTTTCAATTGCAATTGTGACCACTAGAGTAATTAGACAGTAAGAAAGAGAAGGAAAGCTTTGTGACCCAGCCAAGACATTCTAAGTGCTTCTTGAAGATGGAATAGCTTCTTAGGTACATGTATAATTAGGGAGGATTTTTTAGTGCTTAAGGAAAAACAGTATTTGTACTAATGACAGTAGTTACTTAGAACATTCTAGTCAGCTCTGTGGTTATTTTTCAAGGGTGCAGTCACCATACTTTAGCTTTCTTCCCCCACCAAAAAAAAAAACCCAGAACAACCAAAGAAAAGCCACAATTCAAGCCCCACAAGAAAAATGTACTGTATATACTCTGAAGGCAAATAATTTCTTATATTATTCTATTGAAAATAAGACTGTTATTTCCTAGAACATACAGCAGTTAAAAGTGTAGCTATTCATCAAACTTCATTATTTTTAATGCCAGTATCTGGCTGCCTAATTCAGGGATGTGAATGAGAAGTGAGCGTTGAATTTAAGCTTCTAATCATAATCTTTTGGGTCATTAGTCCCTCTGGGTCTGTACACTGGAATACTTTGGTCCTTTTTGAGTGTATTTCTTTGGAAACAGGTCTTGCTATTTTCATTACTGTCTGTATGATACTGCTTTTTGTAATACATTGTGATTGCAGATGTGTGGTAGTTCTCACTTTTCTAGCTGTGATGTCTTTTGGCTGCTTGGGCCTTCCACCATTTTCAGACATGAATCTGGCCAAAATCAGTGTTTATGAAGCAAAAGGTCTTAGTCTTTCTTACACTGCAAGAGTGCAGTAGAATCACATATATGGAATGACTGAAGTTGGAAGGAACCTCAGGAAGTTCTTGTCCGGTGCTCCTGCTAAAGTAGAAGCCATCCAGAACCAGTTGCCCAGGATGGTGTCCAGGCAGTTTTGAATATCTTCGGAGATGGAGACTCCCCTGGGCAACCTGTGCCAGTGCTCAGTCTCCCTCACAGTGAGAAAGTGGTTCCTGATGTTTAGAAGAAAGCTCCTGTGTTTCAGTTTGTGCCCATTGCCCTGGTCCTGTCACAGGACACCACTGAAAGCCTGGTTCTGTCCTCTACACACTCTCCCTTCAGGGATACTTACACATGAATAAGAGGATCTCTCACCCTATTCTTACATGAAAGATGCTTCAATCCCTTCATGATTTTCATGGTCCTTCATAAGAATGTCTCCAGTATGTCCATGTCTCTTTTGTACTGGGGAACACAGAATTGGACCACTTCAAGAGTTGTCTTTGCTGACTAGAGAGGAAGAGTCATTTCTCTTGACCTGCTGGCAACACTCCTAATGCAGCCCAGGACAGTGTTGGCCTTTCCTGCCACAGGGACACGTTGCTGGCTCATTTTCTACTTGATTAGTCTCTCTTTACTGCATGCTATGTTTTGTGTCACTCTTTTCTCTGTGTCTTGGTTTTGAAAGTAGGTTACTGGCAGCAGTTATTCCAGCCTTGCTAGTATCATAGTCAAGTCTTGGACAGCTGTGTCCTTGTTTCTGTTCAGGAGACTGAAGGTGCAAAAGTCCATCTTAGTCCAGTTCTTCTAGACTTGAGAAGACTAACAGAATGCTTTGGTTCAAAACCAGAACCAAGGACTGTTGTGAACAAGTCTTGTGTAAGACAAATAAGTAGTATTTTATTTGTCTTTATTTCTGTGGGTTCTGTAGGAACCCTTTTGATTTGTTTTTGGTTTTGTTTGTTTGTTTGTTTTCTTGATTTTGTTTGGTTTGGTTTTTTCCCTCTGAAAGTTTCAGATCCTTCTGGTTCCACATCTTGGTTTTGTCAATAATTGTATCAATCAACCAAGATTATTGGAAAAATGCTATTAAAATCTGTATTTATTTTTCTTCAAGGAGAACTGTCATAGAGCCTACGACTGTTTCCAGGATATCATTAATAGGAGTAGAGGTTATTTATTGTCATTAATTCTAACTGTAGGTAGATGAACTGCATGAAGACTTTTACAAACCTCTCCTTGGGAGGTTGGCAGAAATACTGAAAATCAATATAACTTTCTTTTTATTTTGTTTTAAAAATTCATAATTTTTAATTAATTCTTATTTTCCAGCTCAGAGAAAAATGTTTAGTTGTGTAGATGTCTTGTACAAGTATTGCAGTGCATCTTCCTATCCATTGTATCTTTTCTGGGTGCCTAATATGAACTTTTCTGTCTGTGCTTCAAAATTGCTGTGAGTTTAATTCCTCTAGTGTAAAGAATTTTTTAAACAATTACAGGCTTACATTTAAAATTTTACTTTTATCTCAGGAAGAATGGGTGAAACACGCCAGACAAAGGAATTGGTGCAGCAGTTGGCAAAATATCTGGCTGTCCATAAATGAGAACATCTGGGATCTCTCACTCATCATAATGAACAATACAAACAGCCAGTGCTATGTTTAAATCTTGGAATTTTTTCATATTTCTTTCACTGCACTGTGTTGAAGATGTTAGAATTCATTCAGCTCACTGTTTTTCCCAAGTCTGGATTTTCAGATGACTGATCACATTATTAATCTACTCATCTTTGTCCTTAGGGAAGAGCTGAATGGGAAGCACTGAGGATTCCACAGTTTTGAATTTTTAAGAGTGGTTCTGATTTACATTTAATTAAACTTTCCAGATACTTGCAGGTACTTGGACAGATATTTACTGATGTCTAAATTTCCTAGTAAGTATAAGCATAAAGTATATTAAAAAAATTAGTTAATATAAATGTGATCTAACTATCAACATGACAAAAACAACACTCCTGCACTTCCAAAATTATTGTTCTGTGACTGTACTGGAAGATATGAAACTTTAAATCATATTTAACTATAACAGGATTTTGCTACTGCATTTTGATTCTACTTTTAATCTCAGAGTGGCTGAGGCTGGAAGGAACCTCTGATCTAATCCAACTACCTGCTCAAGCAGGGCTGTATAGATCCAGTTGCCTGGGATGATGTTTTGATAGCTTTTGAAAATCTCCAAGTGGAGATTTTCAACACAACCTCCTCGAGCAACCTGTGCCAATGCTCAGTCACCCTCACCGTGAAAAAGGACTTTATAATGTTCATCTGGAACCTTCTCTGTTTTGATTGATGTTCATTGCCTCTTGTTCTGCCAAAAAGAACCTTTGCACCCTCTCTTCCTGTAGACAAATAAAATGACCTGTGAATCTTCTCTAAACAGTGCAGCGCTCTCAGACTTTTCTCATGCTCCAGGCTCTTCATCATTTTCATGGCTCCTTGTAAGAATTAATCCATTAGGACTATGTGTCTCTTGCACTGGGAAGCTCAGAACTGGACTCAGAACTCCAGGTTTGGGCTTACTAGCAGTGGCAACACTCCTCCTAATGCAGTCCAGGATATTGCTAGCTTTTTTTGCAGCAAGGGCACATTGCTGGCTTCTGTTCAACTTGGTGACCACCAGGGCCCTCCAGCTCCTTTTCTGCTGAGCTGCTTTCCATCTGGACAATCCTCAGTGAATACTGGAGGACTGGGCTTGTTCCTCCCCAGGTGCAAGACTTGGCATTCCCCTTTTTTGTACTTCA
This sequence comes from Myiotriccus ornatus, assembly GCA_036023395.1. Lineage (NCBI taxonomy): Eukaryota > Metazoa > Chordata > Aves > Passeriformes > Tyrannidae > Myiotriccus > Myiotriccus ornatus. The sequence continues at coordinate 51,377,676 of JAYRBT010000139.1, forward strand.
TGAAGTTTCTGTCAGCCTATTTTTGCAGTTAGTTGAAGTCTCTCTGAATTGCTGCACAACCCTCCAGTGCTCTGCAGCAAGTTATCTATTCTGCCCAGTTTTGTATCATCACTCAGAGTCACCTTTTGGTGTGCTTTCATTTCATTCAAAGTGTGTGAATTTCCGACCTGAATGAAGGATCTGTCCTGCTTATATCAGTTGTAAGACAAAATGTTAAAGCTAACACCTGCTTTGTTTTTCCCTGTAGACCTTAGAGCTGTGATTATGAAAAAAAAAAGTATTATGAAAAGCTTTTATCAAATAAACCCCACTGACAGATATTGGTTTAACATAATGCATTTATGAACTCTGTGTTATTAAGATGTCTGTCTTCAAAAAGGGGAGAAAAAAAATTAAAATATTAAAACCTGTAGAGGTGTTGCTTATAAAGCTGAAAAAAAATCATGATTTACTTGTCAACAGTATTAAATAATGTAAACCACCAAATCAGTAGTTGCAGTTGTCAGTCATTTCAGTTACTAATGATTTCCTAAATTTGGAAATAAATGATTTCAGTGATTTAAAGCATATACTGTTCCTTGAAAAAGGAGGTGTATTTATTGGCAACTGGATATTGGGAACTGCTGATCTACAATGATGAAAGTTAACTTTGGTGTTCATTATAATCACACTGTGGAAAATGTGTTCTCCAGCATAGAAAGCGGGTGCATGTTCTTGCATGTCTTCCTCTCCACGAAAAACATATCTTCAGGCAGAAGGTCAGAAGACTTGTCCATCTACTTCTCACAGTGAATCAAGAAAGGATTTAGGAAAAAATGTTGTAGCTAAACATAACTTTAGACAAAAATGATGATCTTTAACATATGCACAAGAGAAACAAGAGAATTTGCTCTAAAACACCATTAATAATGTCTCCCAGTCTCCTTGTCAGACAGAAAAGCATAATATTATGTTTGTGAAATCATTGTCCCTAGAATGAACATACCATCTCTGTGTCTTAAGGCTCAGCTTTTGGAAGTTGCTGATCACATGCTGGGAGGGATAAAGAAGGAAGAAAACTATCTTGTCTAGCTGCTACATATGACATTTGTTGCAGATTTCCCTTTTGGTATTGAAGTGTGTTGGGTGTTGTGATGAAGTTCAGAATGCAGTATATCGATTTTTAGTAACTCTTGAATTTTCTCATCTGCAAAAGAAAGAATATACAAAACTCAATGGTATTCTAGAAGAAAACCCATCTTGAATGTCGGGTTCAAGATACTTAATATATAATTGTTCAAGATAATTAATACATAATTCTGCAATTAAGTGAAACATTTAATGGTGCTGAAATTTTTCTCCCTTCCACATTTTCACAATCTACTCAGTCTGATATTTGGAACTTTTAAATTTTTATTCCTTTTATGGGACTTTACATAACAAATGTATTTTTCTCCCATCTTTAAGAATTGCTTGCACAACCTGTAAGGTCAATGTTGTCTCTGTATAAAATTATTTTCCTTAACTTTTTTACATTAGTTGAGGGGCTAGGACTAACCAATTTAGCCATGTCAATGTCTGAAATAAGCATGAGGAGGGTATGTTCTGCTTCCAGTGGGAATTCCTTGCAGTGGTAAATTTGAATTTGATGGACTATTTAGCTGGCTGTACACAGCCACCTCAAATGTCCAGATAAGGAGGTTTTTCACAGCATTTTTTGCTTCTACTTTTGAACACCTTAAGCTTTGTATATATGTAATCAGAGAAGAGGTATCTATCAAGGCACAAAATCTACACAATCAATAGTAATTTTTGTCAAAATTAGATTATATTTTACAGTAGCTCAAGAAAAGTATTTTTAGTTTATAGTGATTTGTAGTATAACAAGAATTTTAGTGGACCCAGGCAAGATATACACTGTTGCACAACTTCTGGGTTTAAAGCTACCAATGCTTCAAAAATTAGTGACAGGACTAGAATTCCAGATCTAAAAATAATTAAAAAAGATACCTTGAGATTCAACACTCTTCCCCTTCTCATTGTGTAATGAAGAATTCAGTTTTAGCTTTAGAGTATCTTTGTTTTTAACTAATTTTTTTTTTATTTTGATGCTTGAAATAAGACTTGCACACCTAGATCAGAAGGCTTAACCTGTGTGGAAAGACAGACTAAGATTTTTTTCAAGATCAAAGGAAAAAATGAAAACGTGAAAGATTCCTGGTACTCAAAGAAACTATTATGATATTTGCAGGCAGCCTAACACAAGAGCATACACTGGATGCAATCCCTATATCAAGAACCTGGATATGTATCTTAGATGAATGCATGCTGCTCCTTGCTCTGCAGTCCACCCCACTGATTTATGACCTGGTTTCTGCATGAAGGATCAGATACATAGAAGGGGTCACAGTGCACTAAAATGTATCCTACTTTACACAGAGAGTTTGAAAAGTGACCAAAAGCAAAATTTTGTTATATATGCTTGCTCTGCTTTTGTGCAAACATAATGTGTGGGAATGGGTATATTTGTGCGTGCATACACATACTCTCAAAAGCAAGCATTTCAAAACACATTTGTCTGAATTCCAAGCATTCCATGAAAAAGAGTGTAGGTACATGAAAAAGTATTCCGCTGAGTAGCCGTATTGCAGTAATGCAAAACCAGTAAGCTTCTACTTCTTAAATAAAAGGATTGTCTGTAGTCAAATGAAAACAAGTAATAGCAGCTCTGTTTAAGGCAGGCAATGTCAGATTATAATGATGTGAGATCAGCAGGCACCAGGATACTGCTATTAATCACAAGTAGGACTTCTGTTTCCAATACAATATAAAAATACAAATATGTACTTTGAATTTTGATCACGAAGTTTGATAATTTTTTATTTAATTGTGAGTTCCAAACTCTGTCTTTAGTGGAGATCACTGCTGGCAGTATGGAGTGATTTTATTTTTAGGTTACTAAAGTAGAAGTATTGAACTGTTTTGCATAGCAGAAATCCAATGGTTTCAAAATTGTAGTATTCTTGAAAAAATGCATAACACATTTCACTCTAAAATGTCTTTTGGAGATAAGATACATACAAGGGTTTTTTTTGTTGAACCAGCTTAATTAAAGTGGATGCAATTATTCTTGATGGGTTGATGGAGCCATCAAGATACAGTGAAGGAATAAATTCTTCCACTTATAATTGTGAGATACTTTCTCTGTGAGTCGAGACATTTAAAAAATTCAGTTGCGGATATCAAGCAATCTAACCGTGAGCTGAAGAAACTATTAGCACTACTCCGGGAGTACATTGCTACTGATGAAAATACCTAGTTCAAAAATGGGACAATTACTGAATATCCCCAAGTGCTTTAAGAAGTCCTCTTAATATATAAGAATTATTTGTAGTCTTTTATATAGGTATGTGTGAATAAAAAAAATAGCTGAGTACCCACAATACAGTTCAGTGCTCACAGTGCAGGTCATAGGAGAAATAACATGCAGAGTTCTGGATTTCTTTTGTTTGTTTGTTTATTTATTTAGTTATTTATTTATTTTGCTTCTTGTTGACCCTATGGCAATATCCTTTTGTATTGATATCAAGAATGTTCTGCCACTGAGTATTTGAAAATGCGCACTTTAACTTGGCCACATGGAGGGTTTTCAATATTTTGGGGTAAATGTACTTGCAAGAACCACCACTAACACTTCAAAAAGTGTTAATCTGTCTGTTCCTTGTGAACTGTCTAGAAAGAAGTCTGGAAGCCAAAGGAAAGTCTGCTTTAACAGTGATTCTCCATTAAAAAGCACTCCTTTTCATGATCAGCACATTGGTCATGAGGACACAACTTCCAGTATGCAAATTGCATCCAGTCAGTTGAAAGTGAGGGGAATATGGACATGAGAACTCACATAGGTACACACCTTTCTGTTGTTGTATCAGGATTGCCCTCCTGTGGTGAACGCTCAAAAACTTCCAACAAATTATAACTGTATTGTGGCCATAACCTGTTTTTGTCAGGTTGAGAATTAGCTTGCAAATGATCCTTGTTGCGTTATTGTGCAAGTCAGATGTTATAACATGGACGAAGATTTTCAAGCCATGAGTAGATGCAATGAACTACAACAATAGATCCATTCTCTCAGAACTAGAGATTTCTGGTTGCTTTTCTGTTGTGCACACTTGCAGTCTTACATGCACGTGCAGATTTGTGCAGCCCACATACATACATTCTAAAAGCAGATTTTATTTTTAGATTGATTTCAAGTAGATTTCTCAGAGAATCAAGGTGCAGTTGACTGCTTAAAGTTCGAGATACGACATCAATTATGCAAGAGTTTATTTGTATGGCAAAATTGTACAGTGTCCTGGAAACCCTAATTAGCTCAGGTCAGAGGTTCAGTTTTGAAAGCTAGAGTAACGAGTCCACTAGTTTAATGCAACTTTTCATGTTGGTTTAGTAAATCCCTTGTTCAGCATGTGATTTATGATACAATGGTTTCTTTTTTTATAATCATTCTCCTACTGCCTTTTCCCTCAACTCTTTCTCTCAAAATATGTTCATGTTAAGGTTTGTAATTTCTTTTGTTGTGTTGAAAGGACTTTAAGTTCAGTAAATGGGAATGGGAGCTAAAGGAAGGAAACTGTACTTACTAACAAAAGAATGATTATGTTATTATTTCCATCCATATTGATACCAGAAATATGATATTATCATATTACCTGATTTGCCTTTGAGGAATTAGTTAGCAACTAGTTAGAACTCAGCAGAGTGAATAGGTGGATTATTTTTTTAGTCTTTTCTACGTGTTTTAAAAAAGACTGTTTAAAAAAGTCCAAATATTTTGTATTAAAGCATTGTGATATTGACCTTGAGATCGAGAAGGAGGACCCTTGCCTATAATTCTAATTGTACTGCTTCAGGTTAATGGCCTTACTGCATATCTGTGTACTTGTGTGCCCCAAAACCCTTCACTGAAGTTGTTTTGGAAATAGCTATAGTGAGATGCAGATAGAATAACAGGTGGCAAGGCTTTCAAAAGCTGAGAGTAAGAATTTAATGTCATACTTGCTTTTACATTGTAATATCTTGTTTTAGTGGATCACTAGACCAAATGATTTTTTTCTGTCGATCGTTTCAGCATATTAGTAATTTCTGTTAAATAGCATTGCTCCTACAGTCTAGTTCAGCTGCAAGCATGTCCAGTGCAGCATATAACTGCTTGATAGACATTTTTCTTTCTTTTTGGTAATATGATAGGTAGAAAGTAAATGGTCAGGGTTTTGTAGGACTGATGTGGGCATGGTAAACTGAAAGTTAGTCTTCAGAAAGTAGATGTTAAAACAGTTAGGAACTTGATCTTGTGCTGGATTGAATGAATTCTTAAAATTTCAGTCTTGAATTTTTCTATTACACTGTCTTTATCTCAACCCACAAGTTTTCTGACTTTCTTACTGGCAGGGGACTGAGCAAGTGGCTGCGTGGGATTTGGTGGCTGGCTGGGGTTAAACCATGATACACTGTTTCCAAATTTTTTTGTTAAACTGGTAGCATGCCCATGATGGAAAGCTTTTAAAGATGTTTGTTTTTAAGTTGCTTAGAATCTGTGTCTTGGGGGCATGGGGATGGAAAATGAATGAGTTCTGTATCTCCAGCATGGAGCAAAAGGTTTAGAATATTACATTTTATCTTTTTCCCCCAGGGTTTTCTGAGATGTGAGCAGATGGGACTCTGATTTCAAGCATAAGCCTGATGATAAAAGATTGGAAATCACATCATTAAAAAATTATAAGCATCAGGTTATAAATTTTTATCACTTGCTATTGTTAATTAACCTTTAAAAACTGATCATGTAGAGATAGCCTGGGGTTTGGTTTCTGTGGGAACACTTTTTAGTAGTAATGAGCACCTGAGGATTCTTTTCTCTCCCAGAGTGAAGCTGACATTTCAGTTCTCACAGATGTGTGTGTAACGCCAGCACCTTTCAGTGTTTTCAGCATAGCAAGAAAGCCTGGTATTTTCGTATAGATGCAGAAAGGGCAATGATTTTCTTCTGTTTAGGCTGGACACAATTCCACTCTCACATTCAAGAATTAGTCTCATGAATAGCACTCATTTTTGGAAGTGTTGCTGGGAACCTTTTGCTGACATTTCGCCATCAGCAGGAGTAAAAGTGAAAGCGTGTAAAGATGACTTCACCTTTACTTATATTTATCCAACTGGATATGCTTGCATTTTTGAAGCCATTTTAAAATACTCTTTTCTTTCAAACAATTTTAATTGCACAAAAATAGGCATTAAAATTAATGGCAAAAGAACAATATTTTAAGATCTTGAATCAAGTTGCTTGAGATGGTGCAGAAAGGTCATTGGACGACTCCAGTCGTATCTGTAGCACAAGGTGGATTCTGAAAATGTTTTGCATGAACTTGATTTTTCTTGAAAAAGGTCTTCACAAGGTGGAAAATACAGTGAATTAAATGCTGGAAAATTATTTTGAAATATTTAATGTAAAGTGCTTACAGTTTAAGAAAGTTGTGGATGTTTTTTGTGTGTTTATGAATATAATGTTCAACAGAAATGTGTAAGGAAAAGGTTGCAAATAGTTTCACTAGTGAAAAGGATAAAATTCTGTATCATGAAGTTATTGGTGTTTGACATTTTTTCATTATGATTAAAACAGGTATTTTTCTTTCCTATGGAAAACCACATTCTAGAATAGCTGCTGTGTTAAGAATTGGCTGTAGGTTAGTCTAAACCCTTTTGATTCTATATGGTTACTTTATGATGTCTTTCATTCACTTAAACTTTACTTTAGACTGGAGAAAGTTTTCTGACATTTCCACAGAGATATGAATTTAATAAAAATAATCACTGTATATTATTAGGTCTAGCAAACACTATCTTGTTGCCATTTAGTATTAAAAAAAAATTATTTCTATATATTTCAGCGTGACATGAGCTGGAAATAATGACCTGTCCACTTGTTTTCAGTCCTTCCTTTATAGTGAAAAAACTCATTGGCTTTGATTCCCTGCAGTTGTAGGATTCTGCTGCTGACAGATGCAAATGGCCAAATATGTTGTGGTACAGATAAGGGTTTGAGTCTACCTGTCTGGAACGTCTGATTTTACACAGATATATAAGCAACATGAGGAAAAGGCCTTCCCCAAGCAAGCAATAACCCAGTAGTATATGGCCAGCAGTATATATCCCATGTAGGACAAATGAAAGAAATCTGTAATGTTGAATTGTTGGGAAATTCTGATCTTCGGTTGTTTGGTTTTCATACTAACACACAACAAGAGTCTGAAGCTTCTGGATTTTTACAGAGTGGAAATCCTGGCAGTTTGAATAGAAAAACTCTAAATATTTTGACTTGGAACTTCCTGGGAGGTAAGCAGGAAGTGAAATCCTTCCCTCACAGGAAGGATCTCAAGTGATGCAATGCCACTAGAAAAGTAGGACAGCAAAACTTAGGAGTAATGTGTGGTAAAAAGCAAACTGGATAAACAGAATGATTTTTAGGGAAAAAATGAAAGGCTCTGCTAGTCCAGCTAGCCAAGGGTTGCCTCAGCCTTAATGAGCTACTTCAGAGGAGGTGACAAGAAAAAAAAAATGTAGCAGAGTGTTTCATAAGTCTGGAAGGGAATCGTGTCCTTACATGCTATTAATAAAGGTTGACAAAAAAAATTATCCTCTAAGTACAACCTTGAATAGCCAAATCAGTTTGTTTATTAGAGAAGGAAGAAGACAATTTTATTTCTGCTTATGCAATTCCCTGTCAAGCTTTGCTTAGCAAATCAAGTACCCATTAACTGCTCTTTATATGAAGTAGCTCACAGGATAAAACTTGCAATCCCACCAACAATCACTTCTTATAGACTTCATAGTATAAAACCCCCCACCAGCCTTAGTTTCTGACTTTGATAGAATTAAAATAATATCCAAGAAATAAGGGGGAAAAAAGGTTTTTTTAATTCAAATACTCTCTCTTAAATGTTTAATATTCCCTTTAATTTTTTTCCTAGGTACTTGCAACTGTGTGCTTCAAAATAATACAGTGAGGGGTTTATTTAGTAGATATAAATCCTGTATCAATTCAGAAACCATGTAATTCACAATTACACATATCCTGTGTAATTCACAAACATAATGTTTTGATTTACGTTTGTATAAGTCATGTGATCCAGAAAAAAAAATGAGAATATGAAAAGGAAATTATTGTTCAGAACCTCAAGGAATGTATATCCAGAACTCAACTCTGTTCTATGACCTATTGGATCCTTGTGGTGTAGGTATTGGAAAAATTGTCAAGCAGTGTTAGAGTTTTAGAGTTGTAAAAACCTTGCTTTATTGTAATTAGCTGTATACATTCTTCTTCTTCAATTTGGATCTGAGCTTTGCTATTCTAGTGCTTTGTTCCTCCCCCCTGTGCCAGTCTTTCAAAAGGCTGAAGCCTAGCTGGAGCTAAAAGAATTGAATTATGGTAGCAGCTTCTGAGTAGCAGCCAAAATATTCTCTGCAGTCAGAGGAGGCTTTTGACGCACCTGTCTTCTTCACTGTTTAAAAACACCTACTCTTTCTCAGCTTTTAAATTAACAGTAACGAAAGCTGAACATGAAGGAGTCTGAGAGTTTGGAGAGGCTTCTTCTGAAGTCTGAATAAGCATCTCTAATCTTGGCAACTACTTCTTGTTTCTGATAACTTTTTGTAAGAAAAACTGTTGAAAAGAGGGAAACCTTCCAGTAAATCACTGAGGAATATCCCTCACACAGATTTAGTCTGAAGTAAAAAGCAAATAAACTATATGGTAATGATGCTGGAGGGTGTAAAGCTCTCTTCTCACTTCCATAAATACAACCCAATGAAAGAATGGAGACTGTGACTACTAAATGTGCCTTAGGAAGGCAGCAATAGGCACAAACAGCTGGCAGGGCATTATAACAGTCACACTCTGCAAATGTCATTACTAGTGCCACCAGAGCTGAGCTAATGACAGGGCTATCGATATTGGCAGCAGCCCAGACAAAATGAGTATCTGAAGAATTGCTGCCTTCTGCTCTAGTGATCCTGTAATACTACTCACTTATTTTTAGATTGGTCATCATAAGGTTTTTTCACAGAACATTTTATTGAGTGAGTAGAAGAAACAGAGGAAGTATGAATAGTTAAATCCTCTAGCTTTTCTGAATTTTCTCAGGTTTCTTTCTTACGTAGATACTGTACTTTGAAAGCTTTACTTTTCACTGATGTGTACAGTGACTTTTGGTTAAAAAAGGTAGCTTTTTGTGCACATCTCTCTTGGTGATGTATGTGCAGCGTCTTATTTAGGATGTCACCAGAAATTACTTTCTGCATCTAGGGAATTGGATTAGATGATATAGATGACTTTTTTTGTGGGGAATTGGATCACATGCCATAGATGACTTTTTTGAACTTTATGTAAAACAAAGTGTGTGTCTTGCTTCTGGTCTTGCACTGTTTGTGTACTGAATCACCTCCTTCAGATTTCCAAGGGAATTTCTATTTCTCAGTACAAAACTATTTTCTCAGAACAAAAATGCAGAAGATGATAAACTTAATCTGAAAAACTTTTTGGACAGCTATTATGTGAAAGATGCCAGAAAAGAAACACATCAGATGAGGAACAAAAATTTTTCTGCAGGAGCTCTTGCAGACCTTTACAACAAGAATTTGTAGACTTTCTAATGTTGATTTTATCCAGTGCTGGTTGACAAATGACATGGTGCCAATAAAAACACTCATCAGTTTCCCATCTGTATGTCTGTGCATTCATCCATGACTTGCAGAGTATGCTTTTTCTCTGTTTAATGTGTTTCTGTGTCAGAATTTATTTTATAATTCATATCCTGCTTAGAAAAGAAGTTCTGGCCTGACGTTGCCTTTTATATGTTAGAGGAAAAGGTGCTGGTGATAAATCGATACCCTTTTTCCCTCATGTTCTATTTTATTAATATATCACCTCTAATTATGTAACAGTGCACGCTCACAAAATTGTTGCAGTAGGGAGAATTTTGCGGTCCCTTTGTGGTTGCGTGGCTATACCTGACAGATGTTGAAAATGGTGCCTTACTGGCTCACTATTGCAGGAAATAATATTTCCTCTTCTCTAACTTACCACAGCCTTGGGTTATACATTTTCTGTTATTGAACAGTCACTTTCAGCTGAGGGTGGGAAATAGGTAGAAAATGAGAAATATTGCAAGTTCTATTATTGCTTCAAGATTGTGTCAGAGTGAGTTTTCTGTATTCTGCCTCAGAAGTGATGAGCTAGCTAGGAATTTTTAACCTTATTCTGTTTTAAAGTTTGGTTTTTCTATTTTCCCCTACAGGATTCCCAGGGAATCTTTCTATCAAGAAAGATGAACAAGACGAAAAGACTGCACTCCTAAGTTGAACAAGATAGTTGTATTTGATCCAGTATGGTGTGTTCTCCTAACCATGCCATCTGAGAACCTATTTGCCTCTTTATCCCTTTTTTGTCTGAGTTGGCTTATTATTCTGGAAACAGCAGAGGCAAATGACCTTAAATTTACCTCCAGGATAGAGAGTGCCTGTTTCGATGTGTGTATAAAGCTGTGTGAGTGATGATGAAGAAGGTGATTTCCTGCCACCACCTTCTTTTTTTCCTCTTCTGCTTCATGCAGAAAGTGAATTATGGGGAGAAATATTTTTGTCATGGCTTGCTAACGTGTGTTTCCCTATATGTAAACATATCGAGGATATGTTTTACTTTTTCCCCTTGTTTTATCTAGAAGTAAAGAAGAAAAGGAGGACCTAATTCTCCTAAGAGAAGGCAAAATCTCATGTTGCTTCTCCCCTCATGGTGAGAAAGAGGTTTTGTTTTCTTCCAAGTATGTCTCCTTTTTTTGTCAAACAGTACTTTGTCGTGATGGTACAAGGTTTGCTGGTTTTGACCTTCTTCTCAGTGGTCTTGTGTGATTTTAGTTACGATGCTTTCTTTATTTTCAGATTTAGCTCTTTACATGTAGCATGGTGTTCATTATAAAATATTTTGTGAAAAGCGGACTTTGCTTTCCAAAAATCTTTTTCTGTAGCTCAAGGATTCTTTAGTAGGTACAGTGAGAGTTTTAAAATAGTTAGATGGTACAATCTTCGTTTCTTAAGCTTCATTCTGTAACATCTGTGGATGTGCACTTGTTTCACACTAACCTTTGTTTTCATTTAACTGGAAAACAGAACTATGTTTAAAACTGTTTTAGTTAAATACCATTTTCCTTCTTTTAAATACCATTTTCCTTCTTTTAATTAGAGACTGCAGACAGCTGAGTTTGACTTTTATTTTACTGCCAGCTCTAGGAACATAAACAGTCTTGGGCTCCAAGATGAGTATGTTGCTATAAGTCTGTAAGAAAGGAGAAGGAAAAAAACCCAAAGCAAAAGAGCCCCTTGCAAACTGCACTCTTAAATTTGGTAGGTGTGACATGACAAATATCAACATGGGTACCTAAAAATTAGTAAAATTAGGCTGATAGTTTGCTGTTTTGTGAGTAATTTCTGTGCAAAAGGGCATTGTTTCTATTTCAGTCCAGAACAGACAATATGTTCATGGACAAAGCCCAAGTGTAAATGAGCTCCAGGTACATAATCTCCTCTGAGATTTGGCATTATTTAACAAATTAGCAGCAGGCAGTTCAAGTGAAACCTAATTTTTTATTGTAAAGTTACAAGTAACTCTGCTCATGTTCTGCTTTAGTAATATAGAAGTGTCTTTTATCAAAGCGTTCAGGTAAATCATCCATACTATGATACTCAGCTAGGACTTTCTGAGATTTCTTATTCCATATGTAACTTTTCTTCTAGTACTGAAGATCTCAAGTTTCAGTGGCAGGGCCTCTTCCCCCCTTATACAGAAGCGTTGTCAACTGGGGCATCTGAGCATAGGTCCCCCTTCTGCTTGGGCAGTGATGGGGACTGCTCCCAGGCAACCCTGTGGGAATTCAGCAAGCATGAAGTCCCTCATTCTATCCAAAGAAACAGTAAAAATTCCTGAAGAGCTCTGACAGCTGGTGAAAGAACTGAATTTTAGTTGCTCTGTAATATTTCAAGCCCATTTTGGAATAGATTTCCATAGAACTTGGGATTCCTTTCAGTTACATGGAAGAGCTCCATCTCAAGCCAACAGAATTTCAACAGTGCTGCAAAATGAACAAGAAAGAATTGAACTTTGTGCTCATAAATTCGTGTTCTGGATTTCAAGGGTTATTTCTGAGTTCAGTAGATCTAGCCATTTTTACTGTAAACATACCCCATTTAGAAGAAGATGATGTTTATTTAATCAACTTAATAGGAGAAATATTCTGACATTCAGTCTGAAAGAAATTGAAGATGATCAACCTCTTATTAGGCTGATTATCCTAGAAGATATGAAATGGGTTTGGATATTGAATAGTTTTGAATGGCTTGTAAAAGCTTCAGTGACATTAATTTGATATAACTACCTGTTTTCATTCTTTACAATTTGTTACTCTAATCACATTAATGTACCCAAGAGAAGGTAGGAAAAAAAAAGTTTTTCTTCCTGAATATTTGTATGATTTTGAACACTTATGTCAGGAAATTTACTGTATCTGAAGGTAGGAGTCTCCTGTGAATGTGTCCTGGAATATACAGACTCCAGAAAATTTTGTTCTTTAACTTTTCATAAAATAATGGACAAGAAAGATTACTGAAGGCCAGAAGACAGGAACAATACAAGTCAAATAACCTAAATACCAAGATGACTCACAGTTTTCACTCTCTTCTCTCTTAAATAAACAAGCAAGGCAGCTGGGTTCAGGGTTTCTCTCTGCAAATTCATCTTGCATTTGTGTGTGTTTTATGTGAGCAGCTTATAAGACTTTTAAATAATGACATCTTTTATTCCCATTTCAATGGAAATGGAGAAGATGTGTTCTGTGTTACATTAGGAAAGGAAGAGAATAATTACAACTGATTAGAAGAAGGCTTAAATGGTTCTAGAGATCCAATTAGACTTTGCGTGGTTATCTGGCTTTGGGATTAGGCCCCCTCTGTCAAGGAGGGTATCAGTACATCTCCCCACAATAAAGGAAAGTGAAGCAAATACCAAAAGAGCCATCTGTACTGTACCTTGTTCAAGGTGCATAAAACTGTGGATGGTGAAATTATAGCTGTATAGCTGTAGACATAAACATGAAGGCATAAACACATTGCTTGGTTTTGGCTTAGTTTTCATCAGAACATCCAAACCATTGACGTTCATCAAATGAGCCCTGAATAAAAAAGATTATTGTATTCTTAATCAGTGGATTTTTACAGTGGCTGCTCAACACTCAAAATACAGACATACTCAACTGTTCTACAGCAGCAAAATTTCGAAACATTCCTGCCTGAGAGACAAAGTATCGTGGAATAACTTAAGTTGCCCAGTGGATTTATTCCTGTTGTACATTTAAAACAAATCTCCTAAAGACTACTGTTTTGAAGAGTCATTACTTGCAATTTTTGTTAATTATCCCTGGGGGGAACTGTGAGAATTTTTATGCTTTTAACTATGATGAAAGTGGAAATACACTGAGAGGCGTGTTTTATGTGTATTCATGGCCTGTTTCAGTATTACAGCCTCTTTATTAGCCAAGTCCATTAAATGATCTTTTCCCAATGGCAATAAGCAGACTTTCCAATAAACCTGTGTAACCTAGTTTACTTTGTAGCTCAGAGTGTGATGCTGAGATCTCAGGAGGAGAGATGTGCCACTTTCTTGCTATTTTGGGAAGCCGTAACTGGAGCATTTACCAGTTTGTAATACAAACACGCTAACATTCATGCTCCTCTTTAAAATTGTTCACTTGTCCGCGTTAACAGTATGGGTGGCCTACTTAGATGGGCTTTTGCCTTTGGTTATCTGGTCTTCATACATCTTCAATTCTACTCCTTTGCTCTCTTTATCTGTTATGCTTGCTTTTAATTTTCTCTCTTAAGATATGCGTTTATATTGCACAGCCTGTGGTATGGCTCTGATTGTGTGGGGGATCAAATGAACAACAGAGAAAGACTATGTTGGTGAAAAGCCAGCATTAATAGGTCCCAAAGGATTACTAGGATTTATGACTATTTGCATTAGCATTAGACTAAGTACTAAATATTGAGCAGTCAAGTAAAAGAAAATTCTGTGACTTATCTAGGATGACTCATTGTTTGACTATAGTCTAAAATTTTTTTTTTCCGAAGATGAGTAAAAAATTTTTAAACATTCACTCAGTGCCTTTGCACACGTGTAAACAGAGGGCTAGCAGATGTATGGCACTGAGTATGTAACAAAAGCATGGACAGTTTTGAGTGCTCATCTCAAAATGTGCTGGTGTGTTATACTTCAGTGTATAAGTTGTTATAAATAGGACTCCAGAAGAGGCTTCCTTGTCCAGCTTCCTGAAGCTGCAAAACTATTTCAATTCATTGATAGATGATTTGAGGACCCGTATTATAAATCTACTAAATGAACTGGTTAAGACTGTACAACTGAGTACAAAAGGAACTATTGATGAAGTATAGAAGAATGTTGTTAGTCCTTTATTAGTCTAATATGAAGTGACTTTCCCTAGAGGCTTTTCTGTATGTTCAGATTAGGGCACATCATATGCTGACCTAGTAAGAATCCTGCATGGTCTTACTATATTTAAACTGTTTGCCATTTGAACAAAATGCATGGGTCAGAGCCAAGAACACAGAACCAGAACATAACCAATAACCAGTCATTTAAACTACTAAAAGGTACTTCCTTAACCTAAACACGTTATTTTACTGAGTTTTCTGAGCATTTTTTTTTTACCTGCACAACATTTGTGCAAATTAACACTTTCAGGATTCTAGATATGGGACCAGTTTTCCTGTTCTCAATTTATAAAAGTTAAAAAAGCTTTGTTTGGAATTTATCCCAGCAAATTTAAGCTGTTTAGAAGATGGGTGTCCAGTGTAGTTAGCTTAGTGACTAATAGCCCCCCAGGAGGTAAGGGGATGAATCAATGCGGATTAATCCATACTTTTCTACTGATTGCTCAGGCTATATGCTAGGCTTCAAGCACGTAACTGTTAGGTGATTAGACTTGGATTAGGAGGGTGCTACCATAATTAATTATTTACATTTCTCTCTTAAGAGCAATAGTTTAGTAACTCTGGGGAAATAATTTTCAGAAACTGAGTTGCTGGTGACAATTTTATGCTGTTAGTTAAGAAATATATGCTTGCTTTTGCAATATGTCCTATTAGTTTCTCTTCTTGTAAGACAGAGCTTGTCTATGGCCTTTCCAGAGATGCTGAAAGGAAGAACAGAAAAAATATCAGAGGTAAAATATGATGGAATTTTAATATGCGTTTTGCAATCTAGAACCTGTGTGCATTTTGGGCAATTGCATCAGTTGATGGTATCACTGCTGTTTTGTCTCTGACCTCACACTTTTGAATGTCTCCATCCTGCCCTTCCTATGGGAGCAGAGTATGCTTCTTTTCTTTGGTCTGTGCAACAGGGAACAAAAAATAATGGTTGGGCTGAAATTTGTGAGGCATGGGAAAAATTTCTGTTAAACTATGGCTATTGAATAGGAAATTTTGAGGTAAGTTTATTCTTCTATTCAGCTTGAAAACTCTATCTTTCTTTTTAGCTGTGAAAAAACCCGATATGTGAACAAGGCTTTGCACTGAGACACAGACAAATTCAGAGTTACAAGATAATATTGAACCAAATCAGATGCATATCTATTCAAAGATACAGCATAAAGATAATGAGCTGCAGTAGTCTTGTAGTTCATAACATGGTTTCTGTTTGCCTCCAGAGCAAACACTTCTACATCACACAGCAGTCAGCAGATAATCTGTCTACTAACACTCATATCCAAGAGATTCTTACTGTATTGCTGAGTTGTGATAAAAACCTCCTTGAGAATCTTGGTTGAGGTGGTTCATTATCATTGTTGTTCTTGTTTTTGCTTTCAAACGCATGCCCAGGAAATACTGAATGTTCCTGATATCTGATGTCTTCATAAATCTGAGGTAGCTTCAAAAAACTGATTCAAAGTGGTAGGGTCATTAGTCTTCCAAGCAGAAGCATCTTCAGGGGAATGCAAATTAAATGGAAGTAAGAGGCAAAACTATGAGTCAAGAAGAGGAATTGATAGTTAAGTGGAATGTTACTTGAGTGTACTTTGGCAAGGGTGGGGGTAAGGGAAACGAAGAGATGGTCTAGTTCTGCTCAAACGCATCAGGACTAAGACAGAAATGCAACATGTTACTCCCCATAGCCAGACTTTTAAATAGGTTGGATGCCCTCCAGTAATTTAAATGAATCTTTAGCATGACTCATGACCAGCCTGACGTTTGCCAGTTTCACTGCAGGGAATTCCTTCTTTGTGAAGGTGACACTTTGTGGCCTGCATATTTTTTGATGTGTGTCTCCTTGCCAAGTCATCATTTTAATAGAAATATGTTAGTAATTTAATATCAGTTCTTATGCTTTATGTAAGATTATGGCAATCAGCAAAATGAACATGCAATGAAATGAAAAAGTACAGAATTTGTGAAGTTTTTCTACTGTTATTTTTAAATCCCAGTGCATTATACAGGGGAAAAAGTGTAATGTGAGCTCCTACAGTTGGAGCTGTTACAGTTTTTCCAGTTACTGCTGCCGTTTATTCCTTTTGTGTGCTTTTTTATGAATTTTGAGACAAGAATTACATGTCCATTTTTATTCTACTGTGAATTATGTATCAGTCTAGAATCCCGTGTTTTATAACCCCATAAAAACGAAGAGGTGGCTGGTTTTGGATTAAATGAAACTTTGAATCACTTCATTCAGTTTGAAACTATAAAAAAAAATTGTTTAGATAAAAAACCTAACCAAACAACCTCCCCCGACCCCATCAAACCAAACCAAAACCTAAATAGTTTCCTGAAAGTGCTGCTTCTTTTTCTACATGTTTAATATGTACTAGTTATCAGGTTGAATTAAGATTTTTCTGGTGATATAATGCATAGCCAGAAACACATTTCCCTATCTCAAATATTGCTTGACTTGCAGATTGAGAGCCCAGGTACGATGGCCTCAGCTTCTGGTCAAGAAGAGTGTAGGTCCATCTGAAACAGGGGCACCACAACCTGGGAGCTGGCTTAGCTTCAAGAATTTAAATACTGTATCTTTAATAATTTTTTTCCCCCTATAGTTCTAGACTTGTGTAGTTCCCTTACTTTCCAGTATTGCTACAAGAGAAACTTTATTGATTGATATGCATGCCCAGTCAGAAGGTCTTTCCATGAGCTAAGCCAGTGGGAAAGACCAGATAATCACCCATATATATGACATAATAAAGACTTTAAGTGGGGGCTACAGTACTTTCAATCTGTTTGGACAATGGGTAGTGTCATTTCCCAAACAGTTCAGAGATATACCCAGTGAGTTAACCTGTGGTTCTGAAGCTACATCTACTTCTGTAGACAGACTTAAGTTTACAGCTGTCCATATCTGGGCATGTGATCTCGAGTCATCCCTTAGTTTTGGTAAGGAATATTGTAGCTACATTACAAAACCATTTTGGCTGAGCCAATCAACACTTTTGACAGTGAGCTTATTCAGTCAAGCAAAATATCACAGGCATATGGTTACACAACTTCTATTCTGTAAGTGGTTGCTGAACGACAACGTGGTTTGCAGCCAGGATGTGTGGATGTCTGCAAAACACTGTAAATACAACTTAAGACTCAAAAATGGTGGCCTTCTTGGTCTGTAGTTACCTCAGAGGATTCGGTTCCACTATAGGTCAGTATGCTTGGTTCTCAGGTTTTCATTATGTGCATTCAAGTAGATTTGACTTTCTTGATGTTACATCATCACAATATGTTCTCTGCAGACTTAAGCTTTACCATCAGTCAGAAATTGATGCTAGCACTGAATTTTCTGAGCTTCCTAATTTTAATTCTTTAAAAAGCAACCATGATTTTTAAATTTTTCCATTTTTCTACAGTTTTATGTTAATTTCTACTTGATATGTAGAGATTCTAGAAACAAAGTAGAGTCACTTACATATATGAGTTTGTACCAGCAGTTGTGAACTGCTTTTTTTTTGTGGTGGGATCTAAAGAAAGAATTGGTTTGACATGCACACAGTACACTTACATCTATACAGTTCCAAGGCATAATTAAAGAGCCACTGTCTTTCTTTGGTGTTCTAATTTTTAATATGTTATTAAAACTATATTCTAGCTTCTCATAAAAATATTTGATATACTCAGATATATGTAAATCAGGCTTTACACTAAGCATCTGTTTCTGAGACAAGCCACTTGGAAGTTGTTTAATACTGCTAAAGAAGGAAAGCAAAATTTCTTTTTAGGTGGAAAATTATATGGAAAACAGTACCCTATTTTCTCAGACAATGGCATACAAAGCAGGTTTTCTACCTTAGTTTTCACAAAACACATTGTCTACTCTGTGAACTGTCAAAAGTTCATTGCTGCTGTAACAACTGATAACATAGAAGATCCATGACAGACCACCTGGAGGCGTTGTTCACTATAAACAACAAAATTTTGTGGGCCACTAAATGGTAGGCACATACCATAGGCACTTGTAAATTCCAATGAAGACTAACGTTGTGTAACGTTCTCCTTTAAAGAGAAGGAAACAAAGTTAACTTGTTAACTTGTTAACTTTGTTTAAGTTCATATTTAAGAACTGACATATACAGTCTTCTCTTGAAAAAAACAATACTCAACAGCTTTAAAAATACAGTGATGTATTTAGTTGTCACAATATGGATTTGTGTACCTAGTTTTTAGGGTCGAAAGTTTGTATTTATTGGCCTTTGGGCTGTGGGAATTACAGTTCTTGACTGCTTGACGGGTGCTGTTCTCAGAGTTCTGTTCAAGTTGTCTGTATTTTTCTTCTCAGTTTCCTATATTTTCTTAATTTCTTGAGCTGTTCTGTATAAATTCCTTCTATAAAACAGATGGCTGCACTTCAGAGGTGGATGAAGTGCTGCCTTATATATCTAATTTGTAACCTTAAATGAACAGAAGCTATTTTTTAAATCGCTGATTTTCATGAAAGCAGCCTAGATCAGTTCACTAACAGACCTTACATAATGGTGTCATGCTTGAACTAAAATGGAAAGTCCTTAATTTTGGAAAAAAACCCCTAACTAGTGTACCGTTTATACAGCCATCTGTTGTATCAATGGTTGGGTCTATTTGTATATTCTCTCTTCTAGACTTTCGGTCTAATTTTTAGTGACTACACTTCTACCTTCTTCAGAAAGAAGCCACATAAATTTTGCCACTGTTGTAGGAAAACCCACATTATTACACAAATTTTTTTCACAGCATAACGCCTTCAGAGAAGTTACCTAAGAATTTCCTACTTTCTAAGAGTTGTTCAAACTAGTCATGGTTCATACAGTACTAAAAAATCACAAGAGAGAAAAAAAAAATTTTCTTTCACCTAGGTCTCTATTTTTGATAGCTCATATAAGTTCAGTTTGGCTCAGCTTCTGGGCAGGGTAAAGTAAATTACAAGACTGTGAGACTGTAGGTTGATTATACAGCACCTGCAGACTTCCTAGTCCTTACTCAATGAAATTATATAAAACTCTGATCTGATATAACCATATATAAGCTGCTGTTTCAAACTCCTCCAAAAATACCAACAAATTAACTTTATACTGCTGGTATTTTTGCTGGGTGGGGATTAGCTTATTACACTGCTATGAGCACAGATGATGTAAAAAGTTGAGGTGACTGTAAGAGTGTTGTATACTCCTGATGATTAGAAATGCAATGTATTTTTTGTCTGACATGGGTCAAATTTATGCTATGAAAGTTCATGAACCTGGTGTTGAAGACTGCAGAATTGGAGCTTGAGCACTTAGTTGGGAACTTTTTCTATTTAAAAGCTCAGCTGGATTCTGCAGCTGATAACTGTTTAACTGCAGATCAGAATGCAAAGGAGATACAAACATGGCGAATGATTACTAATTTTTGTGTTCTGATAGGAAAATACTGACTACTGAGATTGATAGAAGTATTATGCATGCTCATTCTGTGGAGATCCTACTCTTCCCTCAGCAAGATTTTGCAAATTTTTTGTGTTCGTAATCAAACAGCTTGTAATTCACAGTGTAGTTTATATGTATATATGCACATGCACAGTGCTATATTTGTGTATATACACACACATATATATATGTATGTATGTAGCTCCTATGTTCTATTATCCCTCTTAGAAGAAAAGTATTTTTTTCATATGCCAACGGCTGGTTAAAAAAGCATTCACTATGGAGAGATAGAGGTGGAAAATTCTAGTAAAGACAGCTAAAAGGAGTCAAGTAAGAAAAAATGAATATGCCTTCAGAGTGGCAGATCCTGAGTCATGTGATTCTGTCAACAAGGAATTAAATTCAAAGTATGGGGATGCAGAAGCTGGATCACGAGAACTCAGATCTGATCCCAATGAATTCAAACTTTGATACAGCCAGAGTTAGGTGGACTTTGTTTTAAAGACTCATTCAGTTCCCTCTATTCTTATTGCTTTCTTATCTCATCCCTAAACTTAAGGGATAATGCATTTATCTTGGTTTGAGGAAGAGAAAGGGGTTTGCCTGTTTGACTTAAAGTCACCAGTGTTTTGAATAAGGGTTTAGTCAAAATGGGTACTAATTGAAGTTTTTGGAGCGTACTACAACTTCTGTAGATCTTAAGATTATGCAGACTATTGCCTTCTTTCTGTAAAGCCTTAAGAATGGCCTCAAAGAGTCTACTTGAGTGCAAAATGGATAAAGGTAAACATTTTTATTATCATATTAAAAAAACACACAAAAAACCCCAACAAAAAAAACCACAAAAACAAACAAAAAACCCCCCAAACCCAAAAAGCAAACACCACCCCCACCCCCAAAATTGGGGTGTGCTTGCAGTCTTTCCTGTTGTTTCTTCTGTTGAGTATGTGCTTAATCTGGCAGAACAGGGAAATTTTTTCAACAGCCCCAGGAAGAACAACAGCTGTGTAATAGCTATATGTGAAAAACAGAACAGCAAGTGCCTGTGGTGCCCTAATAAGTCACTGGGTTTATATGATTAAAATAAAAAAAGGTATAATTCATTCCTTCATATATCCCTGAGGAAAGGGTATTTCTATTATTGTAGTTACAAAGAAAGGTTACAAAAATGTGTCTATCCCAGAACACTTGCCATTTTGATGGTTTCCTAACTCTTTGTACTCTGAATAAAACAGTGGTGCTTTACAAATAATAACCTGGGTCAGGTTTTGCATTGCTTCCAACAGTGTATCTCAAAATTACCTAATATTTCTAAAATGTCTGCAGAGCAGTGTCATCAGACAGGTTAGGCTGAAATCTTGGGAAGTGAAAGTCGGTTGTAAATATTTCATATTTTGTCATGCTGATAGTTTTCCAACTGCTGATTGTAATGGAGCAGGGAAGAAAAATGAAATTTTTATTATCTTGTTTTGATATGAATTATTGGATATGTTCCTTATGTTCTCATCCTTTGTGTTTCCTACTCTGTATGACCACCCTACAGAGAATGAAAGGATTTCAAAGGCTGATTTACCAACATATAAATGAAATACCTTTTTAGTTACAATATCTAATGTTTCTAAGGTATTTCTAAGTGATACAGTTTAGTATGTCACACAATTTACTTCTTGCAAGACTTTTTCCACGAAATATTTAGGATGATCCTCTGAATTATCATCATTCCTTGCATGTTGGAGTGTTTCAATTTTCTTCTTATCTAATTGCTAATCAGTTATGACATCTTCTTGGCAGGGTATGGATTATATTCACTATTAATGGCCTATGCTACTGTAAATAATATAAGAAGACAGAGCTGATAGGCTTACCTTTTAAAAGTCAAGATCTAATAAAAATTAAGTTTTAAAAAAGATTATTCTTCTTGGACAAATATTAGCTTTTCACTGTTATGTGAGCTCATTAGAATGATGGAAAATACCCACTACTGATATAGGGATAACTCCTTTACCAAAATGAAAACAGACTTCTTGAACTATTCTACTATTCTATAAGCAGTTATTTTTGTCAGCATCTAAGAGGGAATATTGGCAAAGGAAAACTTCTGGTCTCCTCATATGGCCATTCTTACGGTTCTTAAGTAGATAAAATGTCCAATATAAAGTAGTAAATGAACTGTTTTCAAATCATTATGTAGAACACAGAAAGGAATTGTTCAGAAAACTGAGGTTCTGTTGGGTACAATGAGTAAAACGAGGAATTTGGATACGCACACTTGGATAAGTATTCCCTGAAATTATAACAAAATGTGATGTTAAACCCTAAGCTCTGAGAGTTATTGTAAAAGTAATTAGGCCAGACTTCAAGAGTATTTGGGTTATTCTTGGAGGTATGGAATATATGCATACAGTGCAGTCTTCCTGGGAAATTACATCGATGTAGATGCATCAGAGAGGGAATAACTCTCTTGGAAGTCTGCTTTTTGGTCTGTCATATTGTAGCTCTATCACAATGCAAAGACTTAGGCTTATAGTTTGCATTAAGGTAATATTGGAGATTCATAGAACCATAAGATTTTTCTGGAATTTTTTGTTCACTGCAAGAAAGACAATGATTATGTCTGTGGAGGAGAGTGTGAAAGAAGGAGGAATTTCAGTATTGTTTGAGGTTCAGGAGGAGACAAGAGTAGAAGAAGGTGTGTCAGGTAAGTCAAGCCTGCACAGGCAAAACCTTTTATACCTGATTGGTTTAGGTTTTATTTTTGATATGGAACATGTGATACTCTATCTTTGCAAACATGACTTGCATGTGTTTTCTCCCAAAGCTGGCTGAGCCATCTGGCCTATAGGGAGACAAAAATGTTTCCTAATAAAAATATAATACATTATTTATATAAATAATTCATTACTAAAAGAAAATTTCCATAATTTTACCATAATGCTTCATTTTATTACTGAAATACAAGACCTGTAGATGTGTGCTCATATGAAGCCGAACAGTTTTAGAAACTGTTTTGGCAAGCAAGATAACCTTACTCTTAAATGTACAGCGAGAAAAATAGGTGAATAGTAGTTAAATACAAGTTCAAGATTATTGAAAATGTGTCCTTTGTTTTTAAGAAGGATAATATTCAACCAAGAGACTATTTTATAGGCACTATGGGAAATACTTGAAACTTGTGTTGTTACTAGCTTTAAACTAATTTTGCTAATGGTGTTTTCTAAGGATTTTCTGTCTTTCACAGATGTCTGTCTAAGGTTATCTCCCTTCCATGTGGAATTATTGTTCTGCAATGTCTGAAATGAGAAACATGCCAGTTATTCCCAGATATAGACAGAAAACTATCTTCGAAATTGAAATTATCTTTGTAGGTTTTTGAGGTTCTTTTCTCAAATGCCTTTCAGTTCATGTCAAATTTGCCATTTTTACTGAATAGCCAGTATATACTAAGCTACCTTCTGAAAGCTTTGATGCCTAAGAGTTGTTTGGGTATGAGTCCTAGTGCCTTTCTTTTCTTTTTCTTGTAGAAACAATAAAATAGATGCAACCCAGAAATAAACAAACAAAAAGGGGGGAAAATTCAACTTGTTCTGATTGTTTTATAGTCTCACAATAGCAGAGATGGAATTTAGACTTTAATTTTTTTTCCGCTCACTGGAAATCATTATTGGTGTAGTATTCTATTTTTTAAGTATTGGAAAGTTTCTGCATGTGTATAAATGTGTGAAAAAGATTGTACTGAGTTTTTCTTTTGGATATCATGCATTTATCATTACTTCCTAAGGATCATTCTTTTCAAATCAGTCGTGCTTATCTCATAGCAGTGCCAGATCCAGCAGTGGCCACATCTCAAAGGATGTATTTTCTTTATATCTCTGATCTTTTTATGCATCAGTAGAAGAGTCTGAAAGGATGTAAAACTGCACCAGGCAAAAGAATGGGTCTTGCACTGATTATCATGATTTGATAATCAAGGAACTGGTTGCCTGAAGTCAAGTGGCACATGATGTGTCATAGGGCAATTTCAATTATTCATGCTATTGTGGGAGGCATATTACCATGTCTACAGCGGTTGCTTATACAGCGCCAAATCTCTGCTTCTGACTTTGTTTCTTAGAAGTAACTTCAAAGATTAAAGTCAAGTCATTGCATACAAAATTGAACTATCATTCGTAGAACTACCATAGGGGGTTATGCTCATATAAAAAAATACAACAATCTTTGAGATACTGCTTAAGGACTTTGAGATGACAGCTCATCACAACAGGGAGTCTCAGAAACCCATGCACAGTAAGCCAGTGAACAGGATCACTTACTCAAAATGTGCTGTAACCCAGTATTTAAAACAGAGCATGGTGATGTGTGCATGGGTGTCTTAACTGTGGTGTCCCCAAGACCAGTTTCTGTAAGCTGTCCAGGTCACCTAAGAAATCAGTCTGCCTTGGTAGTAACTCCACACTCTGTTCCCTACAGCCAAGCTGCTGATCCTGAAAAAACTGAAGAGTGGGCATAAACTGACAGAAACAAAATAGATGAGCCCATTCGAATCTATCAGGGTAAAGTCCTCTTCGAAGTTGACAGTGTATATTAGGGAATCAGATTAGGAGTCTGATCCATTTCAGGACAAGTTGTAGCTGCCTACCCATTTCTCATCAGTCTTATCCTCCTCTCTCCTTCATCTGTTAAAATATTGTGTGACAAGAAGGGAGCCAAAATACATTTTGAGACGTCTCCCATCCCAGGTAAGCAGAGGACATGACTGAAAAAACTGAAACTTCTATTCCTTCAAGTTTTTCCCATCTGTCTGTTCTCATGCAATAATGTAATGGCAGATGTATTGCATTTGAATGATTTTCAAATTGAAGCAGTTGCTACTGTCTTGTGCAGTCTCCCCTCTCTTTTTCATTTAATCTGGTTTCTTGCTCTTATCTTTTCTTTAACAGCCCAACCTCGTAACTTTCTAGTGAATACTCCTTCAGGCTCTCTTGCTTCTTCCTTTTGATTTTCTTCTCCTGCTGGGATGTGTTTTATTTCTGGCTTTTGTGACAGTCTCAGTGCTCTATGCCAACAGTTTAAAATAACAAATTTGATTAAATTAAAAATATGCATTTTCAGCTGTTTGGAAAACAGATTGTCTTTTGTGCACAGCTGTCATTCCTGTTTGGAGCTTCTAAATACTACAGACTAACAAATATTAATAGTAAATATTATGCAATAGATAACATGAGATTTTATTATATGCTTTCCTGGGTTAGTTTTAAAAGTAGGGATTTTAGATGCTGTAATCTGAAAATCCTAGAGGAAGCCATGGTGTATTAAGGCAAGTAATTTTAGTAAAAATTGAATGTGTCTTAGTTTTTCAGGTAAATTAGAATGCCAGATAGTGACTCAAAGTTTCCTTAGAGGGTCAGGTAAGTTTAGAGGCCTATACACCTGATTAAATTACAACCTTGAAGTTTAGACTGGGCGATGGTAGGTATGTAGTTGCATTGATCACAAACTGGGGATAGAGGTTATTAAGTTTTAGTTTTTAAGAAAAACTGAAGGAAATTTTGGAAATTTGGAAGAAACTACTAAAGTAGAAAGCTTGTAAGAGAAGTGGTTTGATTTTTGTTTGACATGCAAGGAGGTACTGGTATTAAAAAGTATGGTTACTGTGGGGAAATTAGCTGATTTTTTTTTCACAGTTTGACTGCTGTGATACCTTTTCAATAATTTCTTTGACAATCTTATCCTGATTATTGAATGTTGCATTACATTAAACATCTGAAAACAAAGGATTGACCCTTCATTGTAAGCAAATAGGCACACTGTCAGGGCAGCATGGAGAGAAACATCTACAGCAGTACACCTGAAACTAGACCTTTTGGTATTTTTTTGAAACTTGAAGGAAATTATTTGAGGAATTTATGAATTCAGGCCCGTCTCAATAAATAGATTTTCTACTGCAGGTTTGCTATTTATTATTTTTAAATTCTAGTGAAGGTCAGTTAGAGAGGGATTTCAGGAAATAAATGCCTAGAAGAAAAAAAGACCAGAAATCCAAGAAGTCTTCAAGTTGTAATGGAAAATATTTATTTAAAAAAAAGCCAAAAAAAACCCTGAAAATAAAAGGCTGGTGATTTGCACAGGAGATTAGGAATAACCACAATATATCAGGAATATAATTTGGTTTATGTATTTACAAAGTACAATATACAAAATCACTTTTAAAAATGTAAGGCAGTAATGAAAATAAATAAATACAAAATTATTCAAATTATGCAAATCCCACGAGCAATACCCACTGAAAACTGCATTTTACATGCATAATCTGCTTTGCTTGGAATCTGTTCTCTCTTTTCTCAGTTTATGAAGGCGTTTTATTATTTTAAGAGTTATTAAGAGTTGGTCTTTCAAAGAATATTACTGAGAAAAAAGATAGATTTCCATACATAACTCATGTATTTTTCTCTTCTTTATTAATACTATCATGTTCTTCTGTTTTGATATGTTTCATTTTTATGATGAGCTGAAAGTATTGTTGTTCGGAGTGTTTGATTTCAGAGCAGCTGAAATCAATACTGAGCACATAGAAGATGCAATTGTATGAGACTTCTGGGAAACTGAAGCTTTTCTGGATATTAATAGAAGGGAAGTGCTACTGCACAGTAGCTGGTAATTACCTTTTCAAGAGCTGTGATTTTCTCTGTTTGAATCCTAGCTTTTCTTTGGCATAAGGCCTCTTTGCCATCACAATAGTTCCTATGCTCATACAGAAATGATTAATTGACTTAAATTTGGAGAAGCATTTGGAATAATTTTCTAAAAATTACACAAACATCTGGAAGGAGTTGGAGCTGGTTTGTGAACTTGGTTGTCTTTCTGAGCTTGTATGTTATGGACTGCTGGCCAGTGGGCTCTTGGAAATGGTAATTTTTGGCACATTGATGTTGGCTGAAGGAAGACTATAAATCAACAGCAGTAGGGAGAAAGAAGAGCATGCTCTTCATTTACTCTGATTTCTTGCTCTTATCCTCTCTTCAACAGCCAAGTTAAAATTATTGGAATGTAAAGTAACTTTTGAAATCATTGTTCAGCTAAGGGAGAATAGCAGTAGGCTGCATGTTCTTCATGTATTTTCAAAATTTTTTTCCCCCTTCATGATTTCACAAAAAAGAAAAAAAATTACTAAGTGTCATGTCCTTTAAAAGTGATTTAGTAGACAATGAGAAGTGACTTTTACCGTGTTAAAGCTCCAAGTAGCTGAGTAAGTGACGTGGTTTTCCCCACCAGCCCGTCCCTGGGGCTGTGAATGGTTTTGTCCAAGTAGATTTCCGGACAAAACCCAATCAAAACTCGTAG